>SJXQ01005461.1:38210-98536 GCA_006408695.1 Aepyceros melampus
GGTTCCAGCAAAGCAAAGCTGGACCCGCTGCCCGGGGCCCGCACCCTTCCCGGGGCTGTGCGCCCCGTCCCGCCCCCACCGCCTAAAAGGGGGATGCTGACTAGCCGAATACGGCGGGAATAACAGCCATTTGTTCTGGTTATCGCTGCCGGTATTGAAGCCAGATGTGTGCGCTGCTGACACTGACATGGTACATCTGGCCGGGTTTTTGGTTTCCATCGCGGAGTTGACCACATCCACCCTGGTCTGCGAGAAGAGAGGAGGCGAACATCTGGAAGTCATTGCAGCTGTCGCGCTTCAAGGGGATCCTGTACCGCAGAGGAGAGAATTCAATACGTAACTGGGCAAAATTATCCAGCTCGTCTTGTCGGTCCAGATCTCAAAACACATGCAGGAAAGTGGCACCCGCGTTCTGGCGCCCTCCCTTGCCCTGGCGGTGCCCCAGCGGGCACCTTCACCCGCTGCCCCAGGCGCCTGAATTGTCGCATGGAAAGACACCGGCTGCAAAATCACGTTCATCATGACCAGAATCTTCTGTTGCTTTTAGAGGGCGGGGCTTGGGGGGGTGTTGTTAAAAAGGCTCTTTCTTCTTCCTTTTGATCCCAGTTTGCTGGAATCTTTAAACATTGCTTAGTCTTGCCTCTCGCTTCTGCTTGTAGCCCTCTCCTCCTTGCCGCATTCAATGCTCTAGCCCTACCCTACCTATTCAGTTTTATCTCCATTCCTTTCCCAAGGCAAATACTCTTCCTCACCAAGGCTGAAATGAGTCATGCTTATTCTGACCCCAATCTTGCCTTTTGTCTGAAATCCCCTTTCTTTCTCTCTTCTCTTCCTGCCAATCCAAATCTTAAGACTCCAAGGTCTACCTCAATTTTATCTTCATTTTGGGGGATTTGTTTTTGTTTTTTTGCAGCGCCACGTCGTCATTGGGGTGCTCACCATTTCTCTAGTTGTGGCACTGGCTCTAGAACAGCTGGGTTCGGTTGTTGTGGCTCCTGGGCTTAGCTGCCCCTTGGCATGGGATATCTTAGTTGCCCCACCAGGGATTGAATCCATGTCGCCTGCATTGGAAGGTGGATATTTAATCACTGGATCACGAAGGAAGTCCTAATTTTATTTTCATTTCTGAAAACTTCCTGACCACTCAAGCCTCTGCTGATCTTTCCTTCTGTGTCTTTTTAATGAAAGTATAAGCCCGTGGAGAGGAAATCCTGGCTTAAAATTTTCCTCTATCTCCCTCAGCAGCCAGCACTGTGTCCTGAAGTATAGTAAGCTACCCGTAAACACCTGCCAAATAAAAGCACAAATTCTCCTGTTCTTTTCACATAATTTCTTTGTCTTCCGTTTTACCTTTCATGACGAGACTCAACGTCTGTGTATAATGTGTCTTGAACTCTTTGGAAAGATGGGTGTAAAAAGCTAGTAAGGGACTTCCCTGGTAGTCCAGTGGCCCACCTTCCAAAGCAGGGGACTCGGGTTCAATCCTTGGTCAGGGAACTGACATCTTAATGCCACAGGGCAACTAAACTCCTGTGCTACAACAAAGAGCCCACGGGTCACAATGAAGCCCAGGCTCAGCCAAAAGAAAAGAAAATTTTCAGTTCAGTTCAGTCGCTCAGTCATGTCCAACTCTTTGCGACCCCATGAATCACAGCACGCCAGGCCTCCCTGTCCATCACCAACTGCCGGAGTTCACTCAGACTCACATACATCGAGTCTGTGATGCCATCCAGCCATCTCATCCTCTGTCATCCCCTTCTCCTGCCCCCAATCCCTCCCAGCATCAGGGTCTTTTCCAATGAGTCAACTCTTCACATGAGGTGGCCAAAGTACTGGAGTTTCAGCTTTAGCATCAGTCCTTCCAAAGAAGTCCCAGGGTTGATCTCCTTCAGAATGGACTGGTTGGATCTCCTTGCAGTCCAAGGGACTCTCAAGAGTCTTCTCCAACACCACAGTTCAAAAGTATCAATTCTTCGGTGCTCAGCCTTCTTCACAGTCCAGCTCTCACATCCACACATGACCACAGGAAAAACCAGAGCCTTGACTAGATGGACCTTAGTCGGCAAAGTAATGTCTCTGCTTTTGAATATACTATCTAGGTTGGTCATAACTTTTCTTCCAAGGAGTAAGCGTCTTTCAATTTCATGGCTGTAGTCACCATCTGCAGTGATTTTGGAGTCCAGAAAAAATAAAGTGTGACACTGTTTCCCCATCTATTTCCCATGAAGTGATGGAACTGGATGCCATGATCTTCGTTTTCTGAATGTTGAGCTTTAAGCCAACTTTTTCACTCTCCTCTTTCACTTTCATCAAGAGTCTTTTTAGCTCCTCTTCACTTTCTGCCATAAGGGTGGTGTCATCTGCATATCTGAGGTTATTGGTATTTCTCCAAGCAATCTTAATTCCAGCTTGTGTTTCTTCCAGTCCAGCGTTTCTCATGATGTACTCTGCATATAAGTTAAATAAGCAGGGTGACAATATACAGCCTTGATGTACTCCTTTTCCTATTTGGAACCAGTCTGTTGTTCCATAAGGGTGGTGTCATCTGCATATCTGAGGTTATTGGTATTTCTCCAAGCAATCTTAATTCCAGCTTGTGTTTCTTCCAGTCCAGCGTTTCTCATGATGTACTCTGCATATAAGTTAAATAAGCAGGGTGACAATATACAGCCTTGATGTACTCCTTTTCCTATTTGGAACCAGTCTGTTGTTCCATGTCCAGTTCTAACTGTTGCTTACTGACCTGCATACAGATTTCTCAAGAGGCAGGTCAGGTGGTCTGGTGTTCCCATCTCTTTCAGAATTTTCCGCAGTTTCTTGTGATCCACACAGTCAAAGGCTTTGGCATAGTCAATAAAGCAGAAATAGATGTTTTTCTGGAACTCTGTTGCTTTTTCAATGATCCAGCAGATGTTGGCAATTTGATCTCTGGTTCCTCTGCCTTTTCTAAAACCAGCTTGAACATCAGGGAGTTCACAGTTCACGTATTGCTGAAGCCTGGCTTGGAGAATTTTGAGCATTACTTTACTAGCATGTGAACGAGTGCAATTGTGTGGTAGTTTGAGCATTCTTTCGCTCAAACTAAATTTTAAATAAAAATAATTTTAATTAGAAGTAATTAGTAATAATAAGAATCAAAGAATTCTTTCAGTTGGAGGCTCTGTTAATTTGGAGTCTGCCTGCTATAGTGCATTGATAATTGATAAGTGAAGTGCTTGGAATGAGAAGAAGATCACAATCGGGGATGTGAAGCCTACTCCCTAGAGTGCCCCAAACTTGTTTGGTGACCTTTGACAATCAATTATCTTCCTTAGGCCTCCAATCTCCCTTTGTAAAAAGGGTGGAATGTAGCCTCTGCCTGGTTATGAACAGAGCTGGGCCACTTTCCTGTGAAGAGGTAGACTTCCATCAGAAAACAGCTTTTCTCTACCCGTTCTGCACATGTTCTGGAGTTAGAAGGCAGCAGCCTTCATCATTAAGTGTTCCACCTGCCCAGCACCAAAATGCCGATGGTGGCACCTACACAAATGACATAGAGGAAACGCAGACTAAGGAAAGAAACCAGGCATGAGGAAGAGCAGGATTTAGCCTTTGTGAAGGTCCAGCATTTTCCAGATCGAGACAAGCCATTGCAGGGACTTCCCTGGTGGTCCAGGGGTTAAGAATCCACCTTCCAGTGCAGGGCATATAGGTTCCATTCCTGGTCAGGAATTAAGACATCACACGCCGTGGGGCAACCAACCCTGAGTGGCAACTAGGGAAGACCTCGCTCCCCAACAAAGACCCAGTGCAGCCAAAAAAAAACAAAAAGAGAGAGAGACAAGCCATTGCAGCAATGGCTTGGGCGTTCCAGCCATAGATGAAGTCTCTTGGGGTTTGTTCTTCTTTGTGAATCAACAAGGAGGAAAAGCACCCTGCAAAGCCTTGCTCTTGGGATGAATAAGAGCATAGGACAATAAATAGAATCTAGAAATAAAGGGGAGGGATAGAAGGAGGGAAATACTGAAGAAGAAAGAGAATGTGCCTCTCTGGTGGGGCCACCCAACCAAAGAGGACGGTTACTTGCACGCGTAGAACTACTTTACAAGGTAAGCCTCTGCCCTCTGTGGGTAGGCAGGTGGGTTTCCCGTTCTGACTCTCAGCTGTTAAATGAGGCATTTAGGTGAATTGATCTCTAACGTCTGTTAGCTCTTACATTATATAACTCAGCTAGAAACCACTTTTGAGCCCAAACCAGCATTTCCCTTCAGACTCAACTCAACATTGCAGCGCTAGTCTGTCCTGAGCTCATAGAAGGGATGTTCAGGCATTAGATTTCTGAAATCTCTTTACTTCATGTGTTCAAATTTTTTCAAATGGCAAGAGAAACTTTCTCCCCTTCTTCCAGAGAAGTTACGGTAGGAAGATTGCAGATTAATGACCTAGAAAAATCTTCCTCAAGTGGAATGATACTTAATTAAGCTCCATTAAATCATAACTCCTGGCTTCTGCTTTTGGCCTCTTGCTACTAAGTCCAGAACTGAATAATTCCTCCACCCCTGGGGCTGTTGAATTAAAAGTGCATAAGCTCTAGGGAACAATCAGTTCACTTCCGTTACATCCACAGTCACCCTCCTTCCTGTCTGAACACTCAAAAAGAAAAAAAAAAATACTAGATATGTCTGACTCCAGGAAAGAGGATGGTCATTTCTAATTTGTCTTGGTTTATGGGCAGCTTGACAATTTGACTAACTACTGAAGAGCCAAGACTATATCATCCTCTCATAAAAAGCCAATAAAAAAGGCTATTAATGCAGCCCATTAGTTGGCTAAAAATGAGAGGTTATGCAATCATTGTCTTAGCTGAGAGGAACTAAGCTCTCCAGGAAGAGTTCACGCCACACCCAAAGGCATCAAGAGGGAAGTTCTTCTCTCCGCTGCTGCCGTTTGCCGGGCTTGGATGCTGAAGCATGTGACCTTTCCTTTTCCCTGAACTGTACCTCTGTGTTAAGTGGACCTCTTGCTTTCCTTGCAAAATGCCTCTCTCCAAATCCACTCCCTCTCCAGGACACTTCCCCTCACCTTTCTCTGCCGTGCTGTCCTTGGGTGAAGCCCTACAAGTCTCCAGTCCCATGGAAGCAAAGTGCTAGGGACTGCAGGCTCAGTGCTTAGGTCAGCCTTACATCATTACACAATTTGAGAGGTTCCAGGCCCCTTCCTCTCTGTAAAAAAAAAAAAAAAAAAATGCTCTTCTCAGGACTTCCCTGGTGGTCCAGTGGTAAAAAACTCACTTTGCAATACAGGGGACCCGGGTTCGAGCCCTGGTCAGGGGATGAAGAGCCCACGTGGCTTGGACCAACTAAGCCAGTGCACTGCAGCTACCGAAGCCTCTGTGCTCAAGAGCCCGAGCACAGCTGGAGAATCCATGTGCTGCTTCCTGCACGATGCAGTGAAGATCCCGCGTGCCACAACTAAGACCCGACACAGCCAAAAAAATAAATTAATCGCTTTTCTTTAAATGTGCTTCTCAATTCTGTTATTACATTCCTTGGGCGCCTTGAAAGTCCCGCAAATGGAATTGTGGGTACCATATCCTTTTATCCTGAGCCAAGGGCTCCCTCCACTTCTAAAGCCCAAGCCTTCTGCGTGCTTTCCTCTGGCATTCTTCATCCACTGATTTGCTCTAGGACCTCAAGCAGATCACCATTCCTCTCTGGACCAGAGCTTCTCCCTTTGTGGCCTCTGGCTGGCAAGATGGTAGAAGAACCAAGTCTGAATAATTTTTCATTCTGATCATATATAGAGCCAAAACACCTTGACACGCAGTCTCATCTCTTTGTGCACCTTGTCACACTCGTGTGTATTGAAGGGATGATGGGGACCATGTCAGCCTCCCCCACTTGCCTAGCATTGTCTAGAACATGGACATTAATATGTGACTGATTTCATCTTATGCTCAACTTAACTTTCAGTATAACTCAAGGTACCTCTAAAAAGGTTATGGCTCAGGATCCGTTTAACTGGAATCCATCTGAAGGAATCAGAAGGAACTGATGCTTTCTGGAGAATGTTCTGCTCCTGATATTTTAGTAACAAATTTTGTCTTTATTTTCTGGCAGCCAAGCGCAAAGGGTCATTCTTGCTGGACAAATAGTAGATTGAATTAAAAAAAATTTGGGAAGGAAAATTTACTGATTGAGAAGTCCCAGAAGAACAGAGAAAAGGGTAAGTGGCTAGCAAGGTCTTCAGCAAAAGGAGAAACCTAAAAACAAGCTTCAGATACCCCTGTTTCCACCTTGTTGCCAAGGATGGACACCCTTCGAGAAATTCCCATGATGCCTGTGGGCCACCAGCATGGCCCTGGAGTGTGTGCGGCAGGCCCGTGACTTCACAGCCGTTGGACATAGGTTCTGTGGCTCCCTATAGCAGCTCCCTTCCAGGAGGGAAGCTCCATCTTGACCTGCAGGCCAGATGTTTCTTTGAGGAGAATGTAGTATTTTTTTCTTTTACCCTATCACACATCTTTGGAAGGGAAAAATAAAACCAATCCTCTACCATGGATCCTTAAGCATAAGTGTCCACCAGCTGCAGAGCTGTCCCAGAGAATCTCTCATTACATAAAGCCTCTGCCACCGACTAGGGGCTGAACGCAGCAGCCCCTACCCGCACCAGCAGTCAGCTGTCACCCCTCAGATTCCCAAGCCTGCCGTTGGGGTTCATTGTCAAGCCCAAGCTCAGCCCCAGTCACCCTTGTGTGAAAAATCACTCAGATGGATCCCTGAAATTCTCAGGGTTTCCCAACAGTGGGGGACATCCTTTTCATCCTTGCTCCTCCTTGGTCTCCACACTCGGGCCCCATTGCCACTCTCTAAAACGTTTTCTCTGCTACTCCTTTCCCAGATGCATGCTCTTTTCTTCTGCAGGATCCTCGAAATTATTTCCGTTTGCTCCAGTGGGGAAGCTAGGCGAGTAAGTGCCCCCTGAACCCGGTACCTGGCATTGTTATGGCCCCCTCCACCAACTCAGTCACATTTAGAAACCTAATTTGCCCTGGTGCCCAAATGCTCCAACCGTGGACTCTTAAGACCAACAAAACCACCTTGGAAATGATCTTATAAGATCACTGGGTCCAGCCTCTTGCTTCTGGCAGGTGAACATCCAAATCACATCGAGACAATTAATCTACCCCATCTACGGATAGTCCTACCACTACTTAATGACCCTTGCAGGTGATGAGTTCTTCCGCAGATCGGACCTGACTCTTGCCTGCACTAACGGGGGCCTCAACTCTCATCTCATCCATTGCGTCCATAACAAATCACTACCGAGTGTTTTCTCTCTGTCCTTGGCCTTCTCCTCTTCAGCAGAGAAAGTTTCCCCCGAAATAAAACTCTGATTGTTCTGCTCCTCGCTTCCCGCCTGCCTCCTCTAAGCACCCTCTAAATCAGACCCGAAGCTCCCAAGGGAGTAATAGCCCTGCTCTTGCAGCTGGTCTGAGTTTTGCGTCTGGGAGCCTGGGCTTAGAACAGCTTGAAGTTAGCACAGAGGCGAATGAAGCTTTAAATCTCCAGCACTTAACAGCTTCTCTGCAGCCTCAGAGGTAACCGCATTTTCTTGCCTGCTTCCTCTCATCTCTCTATATATCTATGTAATCTCTGTTCACTGGAGCCTGACTCCAGCTCTCTGTCTGCGCTGCTGAAAGAAGGAAGGGTGGGGAAGAAAAATTAATAGACACAGACCCATAAAAATAACAGGCTCTCTGGAGCACACATGAAGAAATAATTAAACAGATTAAATTTGGGGGTGGGGGTGGGGGTAGGGAGAGGGCTGAGACTGATTCCTCAGACTTCCATTCCCAGAGGGGCTATGGCTCAGCCAAGCGGGATTTGGGAGCTTTTTCTTTTGTCCTGATGGTTTGGACTCAGAGCCAAATATTGTTAAGTCACTAAGCTCTTTAAAGGCTGCGATGGTGCCTTCTATTTCTTTGTATTCCCCCATAGGTTTCTCAAACAGCACTGCGCCCCCGTGAGAGAAGGAAATTTGATATTTATTGAGGGTTCACTGTGTGCCATGTACAATGTCAGATACTCTCCGTCGTGGCTGGCGATCAATGGAGTGTGTTTCAGACTTCAGAGCCAACTACAGTCTCCTTCCTCTGCTCAGGGATCATCCCACCTCACTGCTACCTCAAGACCTTGTGATGCTAAAGTCTGAAAATACCTTCTCACACCTTACCTCGACTACCTCCTTCCTTTCTTCCCTTCGGTGGGCAGAAGCTTCTGTTGTGATGGCAAGGGAAGGAGGGAGGCTGGCATTTAGAGATCATTTAATATCTAAAAATGTGTAGGTCAGGACTTCCCTGGCGGTCCAGTGGTCAGGACTCTTTGCTTCCATTGCAGGGGTTGTGTGCCTGGTCAGGGAACCACAGTGTGGCCAAAAATAAAATGAAAACAAATAAAAAACTATACTTCACTTGTTTAAAATTAATTTAAAAAATAAAAATATGTAGGTCAACAAGCTTCTAAAATGACATGGGATAGGGAGGGAAAATGGCAGTCCACTCCAGTGTTCTAGCCTGGGAAATCCCATGGACAGAGGAGCCTGGGGGGCTACAGTCCATGGGGTCACAGAGAGTCAGACACAACTCAGCGACTAAAGAAGAAAGAAAGGGAGAGGACACAGGGCTAGAGATGGCCTCCTCTGTCTGACAAGTCTGTTCATCCCTCTTGCCTCCTTCCTTTGGACTCAAAGGAAGATCTTGAAGAGGAACAGTCCTCCACTGCTATGATGGTCCATCAATACTCTATCAGTTCAGTTCAGTTCAGTTCATTTCAGTCACTCAGTCATGTCTAACTCTGCGACCCCATGAATCGCAGCACACCAGGCCTCCCTGTCCATCACCAACTCCCGGAGTTTACTCAAACTCACGTCCATCGAGTCAGTGATGCCATCCAGCCATCTCATCCTCTGTCGTCCCCTTCTCCTCCTGCCCCCAATCCCTCCCAACATCAGAGTCTTTTCCAATGAGTCAACTCTTCACACGAGGTGGCCAAAATATTGGAGTTTCAGCTTTAGCATCATTCCTTCCTAACAACACTCCTTTAGAATGGACTGGTTGGATCTCCTTTAGAATGGACTGGTTGGATCTCCTTGAAGTCCAAGGGACTCTCAAGAGTCTTCTCCAACACCACGTTCAAAAGCATCAATTCTTTGGCACTCAGCTTTCTTCACAGTCCAATTCTCACATCCATACATGACCACTGGAAAAACCATAGCCTTGACTAGAGAGACCTTTGTTGGCAAAGTAATGTCTCTGTTTTTTAAGATGCTATCTATGTTGGTCATAACTTTCCTTCCAAGGAGTAAGTGTCTTTTAATTTCATGGCTGCAATCACCATCTGCAGTGATTTTTGAGCCCCCCCAAATAAAGTCTATTAGAAAATACTGGAAAGTTACAGAGTATCACAGCAGAGAATCAGAGGAAAGTGATTTGATCACCTTGGCACCTAGTGGTGACCCTGAATGATTCAGTATTGCTTCTTCAGGACTTAGTACAATACTTGGCATGCAGTGGGCAATGTTTATTGAGTGAATAAATGAAAAAGCTGTGTGTGCGTGCATTCCAAGTTGATCCAGTTGTGTCCAGCTCTTTGCGACTCCATGGACTGTAGCCCACCAGGCTCCTCTATCCATGTGTTTCTCCAGGCAAGAATACTGGAGTAGGTTGACATTCTCTTCTCTAAGGGATCTTCCCGACCCAGGGATTGAACTCATCTCTTATGTCTCCTGCATTGGCAGGTAGATTTCTTACCACTAGCGCTACCTGGGAAGCCCTAATGAAAGTCTAAGTAGCTGCTGCTGCTGCTGCTGCTAAGTTGCTTCAGTCGTGTCTGACTCTGTGCGACCCCATAGACGGCAGCCCACCAGGGTCCCCCATCCCTGGGATTCTCCAGGCAAGAGCACTGGAGTGGGTTGCCATTTCCTTCTCCAACGCATGAAAGTGAAAAGTGAAAGTGAAGTCGCTCAGTCGTGTCTGACTCTCAGCGACCCCATGGACGGCAGCCCACCAGGCTCCTCCATCCATGGGATTTTCCAGGCAAGAGTTACTGGAGTGGGGTGCCATCACCTTCTCCAGTCTAAGTAACTATAAACTATTAATTAATATGTTTAGTAAACAGTCATGCAACAGTACTAAAAATGCTTTAATTTTTAGTTACTTTTACTTTCTGATTTTTTGACAATTTGAGGATAACTATTTCTGATATTGTGATTTATAATCAGAAATATGTATTTGTCCTTCATCTCTGTTTGGGGCTAGGAATTTTTCAACCCTTGAAATTGCCTAAGGTTGATGAAAGCCTTGAAAGTGTCTTTAGCTATGTTAACGAGGTGACTTTTGGAAAGGCGCTAGGTCACCTAGGATGGGAGCTGGTCAGGAGAGAAACCAACCATGCAATTAGAGGTTTGAAACTTTAAATCTCCCTCAACCCCCCACCCCCCAAGACACACACACACCACCAAGGAGGAGAGAGGACCTGGAGGCTAAGTTCCATCACCAATGACCAATATTTTAATCAATCATGCCTATGTGGGAAAGCCTCCATAAAAACCGGAAAGGATGGTGTCCAAAGAGCTTCTGAGTCGTGGAGATGGGGACAGAGCGGCTCCCCTGGAGACAGCATGGATGCTGTGCACCCCTTCCCACATACCTTTCTCTAGCTATCTCTTCCATCTGGCTGTTCTTGAGTTATATCCTTTTGTAATAAACTAGTAAATAAAATGTTTCTCTGACTTCTGTGAGTCACTGTAGCAAATTAACTGAGCCCAAGGTCACAGGATCCTCCAATCTGTCACTGGTGGGTGAGAAGCATAGATGGGCTTGGAGCTGACATCTGAGGGGGGCCTGGGAGCAGACTGGTGGGGCTAAGCTCTTAACCTGTGGGATCGGGTGCTCTCGCTGGGTTAGACAGAGGCAGAATTGGGTTAAATTGTAGGACAACCACCTGGTGTCTGAGAATTGCCTGGTGTCTGAGAATTGCCTGGTGTAGGAAAAAAAAAAGAAAACACAGTATCTTAATATTAAAAGGTAGGTTTCCCTTTGCGTGCCTGAAACTATCACAACGTTGTTAATTGGCTCTTAGCATGCGTGTATGCATGCTAAGTTGCTTCAGTCACGTCCGACTCTTTGCAGCTCCGTGGGCCGTAGCCCACCTGGCTCCTCCGTCCATGAGATTCCCAGGCAAGAATACTGGAGTGGGTTGTCATGCCCTCCCCCAGAGGATCTTCCTGACCCAGGGATCGAACCCGAGTTTCTTACGTCTCCTGCATTGGCAGGCAGGTTCTGTACCACTGGAGCCTCCTGGGTAGCCTTTAATCAGCTATACCCCAATATAAAATAAAAAGTTTAAAAATAAATAAATGAAAATTTTAATAGAGAGGTAAAGTTCAGAATACAGGTACTTTCCCTAGAGAAGGCAGACCTGACAAGTACCCGGAACAGCAATGGGCAGTGAGAACAGTGAGCATGGGGATAAGATGGACCGAATTCACCTCCTGATTTTTCTGTCCCCATCTGTGGAAATGTTACTTCACTTCTCTGGGTCCATCTCTCACTCTTTCTATTTTTTTAAATTAATAGATTATATTTTTGAGCTGTTTTAGGTTTACAGAAAAACTGAGCAGAAGGTAGAGTTCCCTTTTACCCTCTCAGCTGCCACCCCTAGCTTCCCCTGTTATCCCTACCTTTACTCTCGGTGGTGTACATTCCGTGGCTTTTGACAAATGCATCTAACACTGCAGTGGGGGTATGGACTCATTTCACTGCATCCATTCATCCTTCCCTGCCCTAACCCCAGGCAACCAATCATCTTTTTACCATCTCTGTAGTTTTGCCTTTCCCAGAACACCATCCAGTTGGAGCCATTCGGTAAGCAACCCTGTCAGACTGGCTTCTCTCATTTAGCCATGTGCATTTAATGTTATTGGGTCTTTTTGTGGCTTAATAACTC
Source organism: Aepyceros melampus (assembly GCA_006408695.1). NCBI lineage: Eukaryota > Metazoa > Chordata > Mammalia > Artiodactyla > Bovidae > Aepyceros > Aepyceros melampus. The sequence continues at coordinate 50,198 of SJXQ01005461.1, forward strand.
ATTTCTTTTTTTTTCTGCTAATTTATTTTTTTGGCCATGCCACACAGTATGGAGGCTCCTGGATCCCTGCCAGGGATCAAACCCACGTTCTCCGCCTTGGAAGCATGGAGTCCCAACCACTGGACCACTGGGGAAATCCCTTCATAGCCCACTTCTCTTTATCACTGAATCTCTAATTTTTTTCAATTAAAGTATAACAAATATACATTAAAGCCCAGTGACTTTTTATAGTGAGCACCCAAAGACGTGAAATTGCCAGCACCCCGGCACTCATCCCTCTAGAGACCCCTCCCAGTTATTACCATCCCCCTTTCCCAAATGGTCACTATTGTGACTTCTAGAATTGTACATTAACTTTGCTGGTCTTTGAAGTCATTTAAATGAAATCACACAGTAAGTACTCTTTTGCATCTGGTTTCTTTTCCTTGATATTTAGGTTCATCCAATCATAGTAATTTGTTCTTTTTTATTGAGCTATATAAATATGTCACAGTTCATCTCTCCATTCTAGTGTTAATGAGCATTTGTATTATTTCCAACTGGGGACTATTACAAACACTGCTGCTATGAATATTCTTGTACAGGTCTTTCGGTGAACATATGCTCACATTTCATTTGGGAATATACCCAAGAGTGAAATTTCCTGGGTACCACAGGGTGTCTGTATTTTTAAGTCTAATGGCAACCCACTGCAGTGTTCTTGCCTGGAGAATCCCACGGATGGGGAAGCCTGGTGGGCTGCTGTCTATGGGGTCACACAGAGTCGGACACGACTGAAGCAACTTAGCTGTAGCAGCAGCAGCAGATATGACACTTTATAAGAGTACCTGGGTTAGTTTATACTCCCACAGTTTTTCATGCTCATCAACACTTTGTATTGTCAGTACTTTAATTTTAGCCATTTCAGCCAATTGGTGATTTGAATTTTCATTTCCATGATGACTAATGAAACTGAGGACTGCCTCAGGTCATCTCCTTGAGAAGCAGACTGAGATGGAGATTTCTAGACAGAAAGTTGGTGGGAGAATGCACTGGGAAAGAGAGAAGGCAGCAAGACTGACATCCCTCCAAAACTGGCTTCTGCTGACCCCTCGGGCAGCTCAGAGCTGGCAGGACCCTTTAGAGTTGTCCTGCCTTGAGACGAGGAGGCCAGATCTTCATAGCAGTACTAACCAATCACTGAACGTGGGCTGTTCCAGGGGAGGAGTATGACTTGGGGGTAAAAAGTTCTCTTTTGCCAAGGCAGTTCCCAGAGAGGGAAACAGCTGAGATGACTCTCCAAGAAGCTAAGGGATGGAGCACTTTAGTCCCGAAAAGAGATCTGAGCTGAGGACTAGCTGCATCTCTAAGCACCTCTTCATGTGCTCACTGGTTCCTGGGAGATCCTCTCTTGTGAATTATATATACTGTCATTTGCCAAATTCTTTTTTTACTGGGTTATGGTTTTGTTTTCTTTTTTTTTTTTTTTTTTACTGAATTGTAGGGGATTTTCAAGAAGAGTCCTTGTCAGATTTATTAAATATAAAAACATATTGACTTTTTACTCTTCATGGTGTTTTTTAATTAATAGGAAGTCTTCATTTAAACAAAGTTTTCTCATTTTTGATGAGTGAGTTTTTTTTTTGGTTTGGGGATTTGGGGGGAGGAGGTTTGTTTTGGTTATCTGTGTATACATCTTTATACCCCCTAAGGTCATGAAAATGTTCACATTATGTTATCTTCTAGAAATTTGATTGTTTTATTCTACACATTTGTCTCTGATCCACTCAGAATTAATTGTTGTGTATAGTGTGTGGTAGGGATCAAATTTTTTTTCCAATTGGACAAGTATTTAATCTAGCAGCATGTATTAAAATGATTGTCCTTAACTCACTACATTTCAGTGACACCTTTGCCATAAGCCAGGTGTTACCTTTGCCATAACCAAGTATGAAGGTCTGTTTCTTAATCCTATTCTGTTCTATTGATTTGTATGTCTAGTTTGCCCCAATTCCACACTGTGTTAGTCACTATAGATCTATAAGTCTTATATCTGATAATATAACTCATCTAACCTCATTTCTTTTCCTCAAGGTTGACTTTGTACCAAAATAACCCTCTCCATCTCAACACAGATTTTAGAATCAGTTTTTCAATTTCCACTAAAAAAAAAAAAAAAAACTCTGCTTGGATTTCTATTGGAATTGCGCTGAGTCATTGATAAATTTAGGGAGAACTGACCCTGTACACTATTGAATTTTCCTATCCTTGAGCATGGTATATTCCATGGTGTATTTAATGATTTCTTCTTTACATCTTTCAACTATGCTTTATAATTTTCAGTGAAAATATTTTATATACCTCTTGTTAGATTTATCCCTAAATATTTGATTTTTATTTTTCTATAAATGAAGTCATTTAAAAGTCTTTATTTCCTAAGTGTTTGTTGCTGGAATATAGGAAACGATTTTTGCATGTTGCTTTTAAAAATTGAAGTCTAGTTGATTTGCTGTATTGTGTTAGTTTCAAGTACACAGCAGAGTGATTCAGTTATACATACATAGACATCTATATTTTTCAGATTCTTTTCCCTCATAGGTTATCACAAAGTACTGAGTATAGTTCCCTGTGTTATACAGTAAGTCCTTGTTGATTATCTTTTTCAAAAAGTATTTATTTTTTAAAATAAATACATGGGTGTACCTATGGCTGATTTTTGTTGATGTATGACAGAAAACCACAAAATTCTATAAAGCAATTATCCTTCAATTAAAAAAAATTTTTTTTCAAAAGGAGATAAAGTTGCAAGCAACAGCATTTTAGAAAGTGAAATGCAAATGAATGGCTACTAATTAGCAGCCCAGAAAAAAACTGAATCTTAAACCAGTCCTGGTAAAAGTTAATAAAAGAACCTATTTACATGCAGAACCCCTCAAAAACTTATGAAATCACACCAAGTCCCCCAGGACTTGGGAAGTAATAGACGTGCTTAAAAGCCTATTTACGAACAGATCTCTAGATCCCTTCCCTCACACCTTGCAGCCAGGTGTACACCCTCTCCCACTCTGGTATGAAACTGGAAATGTGTTCTCTGGATGGGATAAAACAAATACACCCTGGGCTAGAGGAGTCTAGGCACAGTGGGCAGGATGGCACCATTATGAAGACAGGAGCAAGACAACCTATGTGTCCTACATACTCAGGTCTCCAGGCAGTTCTGCCAGCACAGCTCCAAGAATGCCAGCAACCAGACTGAGTCCTCCAGTATGAAACTGGAGAATGGTGGATTCTTCCCCAGAAAGAGGAAAGATTTACAGAAAAAAAAAATTCTCTATTTGGCTGGATGGGACTTCGTTGCTGCATGCAGGCTTTCTCTAGTTGCGGCGAGCAGGGGCTACTCTCTAGTTGCAGAGCACGGGCATCTCGTCGTGGTGGCTTCTCTTCTTGACGGCTACAGGCTGTATAACTTGGGTGCAGTAGTTGCGATGCATGGATTTAGCTGCACCGGGGTACGAGGAATCTTCCAGGGTGAGGGATCAAACCTGTGTCCCCCATGTTGCCAGGCAGATTCTTAACCCCTGGACCACCAGGGAAGTCCTGGTTATCTATTTCATATATAGTAGTGTGTACATGATAATCCCAAGCTTGTAATTTATCCCTCCTCCTTTTCCCCTTTGGTAACCGTAGGTTTGTTTTCTATGTCCGTTGTCTGTGAGTCTACTCTGTTTTGTACATAAGTTCATTTGTATCTTTTCTTTTTTGCTTCTTATATTTAGTGGCCTTGATAAGCTCACTGATTAATTCTGAGTTTATCTGAGGATTCTTTCAGATTTTCCAAGAATACAGTCACGTACTCTATGAACCATGACAATGTCATTTCTTCCTCTCCAATCCTTTCACTCTTTACTTCTCTTTATTGCCTTTAAAAGTGAAAATTAACAGAAATATCTATAAAACACCTAATATTAATGTATAGTTCCTGGTCTGTTGAATGAACATGTGAATAATCTACCCCTAGGCAAAATCCAATTTCTCAGTATACATAATTCATTTATACTTATAGGTTCTATGCTGGATTAGGGAAGGGCTAGGATAAAATTTAAAGAACAGAACATGGGAGAAGAGATTAAAAAGTGAAATAGAAAGCCATACCATTCATTCATCTATTCATTCACTTGACAAATATTTATTAAGTGCCTACGTGGTGCCAGTCTCCATTTGTGGGCAGAATCTGCCCCTCATGGAATTTACATGTAATCAACTTAAAGATGAAAAACAAGATGATTTAATTTTATGACTTGTCTTTGAGAGAAACAGGAAGTCCTAGACCTTGAGCAGGTTAGGGGGAGTTTGACTATTCAGGAGTCAGTGGGATGTTCACCCCAAGACTTTCAAGGCCTCTAGCCTCAAGAGCGACCTGATCTTATATACTTTTTTTGAAACTCTTGCCTCTTTGGAATTTGCTGGAATGTCACTGAGGGTTGTTCCCATCCCTGGATGTGAGCTCTCTTCCTTTCTACCTCCAAAGGCTCTGGAAGCTAGAGCTCAGAGTTAGCTTGTCTAGAGCAGACCTCAGATGCTCTGTTCAAAGCTTTTGTCAAGGAAAACTCTGGAAGCCCTTGGAACAGAAGGGCTCCACTGAACAGATCCTGGACAGTCTCTTCCCCTTGACGAGGCTTCTTCTGACTCTAGGTGATCTATCTGACATTCTAGATCCTACCAGCTCGAGGGACTGGGATTGCACAAGCCTCTGCTTAGACAGACTCAACCACTCACCCCAGAGATGTCTTCTCCACTCCTGGCTCATAAAATAGTCCTGGGAGCCAGACTTGATCAACCAGATTTCATGAGTACTGCAGTACCCTCATCACTATGACATTCACTAAATTTGAACTGTACCCACAATGTATAAATTTCTTATTTATAAAGCACTTTCACTCACATGATCTCATAAATCACAACTATCCAAATTCAGAGATGAGGAACCTGAGGCTCAGAAAGGCCAACTGGCCTCCCCAAGGTCACACTTCTGGTGAACAGGGAGGAGACTGGATTCAAGGCAAAAATGTTCTGACTTTTCAGAGGGCTAGTGGGCTGACACAGGAAGCTAAACCTGGCAGGCTTGTTTGCAAAAGCAAACAAAAAAAGATTTCTTAGGTCCCCATGGAGACCTCCTCCAGCTGTGAATAAAGCCATCTTCTAAGGCTCTTGTTCTTGTCTAAGGGGACAGACTCTCAACCTCCAGCCATGCCCTTCCCCTTCCTGTTTCTTCTGCTTTTCCACCGGGTAGTCAGAAGCCAGGAGTGTGAAAACTGGAGGCATTTCAGGGCCGAGGTGCCCGTCGTCCTGATGAGCGGCTGTCTCCTTTGTCCCCCAGGCTGGTGAGGAGCCAGCTGCCAGGCCAAGCTGGTCTGTAGGCACCCCTTCCCAGCTGGCAGCAGAAATCAAGGCACCCTCTGCCCAGGGTGCCAGGCCGTCTGTCTGTACTGAAGCATCCGGCTTAAGCTAATGAGCTCTTGGCGTGGACGGCCAATTATTTTAGCTCTTTAAACACCTGCCAAGCTCTCTCTCTTTTTTTTTCATTCACCATAGCATTCCCGTAATGACTGAGGACTGAAAGCAAACCCTCTGTGTCAAAGTCTGGGGCCTTGCCCTAGGACACTCCTCACCCCTTTCACAGCCTAAGGCCGCGGGCCCACGAGTAGAGTGGGATGTTTTCCCCTGGAGCCTAGCTCACCCCAGCTCCTCACACCTCAGGGTCCAGAGTCCAAGGAGGGTCTCGGAAGCCTCGCTCCATTCCAGGCTGCCCCAGAGTGTTCCTGGCCCAGAAGAGAGGCCAAGACCCCGGCCCAAGTCCTGCAGGCCTTCAGGATGGGTGCGTTCTGCAGCCAGGCTGCAGTTCCCAACACAACTCCAGCGCCTCGGGCCCCTACTCCCCACAGTGTGGCACCCCAGCCCATAAGCTGCTCCCAAGAGAGCCTGGGAAGTCACATCTCCAGCCTAAAGTACTTGTATCAAAGAAGACGTACCCCTTGGAGTGCGTGCCGTTAGGCCCACTCTCCAAAATGGCACCATTTCACACTTAAAAAAATAAATTATTCATTTGGCTGCACCGGATCTTGGTTGGTGCACACTGCATCTTCATTGTGGCATCTGTGTGTGTGTGTGTGTGTGTGTGTGTGTGCACGCGATGCGCACGGTCAATCGCTCAGCCGTGTCCAACCCTTTTCGACCCCCTGGACTGTAGCCCGTCAGGCTACACTGTCCATGGGATTTTCCAGGCCAGAAGAAGTGGGCTGCCATTCCCTTCTCCAGGGGATCTTCCCAGCCCAGGGATCAAACCCACATCTCTCATATCTCCTGCCTTGGCAGGTGGGTTCTTTACCACCGAGCCACTTGGAGGCATGGCATAGCTGACCAGAGATCAGACCTGGGCCCTCTTGCATCAGGAGCCCAGAGTCTCAGCAGCTAGACCACAAGGAAGGCCCATTCCACACTTCTTACAGGTTGCTCTAGACGTGATGGCTTTAAGACTCTGCTGAGCGCATACCAGGTGTGCCGTGAGAGAGCAGGCCTACGTGAGGCCCAGACAAGGCTGTGCAAGGCGAGGCTCCTGTTAGGAACTTGCTCTGCGTGAGCTGGATGCCGGCACTCAGCTGGGTTCTCAGAGCTTTGCATGGAGGAGAAAACTGTCAGAGAAACAGTGTCTGCTTTTCACTGCTCTGTGCCGCCCACTCCTTGTACACAGCAGGGCCCGCGGTCTCCACAGCAAGCAAGGTTTTGGTGTCTTGTCCTTCCCCGGCCTTAAAGAAGGGTTCCAGATAACAGGCGGAGTAAGGTACAGGTGTGGAGCCACGCATCCTGGGCTGGATTGATCTCTCTGGGTCTCTCTGTCCATTGAATGAGGAAGGTTTATTGAACATCGCTCCGGGCCGGGGCTGGGGCAGAGGAGGTGAGTCATGAGGCCAGAGGCCGAATCCAGCTGCGGTGAAGAGCCCCAGCCGTGGTCACCCAATCCCCACGGGAATCATTCTGTCTCTATGACTCAGACCAGCTATGCCAAGCCACTCAGCTCTTTTGTAAAATCCAATGTGGATTTCATTAAATAAGATTGCACTCTTAGCACTGTGCTGTCCACAGGGAGGTCCCAAGACGTGTCTGCAAGGATGATGGTGATGATGCAGGGTCGGGAGGTGGGGGCACTGTTCCCTCAGGTAACTTTCATCCAGGGTGGGTGGGAAGACAGCAACTCAAGGTGGACAAGCAAATCGGGAAGGCATGGGTGAAGAACTCCCGAGGGTGAGGGAGAAACCCTGTCTCCTTGGGGTGATGAGGGAAGATTTGGCGAGGAAGGCAGCCCTTAGGAAGGGGAGCAGAAGTTCCTGCTCAGGAAGTGGGAGTTAGATGTGCCATGGCCAGGGAGAATCCCTGGTGTAGGAAGTACCATAAGCAAAGGTCCAGGAACAGGAAGGTGGAGGCTCATTCAGGGATGGGGTGATGGTGTCTCTCAAATCAGTGTGTGTGTGAAATTAATAAAGTGTGAGAGAGAGTCTGGGAAGGCAGTTTAGGGTTACTAGAACCTTTGGGGTCACAGGGTAGAGTGGTACTTTCTGCATTTGAGCAGTAGACCTCCTCCCCTCTTGTCTGTTCAAGGACATCCCTCCAGCAACTTCCCGTCCTCTCCTGTCTCACTGTTTCTCCTTTCCTGTCTCATTCCCATCACCACACAACCATACTATTATTTCACCCACGTTAACATGAAACCGATCAAATACATCTCCTTGACCCCACTTCTGTGCTCCTGTAGAAAGGTAGCTACACTCCCCAATTCTCCTTTCCCCTTCTCAACCCAGCTTTCACCCTCAGTGTTCCACTGAGACTGTTCCTGCCAAGGTCATCCTTGGCCCCCACATGGCTCAATCCAATGTTTATCCTTCTTGACCCTCAGGAGCATTTGACACAATCAGTTACCCCCTTCACCATGGGGCACTTTCTCCACTTGGTTTCCAGATACCACCCCCCTGCCATCTCATTAGAGGCTCCTTGTCATCAGCCTTTCCCCCTTTCTCCCCAGTTCCCTGATGACCTCGTTCCATTAGAGTACCCCAGGACTTTGATTTGCACCACCTTGCTTTTTTTTTCTTTTAAGCCAGTGTTTATTTCAAAATTATTTTAACTATGGCAAAATACATATAACATGAAGTTTACCATTTACTCATTTTTAAACGTATGGTTAAGTACATTTACATTGTTTGCACAAGCCACCTCCAGAACACTTTTTCATCTTGGAGACCTGAACCTCTGTACCCACTAAACATCCACTCTCCCGTCTCCCCTCTCCCAGCCCCTGGCAACCAACCTTCTACTTTCTGTCTCTGTGAATGGGACGACTCTAGGTACCTCGTATACCTAGAACCATATGCTATTTGTCTTTTTGTGGCTGGTTCTTTCACTTAATGTCCTCTGGGTTCATTCTGTTGCAGGTATGAGAGGATCTCTTTCTCTTTCTATGTTGGATAATATTCTACTGTATATATAGACCTCACTTGGCTTACCCATTCATCCATCGTTGGACTTGTGGGTTCCTTCTGCTTCCCAGCTATTGTGAATAACACTGCTATGAACTTGAGTGTGCAAATATTTATTTGAGACCCTGCGTTCAATTCTTTTAGGTATTTACCCAGAGGTGGAATTGCAGGTCACGCAATAGACCTCTCCACTTCTCTCTGCACCACGGAGATCTCACCCACTTCCACATCTTGAAATATATTTGCTGATGACTTCCAAATTTATTGTTCCAGCTCAGATCTTTCCCCTGGTCTCTTGACTTGTATATCCAGCAGTATATCTTTACTTGTATGTCTTTACTGGGATATACAGTAAGCATCTAGAACTTGATATCTCCCTAAATTGAATATGTAATTTTCTCCCCAGAACCCGATCTTCCTCTAGTCTTCTCACTTAATGACAACCCCATCTTTCCACCTGCTCCATCAAAAAATTTGGAGTCACCCTTGCCTCCTTCTTTCTGTCATATCTCAAATCCAGTCCAACAGGAAATCCTGCTGGCTTTATATCAGTAAATTCAGAATCTGACCACTTCCATCACCTTGACTGCTACTCCTGTGGTCCAAGCCAGCATCATCTCACCTGGATTATTGCAACAACCTATGAGCAGGTCTCCCTGCTTTTATACCTGGCCCTCTTTTCTAAATCTATTTCCAGGTAACAACCAAAATAATCTTTTCAAAGACTTTTTAAGTCCGATGACATCTCACCCCTTCTCTCCTTTAAACCCTCCGATGGCTCCCACCTCGGAGAGAGAAATGCCGAAGGGCTTTCACAACCCACAGTCTCCACAGATCTGCCTCGCACTGGCTCTGTGACCTCATCTCTTAACCGTCTCCCCCTGGGCATGAGTTATCTATGACAGCATAACAAATCACCCCCAAGCTCAGTGGCTTACAGAGCAAACGTTTCTTCCATCCCAGTTTCCTGGCAGGAGATGGGGCATGGTGGCGTAGGTGGGTCCTAGCGTTCTGCGTCTCTCCCAAGGCGGCCATCCAGGTCTCACTTGGAACAGTGGTCACCCTGAGGCTCATCCCTTCCAGGCTCACCCACCTGGTTGTTGGCAGGACTCGGGTCCTCGTGGGCTCTGGGGGTGAGGGTCTCAGCCGCTCACTGGCTGTTGGCTGTAGACCATGTGGTTTCTCCATAAGGAGCTCACGACATGGCAAGAGCTTCCATCAGAGGGAAGTGACAACCAGAAACGTCACGCCATCATTTTTGCCGCATTGTACTCATTGGAAGCAAAGCTCTAGGTCCAGCCCACACTCAAGGGTTGGGGGTTACACAAAAACATGGACCCCAAGAGGCACAGATCACCCGAGCCACTGGAGCAAGGACTGTGTCTCCATCCACCCCGGCATCCCGTCCTTCCTTCAACACACGGGGCTTTGTCCCAGCGTGGCCCCCCGGGACCACGCTCCCCAACAGCTGGGTCATGCCCCTCAAGTCTGTGCTCAAGTGTCACCTCTTCAGGGATGCTTTCTCTGACCCTTAACCCCTCATGTTCTCTCTTCCTTCTCCCACCTTTACTTTTCTTCCTAACACTTGGTAACTTTGAACAAACTCCAGAGTAGGCTGTGTGTCCGCCTCCCTTAGAGCACAAGCTCCTGAGGGGCAGGGATTCTTGCCTGCTTGTCTCACTGCTATATCCCCGGGACCTAGAACAATGTCTGGTACACAGGAAGTGCCCAGTAAATGAACAAAGCCTGTAGGTCAGTGACTTTCAACTTCTCAGTGTGTAGCCCTTTCTCTAAAAAATACTGTAAGAGACTCTCATACTAAAGAATCGGCCTACAGTGCAGGAGAATTGGGTTCGATCCCTGGGTGGGGAAGAGCCCCTGGAGAAGGAAATGGAAACCCACTCCAGTATTCCTGCCTGGGAAATCCCATGGACAGAGGACACAGTTCAAGAGACTAAACCACACCACCACCCGTACATCAGACAGATAAAAGCAAAGCGGTGGTGTTGCAACCAGAGGGTAGGACACGCAGCCATACTCCATCCGCTACCCCCGACCCTGTCCCTCCGCTTTGGTGGCTGTTTCCGGGGCTCTCAGACCCTCGGGCTCTCAGAGCACCGTGAGACATTTTGTTCAGAGCTCGCAGTTCCAGCCCCTTATGTGAGTAGCGGATCCTGCTGGAAGCTGGCCTGGTATTTTGAGCTGCAGGAAAGGAGCCCAGTAGCCCCTGGCCTGTTCCTCCCACAATCACCAATGACTCACTGTGTGGACTCGGCTCTCTCCCATTCAAAACGCTGTTCTATTCCTGGCCTCCGAAAAATGAAAAAACACTCAGAGATGCTCAGAGAGTCACTGTTACAATCGACCTTACACATGGCTTAAGACGACCTTCTGCCCTATTGGTTGGTGTCCAACCATTAATTCATTCAACAAACAGAGTACCTGCTGTGTACCTGCCGGGCAATTTAGAGAGACGTAGAAAGCAGAGTGCCTACCTTCCAGAAGTACGTGGGAGTATAGCAAATACTGAGATGTGCCTCTCCAGATCCCCTCTGTTTGCATACCTCCAGCACTGGGGAGCTCACTACCTCCTAAGGCCACACGTTACACTATCTGATGCCACCAGCAGCAAGACTGTTCTTTTTATCGACCTACATCTGTTTTCTTCTAACTTCTACCTTTGGTCTTAATTTTCTCCTCTGGCTCCACACCAAATAAATCTATCTCTCTTCTAAATGATAGCCTGTTAAGTACTTGAAAACAGTAATCAAGTCCCACAGAGAGTTCTCCGTAGACTTGTGGCCACTCTGGGGGGCCTGTGTTTTGCGGTTGCCCTGAGGATTTGGAATTTGGGAACTGGGTGGGGTTCGGCTGCTCCTGATCTCAGAGCAGAGCTGTGGTGATCGGAGCCCCCTCTCAGAGCCCAGGGCCCACCCCACCCTGCCGCATCCCACCCTGGCACCAAGGGTTTCCGAAATGCTTTCCTGGAGGCTGAAGGGTTCAAGCCAGAGTCAAGCCCTGGGTCTCAGGTCTGCACACTCCCCTTCCTAATGGGGCAGTTTCTCCCCTGGGGGCAGAGTTTTGCCCTTCTCTGTTTGAGCTCAAGGAGGTCTCCTGGTTTTCTGGGGTGGGCGAGACCAGGGAGGGGAACCATCAATGAGTCCAGAAAGCCTGGCTGTAGTTGGAGGCGGCAGCAACAGGGAATTCAGGGGTTTCTTGGTGTGTTTTTTGTTTCCATAAAATGTCGTCTTCCAAGTAATTGTCTGTCTGACGCAATCTGGGGCCGCTGGGCCTCCGGGTGTAAATCTTCCCGACAACCGGGGGGCAGAGCTCTGCTTTTTTTTTCCCTGCAAGCCGAAGCCCAGCTCTCTCTCCGGGCCAGCCCCGCAGGTCTTGAAGTCATTAGTTCGGGCCACTTATATGAGCTATCTCCGGCACTCCTGCCAGAGCTGTGGGCAGCTCGAAACAGTCCTGTCTGTCCTGGAGTGCGGGAGGCCAGGATCGCCCGCCCCGGGAGAGGAGAGGAGGGGGCGGGATGTGCGGAGGGGAGGGGAGAGCGCGGAGAGCCCTTCCCTCGTGGCTGGCTGGCTGGGAAGCCTCAGCAGGAAGAGCAAAAGCCTCAGAAAATATCCTCGGTCCCAGAAGAAGATCCAGGATACCAGGGCGACACCCTGCACAGCTGCCCGAGGAGTGAGGTTCCTGGAAAATATCTTAGATCCCAGTTGCAGGGATAAGAGGTCCATTCTATTTATCTTATCCATTCATTTTAATATTGTGTGTATGTTGGTAGGGTCTTCATTTACTCGGCTGTGCTGGGTCTTAGCTGCGGCATGTAGGATCTTGGTCGGGTCACGTGTGTTCTTGCCCTGTGGCGCACACACTCTCTAGTTGTGGCACGGAGGCTTAGTTGCTCCGCAGCATCTTAATTCCTCCACCAGGGGTCACAGCCCTATCCCCTGCATTGCGAGGCAGATTCTTAACCCCTGGACCACCAGGGAAGTTCCTGGGGAGAGGTCCACTTTCTTAGATGGTCTCAAAATGCTCTGGGTGGCTCTGCCCTTGCCTCCCTCGCCTTCCTTCTCTTTTCCCCAGGCACTTGTTTCCAGGTAAAATGTAAAGAAAGTAGAGCGTTCCAGACTTCCTTTCCCTTCCTCCTCCTTCCCCACTCTTCACCCTCAGCTTCTGCCCATCTCAAATTCCATCTCAACCCCACTTCTTCCACACTCACAAGTGCCGGGGCAAACGGGGCTCTTCGCTTCCCCCGGGACCAGGTCCCTGTCTCAGGACTTCCTCTTCCCCGTAAGTCACCTGGCATTATGTGAAGTGGAGGGTAGTCATCCTTGGGGACTTCTAAACATGTTACATGAACAGAGAAGAGAAAAAAATCTGTCCTTCAGAGTTCGTTAGAACATAAGCTCATTGAGGGCAAGAAGCCAGCAGGAATCCATGTCAAGCTCCCATCATGTGGCATCACCCAGACCCCACCCATCCACCCACTTCTACCCTCCAGTGACTTCAGTAAAGCAGAGCCATTCTGGTGCACTGGGTCCTTTTAATCCACGACCCTAAGGCAAGGCTTTGGGCGGACCTGTTCACTGGGTACCAGTTCAACTCTTTGGCAGCTCCATCCCTCTAAGGTTTGTAAACCCCGGCACCCACACCCTCTCTTGCCTGCCCAGCAAAACACGCCAGTAGGAAAGTTCTCTGAGTTCAATCCTTTAGACTTACACATGAATTTAAAACCCCAGTTAGGTCAGCCTGGAGATATTTGCTTTTCAATCATCCCTAACGGTGGAATTAAAGGCTTTAAAATGACCGCAGGCAGATCCACCCAGGCAAAGGCCTTGAAGGGAGCATTGCGCTCTTTCACATGCCCAGCGTAGACTGCAGCCCCTGCGTCCTCACTGCCCACGGAGGTCAGCCTAGAACCCAGTCCCGGAAGCCAAGTTAAGAGGCTGCTTATCTTCACTTCCGTACTGGAGAGGGGCTGTGAAATGCCAGCAGCGGTGAGTGAAACAGTCCCTGCCACCCACAGCTGTCTATGGAGAGACACAGCTCAGTGTACATGTTACAATAAGATGAACCTGGACACTTTACTGCCAGGACACAGGATCCTGTTCTGGAGCCTGTGGTTGTGGGGTTCCCTGCAGGCACAGCCCATGGTCTCCACCAGAGCCGGACACAACAAGAAGTTGCATCCTTTCACTCAGTTCAGTTCAGTTCAGTCTCTCAGTCGTGTCTGACTCTTTGCGACTTGCAGCATGCCAGGCCTTCCGGTCCATCACCAACTCCCAGAGTTCACTCAAACCCATGTCCATCGAGTCGGTGATGCCACCTAACCATCTCATCCTCTGTCGTCCCCTTCTCTTCCTGCTCTCAATCTTTCCCGGCATCAGGGTCTTTTCAAATGAGTCAATTCTTCACATCAGGTGGCCAAAGTACTGGAGTTTCAGCTTCAACATCAGTCCTTCCAATGAACACTCAGGACTGGTCTCCTTTAGTGGACTGGTTGGATCTCCTTGCAGTCCAAGGGACTCTCAAGAGTCTTCTCCAACACCACAGTTCAAAAGCATCAATCTTTGGTGCTCAACTTTCTTTGTAGTTCAACTCTCACATCCATACATGACCACTGGAAAAACCATAGCCTTGACTAGACGGACCTTAGTCGGCAAAGTAATATCTCTGCTTTTTAACATGCTGTCTAGGTTGGTCATAACTTTCCTTCCAAGGAGTAAGCGTCTTTTAATTTCATGGCTGCAATCACCATCTGCAGTGATTTTGAAGCCCAGAAAAATAAAGTCTGACACTGTTTCCACTGTTTCTCCATCTATTTCCCATGAAGTGATGGGACTGAATGCCATGATCTTCGTTTTCTGAATGTTGAGCTTTAAGCCAACTTTTTCACTCTCCTCTCTCACTTTCAACAAGAGGCTTTTGAGTTCCTCTTCACTTTCTGCCATAAGGGTGGTGTCATCTGCATATCTGAGGTGATTGATATTTCTCCCAGCAATCTTGATTCCAGATTGTGCTTCTTCCAGCCCAGCGTTTCTCATGATGTACTCTGCATAGAAGTTAAATAAGCAGGGTGNTCTTCACTTTCTGCCATAAGGGTGGTGTCATCTGCATATCTGAGGTGATTGATATTTCTCCCAGCAATCTTGATTCCAGCTTGTGCTTCTTCCAGCCCAGCGTTTCTCATGATGTACTCTGCATAGAAGTTAAATAAGCAGGGTGACAATATACAGCCTTGACGTACTCCTTTTCCTATTTGGAACCAGTCTGTTGTTCCATGTCCAGTCCTAACTGTTGCTTCCTGACCTGCATATAGGTCAGGTGGTCTGGTATTCCCATCTCTTGAGGAATTTTCCACAGTTTATTGTGATCCACACAGTCAAAGGCTTTGTTGTAGTCAATAAAGCAGAAATAGATGTATTTCTGGAACTCTTTTGCTTTTTCCATGATCTGGCAGATGTTGGCAATTTGATCTCTGGTTCCTCTGCCTTTTCTAAAACCAGCTTGAACATCAGGAAGTTCATGGTTCACGTATTGCTGAAGCTTGGCTTGGAGAATTTTGAGCATTACTTTACTAGCGTGTGAGATGAGTGCAATTGTGCGGTAGTTTGAGCATTCTTTGGCATTGCCTTTCTTTGTTAGGAGATAAAATAAAAATCCAGATTCCCAAACTGTCTCTAAAAAATTGGAAATTCTGACAGCAATGGACCCAATACATCCATATTATGAAGGGGCGTCTTCTGTCCTAGGCCCCACTCATCATGTGCTCACTCACAGTGCTGATACTCACCTGGATCCTATAAGCACTGGAGTTGGTGACACTCAGCCTAAGGTGTTGGTGTGTGCTCTAGAAGGTGTAACACACCCATCACTAACTGATAAACACTAGTGTACCATATTATAGGAAGATCTGTCAGACAGGAAAACACAGTGTGGAAGGTCTCCATTACAAATGTATGAAAAAGTGTGGGGTAGACTGGTCCCCAGGTCAATTGTTGGGTCTAGAAGTTAGGATAGTCCATTAATCCTGATCCGTGCCTTCCCTGAATAGGTTTTTTTTGTTTTTGTTTTTTGTCCCCCACAGATCTTTTCCAATAGAGATTCTGTAGCAGCAAAACACACTTTCTGACTTCTAAGCAGATGAGGTATAAAAAGAAGGGCAGTTGAGGCAGGAAGCAGCGAGACGCTGACCTGCCAAGGGGAGAGGACACTTAGTATGAGCTGTCACCAAGGCCCCCTGAGGATGAATGGCTGAAACGCACTCTCACATAGCTGATTCCCAAGACTGACTCCCTACAGTTTCTTCAATCACAAAAGCAACCCACTGCGCCGCCTTCCCCTAAGCAACCTCTCTGTGCATCAAATGCAAGCGAGCTTTTGCTCTGTGTAGCTCTGATTGCTCCATGCAATTCTTCTATCTTATTTAACTCAGTAAACAGCCCCACATCCACTCATCCAAGGCAAATCACAGTTTAATCCCAGACGAAAGGTAAAGCATACAGTGAGCACATGCAGTCCTAACCGCTGGACCACCAGGGCATTCCCAAGAATACAGCTGTTATGAATATTTTCTATTTAAAAAGATAGGAAGAATCTAGTAAAAATCATTTCTGTAGGCAGATATTTAGCTATAAGAATATATTATGGATTTGTCAGTGGGAGAAAACATCCCTGGCCCATTTTAATGCACTGCCATATAGAGGCGTTTTAATGTACCTTTTTAAAAAATTTCACAGGTGTGTGGGATGGAAGAGACTGGCTGGACCTCACTGTGTGTCTATAGTACAGAGCAAAGAGCCTTCACTACCGCCAAGCTCCAGCCCAATAAAAGTCTCGTGGGACATTTTTCACAGCAGAAAAGCATGATCCCTGCTGTGGCCACTGTCGTCTCCTCATCTCACCTTCATCTTTCTCCCCCTTCCCCATCAGCCTCACTCCCAAAAGCCCAATAACCAGTCCCCAGTTGGCTGTTGGTGCTGTATAGAGATCATAGAAACAGTATTACGGGCAATGCTAATGTTTATTTTCTTGCTCCTAGTGAGATACCAGCCTTTCTTCCACTAAATTGCTTCACCATGTTGTACTTGAGACATGAAATTTGTCTTTGGTCATATTTTCATCTAGAGCAAAAACAAACTGATGAAGACCTACTATATAGCACAGGGAACTCTACTCAATATTCTGTAATGGCCTTTGTGGAAAGAACTTTAGAAAAAAAGTGGGTATATGTATAACTTTGCCATATGCCTGAAACTAACACAACATTGTATAGTTATATACCAATAAAAAATAAAAATTAAATTTAAAAAATTTTTAAATAAAAAGTAATGTTTAACTCAGCAAGGATGTTTTTTTTGCTATTTATTTTTTCCTTTAGTTTTTTAAAACTTTTTGTTTTATATTGGAGTATAGCCAGTTAGTAATGTTGTGATAGTTTCAGATGCACAGCAGAGCCACCCAGCCATACATATACGTGTCCAATCTCCCCCAAACTCCCCTCTCGTCTAGGCTGCCACATAACACTGAGCAGAGTTCCACGTGGGTCCTTGTTGGTTATCCATTTTAAATATAACACTGTGTACACTTCCATCCCAAACTCCCTAACTATCCTAATTGCAAGGATGTTGAACAAAATTCTGAAAAGTCAAAAAATAACATATGAAATAAAGGGGCATTTCATGGGCAATACAGATAAAGAGATCCAGGCTCCTTCCACAGACACTATTTTAGGATAAAGACAAACAGAAAAGAAAGAGGGGTATGGGAAGAAGACTACATGATATTTCCCTCTTGTATTCTGAATTAAATTTATTCCTGCCTTTGCTTTCATCTAATATTGCTATCATAATTTCTCTTATTCGCTTCCCATTCTTGCATAGAAAAATGGAATTCTGCACCATGATTGAATCTAAATACTAAAATCATTTAAGATACCCTACTCCTGGGACTCATAGCAAAATGTAATAAGTTTCTCAAAATGTGACCTAATTATAACTGTCCTTTTAAGTTTTATTTCCCACTGGGACCAAATGTCTGCAGTTAAAAATAATTCTTGAAACAGGTCCATGTAGCCACAAAAAGTTTTCAGAGTCACTTAAATGTTATCCATATCCTCAATTTATTTTTCTCTTCTGTTCATGTGTGATAAAAGCCAGACAGCCAGAAGAGGCAGAAGGCCAGGCCACACTTCAGGCAGAGAACACGCTGGGCTGGAATTCTCGCAGCCAAGTCTTTCCTTCTGACTGGACGAGGGGTCAGCTTACCACCAGCTCACTGACATTCTGTGCACCAGTGACCCAGTATCTGCTGCTGTTGGTCCCAGGGGAAGCCTTGAATGCCCGATAGTCAGAACTTCTTGCTCTTCTCTTGCCAGGCCCCCATGAACAACAGACTCACGTGGTTTGAGCTCCATTCTCATTCACTCCCTCAAATGGTCTTTGAGATGCTCAGGTCTCCATCGCCATGGCCCAGGGTTCACTCTCTCCTTCTAATGCCATTTCAGTGCATCTCCTTTTAGAGACAATTCTATGTTTCTGAACAGAAAAAAAAAAGCCCACTCTTGGGCTGGGCAGCATCTCCTGCCTGATTTGCCCTGATTCAAAGAGACCTGGCTCTTCACTGTGGGATTTTCTAACGTTATTTCAGAAGCTGTTGCTTTTTCAAGTCTCTGTTTAACTCTAAACAGGAACAAAAGATGAGGGCTCTTCTGATCTAAGGCTGCATGCCCTGAAGTTTCAATACATGTGTCCTGAAGTTACACAGACCTAGGCTTGAATCCTAGCTTTGCCATTCGTCTGACTCCAGACCCATGCTTGAACTCCCCAAGTCTCAGTTTCCTCATCTGTGAAATGGGGATGATAAAGGAGGGACTTTCTAAGGTTATCATAGGGATGAAAATGGATAAAGAATGCTAAACGGTTACCACAGAGCCTACATGTTGTAGGCACTCAGTAGATATGAGCTATTATTATTAGGGCATTTGAGAAAACTCACTTCTTCCAGCTAAGATAACGTCTTTAGTGCAGACACAGGAAGCTATTTTTGTTTGTCGAGGGTGCCAGAAGGACTCTAGCCAAAGATGGCTAGAAACTAAATTACCTTAGTCTTCTGGATGCTGTTCTCTCCTGAATCCAACTCTTAGGAGAAGTAAACAACTAAGAAAAGAGAGAAGCCACAGCCAGGTTCTTACCCAGAAGGCCCTGGCGAGAACTTACAAGCAAAGACATGCCATTTCCAGGGCCTTCCCATCCTGAAAAGGAGAAACGGAGTTTTGAAATGAGCAGACACATTTTAATTTTAGATATGCACATTTATGCTGTGTTCAGTGGTATCCTTGAACTTCACTGGGAGTGTGGGTGACCAGTTGACCAATGTTCAAAGCTGGATATGAGATACCAGGTCTGATGTTGGCAACTTTATAGATGATATAGACAGTCACTGGGAGCTCCCTGCCCAGTTTTGGCAAAAACCCAGGGAGGCGAGAAGAAAAGGAACAAGAAAAGAACATTGCTGGTTAGAAGCAATGAAGAGCAGACAGGCAAAAATGAGAGCTGCGGAAAGCATGGCTTGGCAGTGACTTTGATGAGGACCAGAGGGCAAGGGGAGTGATCAGCAGGGAGTGAGAACCCTCAGGGCCTTCCCAGTTCACCTGCTGTGTTTCCATACTATGCCAGGCACTGTGAGGTCGGGAGACACGAGAGAGCCAGTCTCCACACAGAATCTCCACACAACGTCTCCATACAAAGCGTCCAGCAACATTTCTAGAATATTAATGCACAAGGATAGAGCTCACATGTAAGACAAAGGCAATGGAGATGAGACCACGCACACACACACAGTCACTCAACTGTGTCCGACTTTTTGCCACCCTGCAGACTGTAGCCCACCAGCCTCCTCTGTCCTCGGAATTCCGCAGGCAAGAACACTGGAGCGGAGTGCCATTTCCTCCTCCAGGAGCTCTTCCCCACCCAGGGATCGAACCTGCATCTCTTGCGTCTCCTGCAGTGGCAGGCAGATTCTTTATCACTGAACCACCTGGGAAGCCGGGAAACACGAGAACTTTCCATTAAATATTAATAAACAGGAGTTACCCTCAACCATTGAGGAGTGGGCTGTGGATCTTCAAGCCTTCTGACCCCTTGACCATGAAGAAGGGTCCCCAAGGGAGAAATACACCCCTCCAATTCCCTTCATGGCTGGCCTCCCGAGTCTCACTGATCCACTCCCTCACCTAGTGTCACCTGTGACGTTATTTCCCTAGGCTGCCATACAAATGATGACAGACAGACTTCGTGGCTTGAAATGACAGGAATTCCTTTTCTCCCTGAAGTCCACAAGCAAAGTGGTGGCAGGACCGCACTTCCTCTGAAGGCTCAAGGAGAGAACCCCACCTCGCCTCTCTCAGCTTCTGGTGACTCCAGGGGTCCTCAGCTGGTGATGACATCACTCTCATCTCTGCCCCATCCTTCTCCTCTGTGTCTATGCCTTCTTGTCCTTTCCTAAGCACACCTGCCATTGGATTTAGGACTCACCCACATAATCCAGGATAATTTCACATCTTGAGGTCTTGAACTTAGTCACATTTGCAGAAACTCTTTTTCCAAATAAAGTCACATTTATAGGTTGTGAGGTTTGGGGTGTAAGTACAGCTTTTTGAAGACTTCCCTTCGACCCACTATACCAGCCAAATAAACCACTCACACTCA
Organism: Aepyceros melampus; assembly: GCA_006408695.1. Taxonomy (NCBI): domain Eukaryota; kingdom Metazoa; phylum Chordata; class Mammalia; order Artiodactyla; family Bovidae; genus Aepyceros; species Aepyceros melampus. Next base: position 70,422 of record SJXQ01005461.1, read on the forward strand.
TCTCAAACCTCGTTTTTGGTAAACCAGAACAAAGCAAGCAGCCAAAGAAACACATTGCCTAGTCCATCCCTCCACCACCAGGCAGGTCCCATAGAAACCATAGCAAACACATAGCTCCTAACATCTCTCAAACCTCAGCGCCCATTTGATTCAGCACTGTAGCCCTAGGGTTTAGCACACAATGCCTGCCATATAGTCGGCCTCAAAAAACCATGTGTAGAATGAACAAAATCTCACCATCAGATTCCCAGGTAGAGAAATAAACTTTTTTTCTTTCTTTTCTTTCTTTTTTTTTTTTGGTTTGTTTATTTATTTGGCTTAGTTGCCCCAGGGCATGTGGGATCTTAGTTCCCCAACCAGGAATGGAACTCATATCCCCTGCATTGCAAGGAGGATTCTAATTTCAATCCTTAACTTTTCTTTTAATAGTTTTTTTGAGGCATAATTTACATACCACAAAATTCACCCACTGTAAATGTGCAATGTGATAATTTTTCAGTAAATTTATGGAGTTGTCCAATCATCACCACAAACCAGTCTTAGAACATTGCCATTAGCCCTGAAAACTCCCTTATACTTGTTTTCGTCACTCCTTACTTTCACCCCCAGCCCTAGGCAACCACTGATCTGCTTTCTGTCTCTATAGATGTGTCCCTTTCTGGATAGTTCGCATAAATGAAATTATACAATGTGTTGTCTTTTGTTCCTAGCTTCTTTCATATAGCATAGTATTTAAGGCTGATCACCATTGTAGTATATATTAGTAACTTCATCCTTAGTGTTGGATTGTACTCCATTGTATGGATATGCAACATTTTCTTTATCTATTAACAACTGATGAGCATTTGTGTTGGTTCCAATTTGGAGCTATTATGAATGTTGCTGCTGCTAAGTCGCTTCAGTCGTGTCCGACTCTGTGCAACCCCATAGACGGCAGCCCACCAGGCTCCCCCGTCCCTGGGATTCTCGAGGCAAGAACACTGGAGTGGGTTGCCATTTCCTTCTCCAATAACGTTGCCCTAAACAGTCATATACAAGCCTACGTGTAATCATGTATTTTTATTTCTTTTGAGTAAAGGTCTAAGAGTGAAATCTATCTTTTCATTTAGAGAATTTTCCAATCTATAGGAAAGCTGAAAGAACAAGACATTATATATCCTTTATCTCTATTCTCAGTAGGTAACATCATGCCATATTTACTTTTTCTCTCTATCTCTATTAAATATTTTTACGTACCATTTGATAGAAAGTTGTAGACATCGTGACATATTTCCTCTATTTCACCTCTTAATTATCAGGCAACTCTCCAACATAACCACCAAACCGTTATCACAACTAAGACTTTTCTCCTAACTTTATTTAGAATTTTTCAAACCTACCAAAAAGTTGAAAGAATAACACACTGAAATGAGCCTTGACTTTACCATTTCCCATACTGATGCTTTGACCCTTCTTTCTCAAATCTCACTGCCACTGCTCCTAAAATATTTGTGTTGGGTAGTTCTTGGTGCAGACACATGGAATATTCCTTACGTATCGCATTCTTACTCCTCCGTTGTTTATTCCCAGAGTGTTCAGGGCTGCTTTCAGGAGACTCCAAGATGCCTTAATGTGTTGTCCCTGAGGGATATTGCAAAAGTCTCAAAAATTCCCTCACCTCCTTCAAGACTTTGCTCAGATGTCAATTTCTGGATGACATCTACCCTTCCCCACACTATTAAAAGTTCTGCCCCATCTTCTCCCTTCACCAGTATTCCCTAATCCCATTTACTCTGCTATATTTTTCTCCAAAGCATAGATCATCTTCTACATAATGTATAATTCACGTATTTGTTCTATTTATTTATCAATTGTCTCCCCAGATCGGACCATAAGCACTATGAGGGCAGAGCTGTTTATCTTTTAGTTTACTGCTGTGTCCCCAAGCTCAGTTTTAGTGCCTGGCACATGGAGCACTCAATAAATCCTCACAGAAGGACAGAATGAATGGTGGCTGCAGGGCTATATGTGGGTGAGCATCCTACAGCCTGTCGGGGGAGCAGGAACTGACTGGCACTGAGCCGAGCATCCCCCCACAGGCAGCAGGTGTGTGAAAGGATCCTGGGTTCAGTTTCAGTTAACATTCAGTTGATATTCTGAACCCTGAGTAGAATGCTTCGGGGTTCAGTTCAGTCACTCAGTCCTGTCCGACTCTTTGCGACCCCAGGAATCACAGCATGCCAGGCCTCCCTGTCCATCACCAACTCCCGGAGTTCACTCAAACTCATGTCCATCGAGTCCGTGATGCCATCCAGCCATCTCATCCTCTGTTATCCCCTTCTCCTCCTGCCCCCAATCCCTCTCAGCATCAGGGTCTTTTCCAGTGAGTCAACTCTTCACATGAGGTGGCCAAAGTATTGGAATTTCAGCTTCAGCATCAGTCCTTCCAATGAACAGCCAGAACTGATCTCTTTTTTTTCCATTTAGTATTAAGATTATTAGATTCAGTTCAGTTCAGTCACTCAGTCGTGTCTGACTCGTTGCGATCCCATGAATTGCAGCACACAGGGCCTCCCAGTCCATCACCAACTCCCAGAGTTCACTCAGACTCACATCCATCGAGTCCGTGATGCCATCCAGCCATCTCATCCTCTGTCGTCCCCTTTTCCTCCTGCCCCCAATCCCTTGCAGCATCAGAGTCTTTTCCAATGAGTCAACTCTTCACATGAGGTGGCCAAAACAGGAGTTTCAGCTTTAGCATCATTCCTTCCAAAGAACACCCAGGACTGACCTCCTTTAGAATGGACTGGTTGGATCTCCTTGCAGTCCAAGGGACTCTCAAGAGTCTTCTCCAACACCACAGTTCAAAAGCATCAGTTCTTCAGAGCTCAGCTTTCTTCACAGTCCAACTCTCACATCCATACATGACCACAGGAAAAACCATAGCCTTGACTAGACAGACCTTTGTTGGCAAAGTAATGTCTCTGCTTTTCAAAATGCTATCTAGGTTGGTCATAACTTTTCTTCGAAGGAGTAAGCATCTTTTAATTTCATGGCTGCAATCACCATCTGCAGTGATTCTGGAGCCCCAAAAATAAAGTCTGACGTTGTTTCCCCTGTTTCCCCATCTATTTGCCATGTAGTGATGGGACCAGATGCCATGATCTTCGTTTTCTGAATGTTGAGCTTGAAGCCAACTTTTTCACTCTCCTCCTTCACTTTCAACAAGAGGCTCTTTAGTTCCTCTTCACTTTCTGCCATAAGGGTGGTGTCATCTGCATATCTGAGGTGATTGATATTTCTCCTGGCAATCTTGATTCCAGCTTGTGCTTCTTCCAGTCCAGCGTTTCTCATGATGTACTCTTCATAGAAGTTAAATAAGTAGGGTGACAGTATAAAACCTTGACGTACTCCTTTTCCTACTTGGAACAAGTATGTTGTTCCATGTCCAGTTCTAACTGTTGCTTCCTGAACTGCATATAGGTTTCTCAAGAGCAGGTCAGGTGGTCTGTTATTCCCATCTCTCTCAGAATTTTCCACAGTTTATTGTGATCCACACAGTCAAAGGCTTTGGCATAGTCAATAAAGCAGAAATAGATGTTTTTCTGGAACTCTCTTGCTTTTTCGATGACCCAGTGGATGTTGGCAATTTGATCTCTGGTTCCTTTGCCTTTTCTAAAACCAGCTTGAACATCTGGAAGTTCACGGTTCACGTATTGCTGAAACTTGGCTTGGAGAATTTTGAGCATTACTTTACTAGCGTGTGTAAGCCTCTAAAAACTGCAAAATAAACACCCCTCCCCCACCTTCAGTAGACCAAACCGGAACTTTCCACAAAGGAAGTCTAATACTTTTTTGAAGAAAGATATTTTTTGCCCCAGAGAGCAACCAAGAGCAAGGAACTCTCCAAGGATGACCACAAGAGACTGGAATCCAGCCAGCTCTAGATTTCCTGGAGGAGGTGAAAACCACGCCCATGTATCCTTATAAGGCCCTTTTCCGGAACATCACTGCCCCTATGCTGGACCACTCCGTCCACAGTCCATCCCACTGCCTGGGGCACACCTGCCCTGAGTGGAAAGAAGCTGTGTGACGTGCTCTGGCTTGTGAGAGATGCCCGTCAGATTCTCGCCCTAGGAGTCTCAAGTAGGAATAGACAGGGTCCTGCAGGAAGTGGTATGGGCAGGTGCTGACACAAGGGGTTTGAGTCAGAGGTGGTGGAGAGAGACAAAAGAAGTCATGAGGACGCAAGGGGAGTCGAAGCTGTGAGACAGAGGAAAGCTCTTGGAAGAAGAGCAAGAGGGTGAGGAATTCCCCCAAGCCCTACCGCGAGGTCCCTCCAGCCGCCCTGGATTCAGGATACATCTGGTACCAGACCCTTCGAGGCCTGACTAGTCTACCCATCCTGTTTTCCAGAAGTCTCCATCACCCTCACTGTTTTGCAGTTTCTTCCCCACAAACGTCATCACTTGAACTAGGATGAGCGACAACCTCCAAAATCTGAGTAAAATAGAGACTGTGGATTCCCCTTACAGGAGGTGTCTAGAACAGTCAAATGTATCAAAGAGTCAGAAAGTCCACTGATGGATGGATGCTCAGGGTGGGGAACGGAGGGATGGGGAGGGGAAATGAGGAGTTAGTATTTGATGGGGACAGAGTTTCAGTTTATGAAGGTGACAAATTCAGGAGACTGATGATGGTGAGAGTTGCACAGCAGTGTAAAGGTACTTCGTGCCACTGCACTGTGCAGTTAAACATGGTTAAAACAGTATGCTATATATTATGTGGCTTTTATCACAATAAAAAAATTAAGGGAAAAAAGCATAGCACCTGAGACAGCATGTGCTGTAGCTGCTCAGTCGTGTCCAGTTCTTTGTGACCCCATGGACTGCAGCACGCCATGCTTTCCTGTCCTTCACCATCCCACTGCCCCAGTCACCTTTTCATTCAGGGCTCCCATCTACCATTCATTTGATAGCCAGCCTCAGTAATTTTGTGGCTATCAAAGCTTTCGGTAAAGCTCTCTGCCTATAAACCGCAGTCTTCCTGAAGCTCTTCCTTTGCCTGTGTCCTTCAGATGTCTTTCATTAGATTTTCTTTGTCAGGGTATTGTAAATGGTTATCTTTTTTTCGAAGGTTCATCCGGTTTGGGTAAAATCTGCGGATAGAGGGAATCTGTTTCTCTACCCTGTTCTTTACAATTGTAGACGATCCCTAATGATCATTTTAACTGCATTCTTTCGACATACCGTCATCCTTGAAAAGTATCTATAGTTTCAGGTTACAGCTTGTTTTCATCTCAAAATACTGAAAGAAAAAAAAAAAACAACCCATCAAGAGATGAAACACCAAGGAAAAAAATGAGACCATTTTTCCAGCTGAGATTCAAATTTTAGGTTCCTAAAGCGTATACCCTTAAGCGTCCCTCTCATGGGTCGGTTGCTAGGCTGGAGGATACCAAGCCTTAAGGGCCAGCCACACTCACTTAATTTGCAGGTCTGTCTGCAGATTCTCAGAAAGGGGATCTAGAACAGGATGAGCTTCGCATACACCAGCCTCCGATATCCCCCTCCTGTCCTTCCCCTAAAACTGAAGCTCCAGTACTCTGGGCACCTTATGCGAAGAGTTGACTCATTGGAAAAGACCCTGATGCTGGGAGGGATTGGGGGCAGGAGGAGAAAGGGACGACCGAGGATGAGATGGCTGGATGGCATCACAGACTCAATGGACGTGAGTCTGAGTGAACTCCGGGAGTTGGTGATGGACAGGGAGGCCTGGCGTGCTGCGATTCATGGGTTGAAAAATGATGTTATAGTTAATAGCCTTGAAACATACAGGGATCAGTTTGTGTGGTCTTTAAAGTAAACATAACCCTGATGCGAGGCAGCAAAAGAGACACAGATGTATAGAACGGACTTTTGGACTCTGAGGGAGAGGGAGAGGGTGGGAGGATTTGGGAGAATAGCACTGAAACATGTATACTATCATGTAAGAAATGAATCGCCAGTCTATGTTTGATACAGGATACAGGATGCTTGGGACTGGTGCAGGGGATGATCCAGAGAGTTGATATGGGGTGGGAGGTGGGAGGGGGGTTCAGGATTGGAAACTCATCTCCACCCGAGATGGATTCATGTCAATGTATGGCAAAACCAATACAGTAATGTAAAGTAAAATAAAAATTTTTTTAAAAATTATAGATTTTCTAACAATTTGATGGAATAATGAACATTGTTCCAATAGTTTGACTTCATCTGTATCTAGAAATAAGGTAATTCATCTACATGTTATCTTGGGTTCCTTTGATTTCATCCAATATTCTATGAAGTTTACCAGTAGCAGTTGGAATCTCTGTTAGCTATTAACTCACCACTTCAACCCAACAGCTTCAAAAGTCACTGTTTAATTCTATGTCCTGGTGAAAAACAATTTCAGATTCTCTAATTAAAGATAACATTGCATAATCTCCAGACTTTATGTTACTTGTTTTCCACCATGGTCAGAACATGATTTTTCCTCTTCCTTCCCATCCCCTAATCCCCGAGCCCTGCTTCCTTTCTATCTCTCTCTCTCTCTCTCTCTCTCTCTCTCTCTCTCTCTGCCCTGCCCCTCTCTGTCATATGTAACACCTTTCTGTTATTATCTGTAAAAGAGAATTCAAACCTAGTCAGTGACTTTTCTATTTATCATTTAAAACTATTTTTTGGTTATCTATGTGTACTAAATGTACATATTAAGTTATATATTCACACATCTTTATGACCTGGTTTCAATGTGTATGTGTAGGGTGAGCATGTGTTTAACTAAATCTCTGTTTTCTTTGCTCTCTATGAAATCTGAAACCCAGCTAATTCAGTATCTCGATATTATTTATCATATTGGTCACTGATTTTTTTTTCCCTTGAGTCTTCAATGATGTCATTCAGAAGCAACTAGTGTACAGTGTTTCAATTAGTCTATGCATTTCCTACGGAGAAGCCAATGGCACCCCACTCCAGNCTTAGGTATAATTATCTCCACTTTACAAATCAGGAACTAAAGCTCAGAGAAATTTAATGCCTGCCTGTACCAGTCAGCTTGGGCTGTCATAACAAAATGTCATAGACTAGGTGGCTTAAACAACAAATTTATTTTCTCACACTTCTGAAGGCTGTAAGTCTGAGATAAAGGTGTCTGCGTGGTTAAGTTCTGGCGAGGTTCTCTCCGGCTTGGAGACAACAGATGTCTTTCTGTGTGTGTCCTCATGTGGCAGAGACAGAAGGAGGGGGAAGGAAAAGAGAGAGAAAGCTAGAGCAAGCTCTTCGGTGTATCCTATAAGGGCACTAATCCTTTATAAGGAATTATAAGGGCCCCACCTTCATGACTTCATCTAAACCCCATCTAACATATGCCTCATCTCCAAATATCGTCACACTGGGGTGAGGGCTTCCACATAGGAATCTGAGGGTCCATAACACTCCTTCTCCATTTCAAAGTCATGGAGCTCACAAGTGGCAATGCCAGAAATTAAATCCAAGTTTTCCAACTCCAAATCAGGAAAAGAGAGAGAAAGCTAGAGCAAGCTCTTCGGTGTATCCTATAAGGGCACTAATCCTTTATAAGGAATTATAAGGGCCCCACCTTCATGACTTCATCTAAACCCCATCTAACATATGCCTCATCTCCAAATATCGTCACACTGGGGTGAGGGCTTCCACATAGGAATCTGAGGGTCCATAACACTCCTTCTCCATTTCAAAGTCATGGAGCTCACAAGTGGCAATGCCAGAAATTAAATCCAAGTTTTCCAACTCCAAATCTTGAATTCTTTCCATAAAACCAGAGGCATTTCACATAGTTTTGAAACTAACTCCATCAGGACTTTTACCTATTATATCATAAGATACTTTTTATGATAGATTCCCTTTAAATGAAGATTATGGTGTTTCCCTGTTCACTTAGCCTAGCTCTTGTGGAAATTGAATTTGAGAACATTTCTCCCCTGGTAGTAGATATACCCATTTGAATGCAGAATTCCAAAGAATAGCAAGGAGAGATAAGAAAGCCTTCCTCAGCGGTCAATGCAAAGAAATAGAGGAAACCATTAGAATGGGAATGACTAGAGAGCTCCTCAAGAAAATTAGAGATACCAAGGGAACATTTGAGGCAAAGATGTGCACAATAAAGGACAGAATGGTATGGACCTAACAGAAGCAGAAGATACTAAGAAGAGGTGGCAAGAATACACAGAAGAACTAAACAAAAAAAGATCTTCACAACCCAGATAACCACAATTGTAATCACTCACCTAGAGCCAGACATCCTGGAATGTGAAGTCAAGTGGGCCTTAGGAAGCATCACTACAAACAAAGCTAGTGGAGGTGATGGAATTCCAGTTGAGCTATTCCAAATCCTAAAAGATGGTGCTGTGAAAGTGCTGCACTCAATATGCCAGCACATTTGGAAAACTCAGCAGTGGCCACAGGACTGGAAAAGGTCAGTTTTCATTCCAATCCCAAAGAAAAGCAATGCCAAAGAATGCTCAAACTACCACACAATTGCACTCATCTCACATGCTAGCAAAGTAATGCTCAAAATTTTCCAAGCAAGGCTTCAACAGTATGTGAACTGAGAACTTCCAGATGTTCAAGCTGGATTTAGAAAAGGTAGAGGAACCAGAGATCAAATTGCCAACATTTGTTGGATCATAGAAAAAGCAAGAGTGTTCCAGAAAAACACCTGCTTCTGCTTTATTGACTATGCCAAAGCCTTTGACTATGTGGATCACAACAAACTGTGGACAGTTCTGAAAGAGATGGGAATACCAGACCACCTGACCTGCCTCCTGAGAAATCTGTGTTCAGGTCAAGAAACAACAGTTAGAACTGGACATGGAACAGCAGACTGGTTCCAAATCGGGAAAGGAGTACATCAAGGCTATATATTGTCACCCTGCTTATTTAACATCTATGCAGAATACATCATGAGAAACGCTGGGCTGGATGAAGCACAAGCTGAAATCAAGAATGCCGGGAGAAATATCAGTAACCACAGGTATGCAGATGACACCACCCTTATGGCAGAAAGTGAAGAACTAAAGAGCCTCTTGATAAAAGTGAAAGAGGAGAGTTAAAAATTTGGCTTAAAGCTCAACATTCAGATAACTAAGATCATGGTATCTGGTCCCATCACTTCATGGCAAATAGATGTGAAAAAGTGAGAGACTTTATTTTGGGGGCTCCAAAATCACTGCAGATGGTAACTTCAGCCATGAAATTAAAAGATGCTTCCACTTTGGAAGAAAAGCTATGACCAACCTAGATAGCATACTAAAAAGCAGAGACATTACTTTGCTGACAAATGTCCATCTAGTCAAGGCTATGGTTTTTCCAGTAGTCATGTGAGAGTTGGAGTATAAAGAAAACTGAGCACCGAAGAATTGATGCTTTTGAACTGTGGTATTGGAGAAGACTCTTGAGAGCCCCTTGAACAGCAAGGAGATCAAAGCAGTCCTTAAGGAAATCAACTCTGAATATTCATTGGAAGGACTGATGCTGAAGCTGAAACTCCAGTACTTTGGCCACCTGATGGGAAGAGCTGACTCACTGGAAAAGACCCTGATGCTGGTAGTGATTGGGGACAGGAGGAGAAGGGGACGACAGAGGATGAGATTGCTGGAGGGCATCACTGATTCAAGGAATATGAGTTTGAGTAAACTCTGGGCGTCGATGATGGACAGAGAAGTCTGGCATGCTGCAGTTCGTGAGGTCACAAAGAGTTGGAATTGACTGAGTGACTGAACTGAACTGAACTCCCTAATGTGGGTGGTGGGTCTTCATCCAATCAGTTGAAGGTCCAAATGGAATAAAAAGGCTGAGTAAGAGAAAATATCTTCTCTTCTACTTGACTGTCTTGAAGCTGGGACACTGGTCTACTCCCATGTTCATACCTGGACCGAAATATAGCTTTTCTTAGATCTCCAACTTGCCAACTTTCGGACTGGAACTACATACTTGGCTCTCCTGCGTCTCCAGCTTGCTGAGGACAAATCCTGGGGCTTGTCAGACTTCATGATCACATGAACCAATTCCTTATTTGCTGCCTGTCTATCTAACTCTCTATCCATCCACCGACATATCCAACTAGGTCTGTTTCTCTGGAGAACCCCAATATAACTCTTTCCATGTATATCCTGTGGGGCTTTATAAAATGTCAACTTGACAATGCTGGAGTACATTTCCAGAATTTTCTTCCCAAGATGTTTAAGTTGCGGGGGGCACAGACACATTTTCCCCAAGATTTGGAAGCAGCGCCACGTGACGTAGATCACGTGCTTTTTGCTTCGGGAGGGACCCTGATAGGTTTGGCGCCCCGGCTGGGCCTGCAGAGTTTCCACGTGGCCCCTGGAGCTCTTGGCCTTTCCTGACACGTGACCCAAGTGCACGGGGAGCTCTGGGACCAAAGGCACGGGGGTGGGAAGCGGGGAGGCCCTGGTCAAGAGCCACTCTGTTATCTCCCTCTTCCCTTCCCAACAACCGGCTGCAGGCTTCAGCTTCTAACCGCAGGCATGGGGCGTCCCAGAGACGGCGTAACCAGGTCCGCGAACTGCAAACGGTGAGACCCCTAAACAAGGTGCTCAGTATTTCTCTCTCTCCCGGTGTTCAGCTTCCCTGACAAATCCTCGCTGCCTGATGAGCGGCTGAGTCTTCCTGACTCCCTTGGACGCCTTCCCTCCTGTTCCTCAGCCGCCCACGCCCACTGCTTCCTTCCCCACCCCAGTGAGGCGCCGTGGCCTCGCAGGGCGGAGAGTCCGCTCCACAACAGGCCTGCCGCGCAGAGCCGAGGGGCAGCGCTGCTGTGGGCACGTGTCCGCTCGGACCTCTGTGCTGAGCTGTCAGCTGGGTCCTCCAGGAGGCAGACCCTCAGGACGAGGTGGGAGCACAGAGGTTTACCGAGTGAGCCGGTGCTAACTCCGAGGAGCTGGCTGAGCGGAGGCAGGCTCTGCAGTCTCGGTGGGCTTGAGAGCCACCGCTGAGTTCACTGCTTTGCTGAGAATCTGAGTCTAGAGGGAATAGTCACAGGCTTTGTTTTTAAAGTCTTCAAGCACCTTCTGATTATGTATTTATTCAAAATGTTTTTTGTACAGAAATGTGTATTTGAGAGACTTCTCTGGTGGTCCAGTGGTAAAGAGTCCACCTGCCCGTGTAGGGGACGTTGGTTCGATTCCTGTCCTGGGATGATTCTGCGTCCCACGGTGCCGCTAAGCCCGTGTGCTCCGGCTACGGAGTCTGTGCCCGGGAGCCGCACTGCTGAGCCTTCCCGCCGCAACTGCTGGGGCCTGGGCCCCAGAGCCTGGACTCTGCAACAAGAGGAGCCACCAAAATGAGAAGCCCACTCACTGCAGTGAAGACTAAGCAAGCCGCCTTGTCCACAACTAGAAAAAGTTCATGCAACAACGAGGACACAGCACGGCCAAAATGAATAAATTTTTAAAAATTAAAATTAAAATAAATAAATAAATAAAGGTGTCTCAAAAGCAGGGAACCTATTTTTTTTTTTAAGAAAGATATTGTCTATTTGAACCCATGAAAATTACTTACTGTTCACCTCGTCTCTAGTTCCAGAAAGCCAAAATGTTTTATACAGCAAAATAGAGATTATCAGGAGCTAGGATTATCCCTCATGGTAGAGGGATAAAAAAAATTCTCCTTGAAAAATTGATGAGAGTAAGATTGAGCTATGATAAAGTGAAGCCTCTTCGTTTTTTAATACGTTGTGAGCCTGCCCTGTGTCTGATGATGGAGCTTAAAATAGAGCAGAAGAAACATACACTGTGCAATAGACACGGTCACATCTATAAAGTATCAGTACTAAGTTCTAGAAGAGGCCAAGTATAGATGGCAGGGCTGATGAGGGGAACTTTTGCTTAGGCAGTGGTGACTCTGATGAGAAGCGAGTTATAAGCAGGGATGAGAAAGAACTTAGCCCACTCCAAAAAAAAATTTGCAAGAAGCCCAGAGTGGCTGGAACGTGTTGAAGCAGGCAGAGGGAGCAGGGAGATGAGGCTGCAGAGGGGCGCAGGGGTCGGGTTGCTCCGGGACTTGCAGGCCCACCATGGAGCCTTCAGGCAGAGCCACTGAAAGGCTGGAAGTTAGGAAACGGCCCGATCTGACTTAGGATTTTAAAAGCTCTCTCTGACAGCCCTGCGGAGAAGGAATGAGAAGGCAGCAAGCCCGGGGGCCCTTGTGACGGTCCAGGGAGCCCATGGGAGGGGTGACTGAGGCCTCAGCAAGAAGACCTCATCAGGGAGTAGGGGGACATACCTGAGCTCGGTCTGCAAGATAAGAGATTCACGAGAGGAAGACTCCTGGCTTTCGCTGCCCAGTGGGTGGAGGGCCAGAGAGGGGTGTGTGCGCTTCGCGTCCTCGCTGCCGTCACTGGACGTCGATGCCGGGAGAGCTGGGAGGTGAGCACCCATGCTGCCTCCCGGGCCAAGGGCTCATGTTGCCCCAAATGAAGCTGAACTCACAGCTCTAAAGTTGTACTTTTTAGTCGACAGTTATGGCGACCGACGAAGCGACCCAGAGTGGACTTCCTTCCTTCAACTGGGCTCCACCAGGAGCCAGAGCTTTGGTACCAGCAGCAGCCCCTTGAGCCCATCCGCCTCCTTGGGGAGTGCAGACGAATTTGGGTAAGTCTCTCCTGGTCCTTGGGCTTCCCTGGTGGCTCAGCTGGTAAAGAATCTGCCTGCAGTGTGGGAGTCCTGGGTTTGATCCCTGGGTTGGGAAGATCCCTTGGAGAAGGGAAAGGCTACCCACTCTAGTATTCTGGCCTGGAGAATTCCAGGGACTGTGTAGTCCATGGGGTTGCAAAGAGTCAGACACGGCTGAGCGACTTTCACTTCACTTCATCCGAACTCAGTATTGAACCACTCACTCTACAAAGTGGCACTTTACGATGTGGATAGAATATCAGGAATAACAGGGGAACCATTTGTTCTTTTCCTTTGCTGACTTTTGAGGGGTTGGTTCTATTCAGTGAACATTTGAAAAATTCAGTTTAGGCTTATGTGTCAGTTGCAGTTCCTCAACACTAATCCAAAATGGACTTTAGTAAAAAGTTGGTTTTGAAAGGTGGACACCTGAAAAGTGAGCTTCAGGTGAATCTGGTTCCAGGGAATATGGTAAAGTAGCATTTGCCACGCTGGGGCGCCTCTTTCCAGGGGCCTCCGCAATATGCTGCCCCCAGGGTGTGCAGTTCCCTTATCCAGTGCCTCTTATCCCAAAGAGGGAAGTAAGAGTGTCCAGAAGAAAACTGGAAGCGTGGACAGGCCTTCTAGCTGCAGGAAGTGAAAAGTAAAGGCGCGGCCATGCTGTTCGGGTGCTACAGCCCCAGAGCAAGGTGAACTTGCACATGCCGCCATTTTGTACAAGTTTTGTAAAGTGACTCAACAGTGAATGGTTTGTTCCACAAAGCTTGCTCTCCGGTACATTTCCAGGGGCCTCCGTGATATGCTGCCCCCAGGGTGTGCAGTTCCCTTATCCAGTGCCTCTTATCCCAAAGAGGGAAGTAAGAGTGTCCAGAAGAAAACTGGAAGCGTGGATGGGCCTTCTAGCTGCAGGAAGTGAAAAGTAAAGGCGCGGCCATACTGTTCGGGTGCTACAGCCCCAGAGCAAGGTGAACTTGCACATGCCGCCATTTTGTACAAGTTTTGTAAAGTGACTCAACAGTGAATGGTTTGTTCCACAAAGCTTGCTCTCCGGTACTATGGTTGGGCCCATTTGCCCAGTGTTCATGCTAGAGGTGCCGGTGGGAAAAATGAAGTATCCCCAAAGAGTAAAGGGGCTGGGACAACATCTCTTACCATCCCCTGAGTTGGGGTAAGGATTGTTCCTTACTCCAAGTCCTACGCTAGCATTTCGACCGCCCAGGAGAGCCCCGCTCTGGGCAGGCATGACCGTGTCCTAGACCCCCGCCAAGCTACACTGGTTGTGGCTCAGAAATGAGGGTGGATCCTGCAGGTGCCAGCTCCTAGAGGTCTTCAGCTGACTGGCTACTTGCAGCTGAAAGGCGGGGTTTTTCTTGGTAGGAATTGGAGGGGCTCTTCCCTGTGGCTCCACAGCCGGTGTCCCCTGCCTGCCCTGGGGCTCCTGCATTGGAATCTCTGACGGGCCCTGGACCTGGAACCCTAACAAGCTGACCAGGTGATTCCGATGCCCCCTGAGGTTTGAGGAGCTCCGTGAGTCTGCATACATTTGGTTAGGTATGGTGTTCCTTGATGTCACAGTTCGCCCCAAGATTCTCCAAGGTCCGTATCAATTAGGCATGCTTTTGGTTAAAAACAGCAGAGTACCTGACAAGTAGAGGCTTAAGCAAAAAAATATATATATATATATTCCACAAAGCAGGAAGTCTAAAAGTAGGTCTGAAAGCAGAGACACTACTTTGGTAACAAAGGTCCGTCTAGTCAAGGCTATGGTTTTTCCAGTGTCATGTATGGATGTGAGAGCTGGACTATAAAGAAAGCTGAGCACTGAAGAATTGATGCTTTTGAACTGTGGTGTTGAAGAAGACTCTTGAGAGTCCCTTGGACTGCAAGGAGATCCACCCAGTCCATGCTAAAGGAGACCAGTCCTGGGTGTTCATTGGAAGGACTGATGTTGAGGCTGAAACTCCAACACTTTGGCCACCTGATGCAGAGAGCTGACTCATTTGAAAAGACCCTGATGTTGGGAAAGATTGAGGGCAGGAGGAGAAGGGGACGACAGAGGATGAGAGAATTGGATGGCATCACCAACTCAATGGGCATAGGTTTGAGTGAACTCCGGGAGTTGGTGATGGACAGGGAGGCCTGGCGTGCTGAGGTTCATGGGGTCGTAAAGAGTCGGACACGACTGAGCAACTGAACTGAACTGAACTGAAAGTAGGTAGCTCCAGGATTTGGTCCAAAGGCTCAATATCATCATCAAAGCCCCACGCTCTTTGTCTTTCTGCTCGGCCATCCTCATGGTGAGGGCTTCCTTTCTTATGTTTGTCAACTCACAGTCACAAATTGCTGCCATACTTTCAAACCTGATATCCCAAAATGTCTGGAGATTCAAAGCAGGCAAGAAAAGGTTGAAGAGAGCTTTCACTTGATCAGAGAGCAGAATCTTCCCCAACGGTGCCCCAGCTAACTTCATCACATCCAGTAACGTCGTCACATGGCCACCTGCAGGTGCAAAGTAACGGAAAAAGTGTTTCTAGAATTGCCAGAACTGGCTCAGACCCTTCATAATTCCGCTCTTGGAGGTAGGGACACACATCCCAAACAAAACCAGAATTGTGTTAGCATGAAAGAGATGGAGAGAGGAGAATGGCTTTTGCAGGTAATAAATAATATTTACTACAATTCCTTTAAATTAAAACAAATAGAGGGATGTGCTTAGGTGTATAATCGGTTGAAATTCCCTGAATTTTTTTCAGCAGTCCAACTTCTCACTGAGAATGATCTTTTTAAAACAAGCTGCACATCATTCACACCCAACTAATATTTTCTAGCAGCTGTTCCGTACCAAGCACTGGGCATAGAGCAGTGAAAAAATAGACCATATCTGACTCTCCTGGTACTTAGGTGCTAGTGATGCAGACAATATACAAAGTAAACACATTCTATAGTCTTTTTTGAAGGCTATAAACCCCATGGGGAAAAAAATCAGGTGGGGAATCAGAGTAGGGAAGGGTGAGGGCCTGTGGTTTTAAGCTGAGTGACTAGGAAGGTTTCCTTGGGGAAGGGCTTTAACAGGGAAACACGTCATACAAGCATGTGAGGCGGGGGCGAGGCAGAAGCAGGGGTGCAGGCTGAAGGGACAGCAGACCCGAAGCCCAGTGAGGAGGCCGTGTGGGTGCAGGGGAGAGAGCAATCGGAGGGCGCAGGGGCGAGAGAGCCGGAGCGCCTAGCGCCACGAATGCCCCTTAAGGGGGCTTCCCTGGTGGCTTAGAAGGTAAAGAATCTGCCTGCAACACGAGAGACCTGGGTTTGATCCCTGGGTCAGGAAGATCGCCTGGAGGAGGGCATGGTAACCCACTCCAGTATTCTTGCCTGGAGAATCCCATGGACAGAGGAGCCTGGTGGGCTACAGTCCAGGGGATCACACAGAGTCGGACACGACTGAGCGCAGCACAGCCCATGCCCTTTAAGGACCTTGGCTTTTATCCTGAATAAAAGGAGCAACCACGGAGTGGACAGGAGACACACTTTGACTTGGGTTTTGCAGGGATTACTCTGGCTGCTGCGTTGCAGGGGTGGGGCCAGGGTGGAAGCAGGAAGAACAGTTAGGAGGTTCTTACAATGACTGAGGCCAGGTGATGGTGGCTGGGCCCAGGACACCAGCTGTGGAGCTGGAGAGAATTCCGTGGAGCCTGGTTCAGTTTAGTTCAGTTCAGTCGCTCAGTCGTGTCCGACTCTTAGCGACCCCATGAATCGCAGCACGCCAGGCTTCCCTGTCCATCACCAACTCCCGGAGTTCACTCAGACTCACATCCATTGAGTCCGGATGCCATCCAGCCATCTCATCCTCGGTCGTCCCCTTCTCCTGCCCCCAATCCCTCCCAGCATCAGGGTCTTTTCCAGTGAGTCAACTCTTCACATGAGGTGGCCAAAGTACTGGAGCTTCAGTTTTAGCATCATTCCTTCCAAAGAAATCCCAGGGTTGATCTCCTTCAGAGTGGACTGGTTGGATCTCCTTGCAGTCCAAGGGACTCTCAAGAGTCTTCTCCAACACCACAGTTCAAAAGCATCAATTCTTCTGCGCTCAGCCTTCTTCACAGTCCAACTCTCACATCCATACATGACCACAGGAAAAACCACGTGATGCAGAGTACATCATGAGAAACGCTGGACTGGAAGAAGTCCAAGCTGGAATCAAGATTGCCGGGAGAAATATCAATCACCTCAGATATGCAGATGACACCACCCTTATGGCAGAAAGTGAAAAGGAGCTAAAAAGCCTCTTGTTGAAAGTGAAAGAGGATAGTGAAAAAGTTGGCTTAAAGCTCAACATTCAGAAAATGAAGATCATGGCATCTGGTCCCATCACTTCATGGGAAATAGATGGGGAAACAGGGAAACAGTGTCAGACTTTATCTTTTTGGGCTCCAAAATCACTGCAGATGGTGACTGCAGCCATGAAATTAAAAGATGCTTACTCCTTGGAAGAAAAGTTATGACCAACCTAGATAATATATTCAAAAGCAGAGACATTACTTTGCCGACTAAGGTCTGTCTAGTCAAGGCTATGGTTTTTCCTGTGGTCATGTATGGATGTGAGAGTTGGACTGTGAAGAAGGCTGAGCAGAGCCTGGAGATACTTTGAAAGTCAAGTCAAGGATCTGAGGTAGTCGGGATATGGATAAGAAAGAGGGGAGTTGAGACGGACCACAGGCACTGCAACTGCGCATGGACTAAGCAACAAGGAGATGGATCAGCTGTGAGCTGAAATACGAAACACTGTGGGGAGGTCAGGTTCTGAGAGAATTGCCTGGTTTTGAACATGGCGGGTTTGGGGATGTCTGTCAACCCATAAGGGTCCTTGTGAGGATGTGCTGGCTCTGAGTGTGGAGTCCGGGGGAATGTTGGGTTTGGAAAGACACATTTGAGCATCAACACAATATAGATGTATTTAAAGCTGCGAGAGTGGCTGAGCTCATTCAGAAGGGCGTATGGCTGGAAAAGACGTGATGACCAAGGACTGATCTGGTACTTTAATCCAGGTGGAACTAGCAAAGGAGACTGGAAAGTGCTGGTAAAGTAGGAGGAGAACAGGAAGAGCCTCGGAGGTCCGGTGAGGAAAGCGCTGCGAGGGCAATGGAACAGTTACTATGCAAAGTGAGACGGAGACTAGAAAGGGACCCTGGGATTTGCCAGCACGGCGGTCACTCGGCAACCTCAGCAAGGACAGGTGAGATTAGGGGCTGGGTCAAAAGTGTGACTGCAGAAGGTTAAGGGAGAATTGCAAGAAAGGACTGAACACAGCAAATCAGGTAACTCTCCTGAGGGGTTTTGCCCTAAAGGGTAGGAGAGGAATGGGATGGTAGCTGGAAGGGTCAGCGGGGTCCAGAGAGGGTTCGCTTGCTGTTTAATTTTAGGATAAGAGAAATCAGGCCTGCGTTTGTGCTACTGGGAAGGATGGGGTAGTGGGCTGGGATACAGACACAAGAGGAGGGGCCGGCCTTGGATCTGCCCGAGGCCACAGGGCACCGGGACGGAAGGTGGAGGACATGCGGACCCAGACTTAGATGTGATGACAGGGGTTTGCTGAAGGTCTCTTCGGATCGCCTCTGTTTCCTCAGGGACAAAGGTCATTAGCTCAAAGTCGATGGGGGAGGCCGGGCCGAGAGTTGAAGGACAAGGAGTGTGAAATTGTCATGCAGGAGAACGAACGGGCCTGGGAGTTGTCCTACAATCAGCGGCAGCATGACGGTCCCACTGGTAATGTCCTTTGGCCAGATCTTAGCCACATGGATGCAGGCTCAGAGCAGGCAAAGAGCTGGATTTAATCCTACTCTCTGAGGTTTTGTCAGGTAAGAACAGTGAAGCAGGGATGGGGACAAGGGCGTGGAAAGTGCATGAAAGACACAATTTTAATAACTGATTGTAGAACTCTGGCTGAGAAAAGTCGGAAATGATGCTGTGAAGCAAGGTGACAGAAAGTTCTGAGTTGTGGGAACAATGTATTTTAGGTCCCAGAGTGTAGGAGGATCCCTGGAGTTGGGGTATGTGGCCCCCATCTCTCCCACCCCGAGATGCCCACATCCTGATCCCTTGAACCTGGCCCAAGGGGATTAAGGTTGCAGATAGAATTAAGACTGCTAATTAGATTATCTTAAAATAGGAAGATTATCTGAATTAGATAGATCAGGTTGCTAATTAGATTATCTTAAAATAGGAAGATTGTCTGAATGGGGCCAGTGTAAGCACGGTGTCCTTAAAAATGGAAACAGGTAGTAGACGAGCCAGGGCAGATGCAAGTGGAGAAGGTCAGGGAGACGTGACTTAAGAAGGACCCAGCTTGCTTGCTGGCTTCGAAGGTGGCAGAAGGTGGACATGAGCCAAAGACTGCAGGTGACTTCTAGAAGCTGGAAAAGACCAGGAAGTGGCCCCTACCCAGAGTCCACAGTGAGGAACACAGCTCCGTCCCTGTCTTGATTTGAGCCTGGGGAGCTCCATCGAAGTCCTCACTGTTATTCATCTCTTTGTAAAGATATGGAAATAATACTCCATCTGTAGTTAACAGCACTGAGAAATGTCGCACCCTCCAGCATCACCGCCCCTACTATGGGCCTGCCTTCTCCACCCAGCAGGGCTCCTCAGCACTTTATAATTACATGTTAATGAAACACAGAATCCTTCCTCGTTTTTATTTTGCATTTCATTTCCAGAGTAATTTGATGTGTGTGTGGAGAAGGGCGGGTGTGAGGAAATGTAAACAGTGCTCATTTATTACAGCTTTAATTTAGACCAGATCTCTCCCTAATCCAATTCCGAGTAGCACAGTTTATACCAGTGAGCAGTAAACACTAATAAAGATCAGCTGCAGGAAAGGGGAGGGCCCATCTTCTGGTCTGCCTGCTAGTGAAAAAGACGAAAACCTCCAGTCCATTCACAGTTGGCCACACTGTTTTGACCTATACAGAGGACCCATGACAAAACGTTGGTTTCAACCAATGAACTCTGTGGGGTGTGTTCTTCCAGCCGCTGGTTCGACTGCCTTACCGCCGACTGCGTACCCAGGGCTATGCCCTTGACTTTTTCACTTCATATAAGCCCTACAGAATCTCAAGTGCACTATCTGAATGTCCAGCTCCTTCCCTCTAGTGTCCTGTTACTGTTCTGGGGTGGTCTGGCTTAAACGACGATATTAGGAGAGGAGAGAGGGGCCACACAGAGTTCCGTGCAGGCTCCGGGATCGGGCAGATGGCATCTCGGTCCACAGTTGATCTCTGAGGGGCCCCAGTTCTCCATCTGTGTGATGAAGGTGGGAAGAGTTGAACCAGCCTCACAGGCTTATTGTGAGAACTTGATGAGCGTACTTTTAAAAACTCATTTCCATACTCCCTTTCCCCCAACCCTGGCCTTCTTGGGTTTAACTCACAACTTTTCATGGACCTAAAATTTGACTCTCAAGTCACCTCTTTCTATAATACTTTTCAAATTGTTAATAAAGAGATAATAGTCAAGGTACTAAATAGTTAGGGTACAGGAAATAGTTTAACATACAGAAATCACTTACATTTCTTTACACTGGCAATGAAATATTAGAAGGGGAATGTAAAAAAGACTTTTAAAAAATCACACCAAAAAAAAAAATTTGCTAATAAGCCTGACCAAGGAGGTGAAAGACTTATGTGCTAAGAACTATAAAATATGAAAAAAGGAAATTCAACCTGATTCAAAGAAATAGAGATATCCTGTAATTATTGGACTGGAAAAATTAGTATTGTTGAAAGAGCCATGCTATCAAAAGCAATCTACAGATTTAATATGATTCCTATCAAATTACCCAAATAACATTTTTCATAGAGCTAGAACACATAATCCCAAAATGCAAATGGAACCATGAAAAAGCCCAGAATTGCCAAAGCATGCTGAGGAAGAAGAACAAAGCAGGAAGCATAACCCTCCCAGGCTTCAAACAATTCAACAAAGCTACAGTAATCAAAGTGGCATGCCATTGGCGCAAAAACAGATACATAGATCAATGGAATAGAATGGAGAACCCAGAAGTAAACCCACCAATGGTAAACATGGTAAACACACCGATGGGAAGTTAATCTTCAACAAAGGAGGCCCAAACACATAGTGGGGAAAAGACAGTCTGTTCAGCAAGTGGTTTTATGAAAGCTGAATGGCGGCACATAAATTAATAAAGTTAGAACACACCCTCACAGTATGCACAAAAATAAACCCAAAACAAAGCCTTAAACATGAGACAAGTCGTCATAAAGTTTCTAGAGGAGAATGTAGGTAAAACGTTCTCTGACATAAATAGTATCAATGTTTTCATAGACAATAGAAATAGAAGAAAAAATAAACCAATGGAACCTAATCAAACTTTGCATAGCAAAGGAAACCATTAACAAAATGAAAAGACAACCTATGCAATGGAAGAAAGTGTTTGCAAACAATGTGACCAACAAGGGCTTAATCTCCAAAATATACAAACAGCTCCTACATCTCAACTACAAGAAAAACTCCAACCCAATCAGAAAATGGGCAGTTCAGTTCAGTTCAGTTCAGTCGCGCAGTCGTGTCCGACTCTTTGCGACCCCATGAATCGCAGCACGCCAGGCCTCCCTGTCCATCACCAACTCCCGGAGTTCACTCAGACTCACGTCCATTGAGTCTGTGATGCCATCCAGCCATCTCATCCTCGGTCGTCCCTTTCTCCTCCTGCCCCCAATCCCTCCCAGCATCAGGGTCTTTTCCAATGAGTCAACTCTTCGCATAAGGTGCCCAAAGTACTGGAGCTTCAGTTTTAGCATCATTCCTTCCAAAGAAATCCCAGGGTTGATCTCCTTCAGAATGGACTGGTTGGATCTCCTTGCAGTCCAAGGGACTCTCAAGAGTCTTCTCCAACACCACAGTTCAAAAGCATCAATTCTTCGGCGCTCAGCCTTCTTCACAGTCCAACTCTCACATCCATACATGACCACAGGAAAAACCATAGCCTTGACTAGACGGACCTTAGTCGGCAAAGTAATGTCTCTGCTTTTGAATATACTATCTAGGTTAGGGTCAGGGTTAGAAAATGGGCAGAGTACCTAAATAGACATTTCTCCAAAGAAAACATACAGATGGCTAACAGGCACATGAAAAGAGGCTCAGCAGTCACTGATTATTCAGGAAATGTGAATCAAAACTAGAAGGAGGTGCTGCCCCACACCAGTTACAAAGGCCATCATTCAAAAGTCTACAAATGAGCCTCCCTGAAGGTCCAGTGGTTGACACTGAGCTTCCAATTCTAAAGGTGCAGTTTTGATCCCGTATAGTATAGCCAAAAATAAAAATAAATTAAAAAAAATTTTAAAGTCTGCAAATAACAAATGCTGGAGGGGCCGTGGAGAAAAGGGAAAACCTTCCTACATTGTTGGTGGGAACATAAGTTGGTGCAGCCACAATGGAAAACAGCACAAATGGAGACTCCTCAAGAAGCTATAGAATCCCCAGGTGACCCACCAACCCCACTCCTGGCCATATATCTGGATTAAACTGTCTGGACAAAAACAGTATATTCAAACAGTATAATTTAAACAGCAGTATAACATGCGCCCCTATGTCCATAACAACACTAGTCACAATAGCCAAGACATGGGAACAACCTAAACGTCTATCGACAGGTGAATGCATAAAGACGCGGCGCGTGCACAGTGGAATACTGCTTGGCCAGAAGGAGTGCAATAATGCCGTTTGCAGCAACGGGATGGTTGGACCTGGAGATTGTCATAACAGGAAGAAAGAAAGAGAAAGACAAATACCATTTGATAGCGTTTGCCTAGAAAATCCCATGGACGGGGGAGCCTGGTGCAGGCTACTGTCCATGGTTTGCAAAGAGTCGGACACGACTGAGCAGTTTCACATTTCATTTCACAATCGTGGAATCTAAAATATGACACAAAGGAATTTATCTACAAAACAGACTCACAGACATAGAGAACAGACCTGTGTTTGTCAAAGGGGACGTGGGGAAGGGATGGACTGGGAGTTTTGGATTAGCAGGTACAAACTAGTACATGCAGAGTGGATGAAGAACAAGGTCTTACCGTTCAGCACCGGGAACTGTATTCAATATCCTGTGATAAACCACAATGAAAAAGAATATGAAGCAAAGAATGTGCACGTGTGGATAAATGAATCACTTTGCTGTGCAGCAGAAATTTGGAGAAGGAAATGGCAACCCACTCCAGTATTCTCGCCTGGAAAGTCCCATGGACAGAGGAGCCCATTGGGCTACAGTCCACAGGGTCGCAAAGAGTCGGATGTGACTGAGTACACACCCACGGCAGAAATTAATAGAACATTGTAAATCAACTATACTTCAAAATAATTTAAAAAGGAGGTATTGATTTTCTATATAATAGAAGATACATTTTCCTCAAAGAGCTTATAAATATTCTTTAAAGATGGAGCTTCACTTTCCAGTAAAGTAGCCACTAGCCGCAAGTGGCTATTTAGATTTAAATCAATTACAATTGTTCCTTTAATTAAAAATTCATTTCCTCACTTGAGCTAGCCACATTTCAAGGACTCAACCACATGTGGCTACTGATTACTATACCGGGCAATGAAGAGAACATAGAACATCCATCGCAGTTCTGTTGTATCCTTGATAACTGGCTTAAATCGGTGTTAAATAAATCCAAGATAGAAAGTCAAAGAGATGGGGACACCATATTGAAAGACAGGGTGGGAAGATAAAGAGAAATTTTATTGAGTTCATAAATCTGTGAAGAACTGTTCCAGCATTCTGCTGTAATAAAACCACTATAAATACGAACAAAACTGCCCAGAAATGGTCTGCAGAGGGTAAGAAGGAAAGCATAATGGATATTTTTAAGCTTTTGGAATTTTACTGGAGTACGTTATTTTGCATAGCAGAGATACCCTTCCTCATCACATATTTGTGGACTGCCTACCCTGTGCCAAGGGAGGGGGGAGCAAGCCGTGTGGATACCTGCAGGAGGGCGTCTGGGGCTGTGTAATAGGTCGGCCAGGATGGGGACCGGGAACGCGGGGGTAGGGCATAGCCTGGAGAGAGAGGGTAGGAGTAAACTGATTGGCTGGAGAAGGCAGTCTCAGAAGCCTTGAAGTGGACGAGGAGGGTCTGCTAGAGCACAGGTCTTGAGGCCAGGCTGCGCTGGAGCATCCAAGAAGCAGAGACGGGGAAGGGGTTGGAGGGACAAGGACAGGGCTGCGAGGTAACGGGGACGGGAGGATCACATTTAGTTTATAGGGCGCTCTTAGTCCTGGGCTCTAGTGTGCGTGAAATAGGGAGTCAGCAGAGAGTTTTCAAAGCAAGACAGCTGGATCTGACTTAGGTTTAAAAGAGTCTTCTGGACCGCGCTGAGAGGCTGGTGGCTTAATAGTGAGATGTGGTGCTTTCTGAATAAACTTTAAGGTGGAGCCAACATGATGGGTTGAATACCTGGGTGTGTGCTGTGAGAGAAATAGAGGAATCAAGATGCCTGTAAAATTTTCAACCTGAGCAACTTCAAAGGTGGAGTTGCTGTCAACTGATGTTGAAGGCTATAGGTGGAGCAAGGGTTTTCTGTTTTGGTGGGGAAGGGAGGATCAAAAATCCAGGCTTGGATGAAAGCAACCTAAATGTCCTTTGACCAATGAATGGATAAAGATGTGGTACTTACATACAATGGAACATGAGCAATAAAAAAGAAGGAAATAATGCGATATGCAGCAACATAAACAGACACAAATTATCATACTAAGTGACATCAGAAAATTAGAGATGCCAAGGGAACGTTTCATGCAAAGATGGGCTCAATAAAGGACAGAAATGGTATGGACCTAGCAGAAGCAGAGATATTAAGAAGAGGTGGCAAGAATACACAGAAGAACTGTACAAAAAAGATCTTCACGACCCAGATAATCACAAAAGTGTGATCACTCACACTCACCTAGAGCCTGATATCCTGGAATGTGAAGTCAGATGGGCCTTAGGAAGCATCACTACAAACAAAGCTAGTGGAGGTGATGGATTTCCAGATGAGCTATTTCAAATCCTGAAAGATGATGCTGTGAAAGTGCTGCACTCAATATGCCAGCACATTTGGAAAACTCAGCAGTGGCCACAGGACTGGAAAAGGTCAATTTTCATTCCAGTCCCAAAGAAAGGCAATGCCAAAGAACGCTCAAACTACCACACAATTGCACTCATCTCACATGCTAGTAAAGTAATGCTCAAAATTCTCCAAGCCAGGCTTCTGTAATATGTGAACCATGAACTTCCAGATGTTCAAGCTGGATTTAGAAAAGGCAGAGGAACCAGAGATCAAACTGCCAACATCCACTGGATCACTGAAAAACCAGGAGAGTTCAGAAAAACATCTATTTCTGCTTTATTGACTATGCCAAAGCCTTTGACTATGTGGATCACAATAAACTGTGGACAATTCTGAAAGAGATGGGAATACCAGACCACCTGACCTGCCTCTTGAGAAACCTGTATCCAAGTCAGGAAGCAATAGAAAGAACTGGACATGGAACAACAGACTGGTTCCAGATCGGGAAAGGAGTACATCAAGGCTGCATATTGTCACCCTGCTTATTTAACGTCTATGCAGAGTACATCATGAGAAATGCTGGGCTGGAAGAAACACAAGCTGGAATCAAGATTGCCGGGAGAAATATCAATAACCTCAGATATGAAGATGACACCACCTTTATGGCAGAAAGTGAAGAAGAACTAAAGAGCCTCTTGATGAAAGTGATAGAAGAGAGTGAAAAAGTTGGCTTAAAGCTCAACATTCAGAAAACGAGGATCATGGCATCTGGTCCCATCACTTCATGGGAAATAGATGGGGAAACAGTGGAAACAGTGTCAGACTTTCTTTTTCTGGGCTCCAAAATCACAGCAGATGGTGATTGCAGCCATTAAAGTAAAAGATGCTTACTCCTTGGAAGGAAAGTTATGACCAACCTAGACAGCATATTCAAAAGCAGAGACATTACTTTGCCAACAAAGGTTCGTCTAGTCAAGGCTATGGTTTTTCCAGTGGTCATGTATGGAGGTGAGAGTTGGACTGTGAAGAAAGCTGAGCACCAAAGAATTGATGCTTTTGAACTGTGGTGTTGGAGAAGACTCTTGAGAGTCCCTTGGACTGCAAGGAGATCCAACCAGTCTATCCTAAAGGAGATCAGTCCTGGGTGTTCATTGGAAGGACTGATGTTGAAGCTGAAACTCCAGTACTTTGGCCACCTGATGTGAAGAGCTGACTCATTTGAAAAGACCCTGATGCTGGGAAAGATTGACGGCAGGAGGAGAAGGGGACAACAGAAGATAAGATGGTTGGATGGCATCACCAACTCAATGGATGTGGGTTTGGGTGGACTCTGGGAGCTGGTGATGGACAGGGAGGCCTTGTGTGCTTCGATTCATGGGGTTGCAAAGAGTCAGACGCTACTGAGTGACTGGACTGAACTGAACTGAAGTCAGAAAGAGAAAGACATATCTTATGATGTCATGTATATGTGCGATCTTAAAAGAAGATAGGAATGAACTCATATATAAAAGAAATAGACTCAAGACACAGAAGACAAACCAGAGGCAATCACAAGGTGGGGAGGAGTCAATTAGGAATTTGGGTTTAAAATATACACACTACTATATATAAAATAGATGAACAGCAAGAACCTACCATATATATCTGTTCTTTCTTCATATTCTTTTCCATTATATGAAAAAAGAACAAATATATAATGAATCACTTTCCAAACACCTGAGGCTAACACAACATTGTAAATCAACTACATTTCAATAAAAAATTTTTTTAAAAAATTCAGTTTTAGACAAGTTGAGTTTGATATCTTTAAATGGACACTTTGGATATAGACCCAAAGTGCTTCCTTGATAGCTCAGTTGGTAAAGAATCAGCCTGCAGTGCAGGAGACCCCAGTTCAATTCCTGGGTCAGGAAGATCCTCTGGAGAAGGGATAGGCTACCCACTCCAGTGTTCTTGGGCTTCCCTTGTGGCTCAGCTGGTGAAGAATCCACCTGCAACGTGAGAGACTTGGGTTCGATCCCTGGGTTGGGAAAATCCCCTGATGAAGGGAAAGGCTACCCACTCCAGTATTCTGGCCTAGAGAATTCCATGGACTATATAGCCCATGAGGTCCCTAAGAGTTGGATGCGACTGAGGGACTTTCACTTTCACTTTGGATATAGATGGTGGATACGAATGTGAAAATTCCTTAAAAGAAGTCAAGTGTTTGGAAATAGAATAATATAAAATTTGACAGGCTAGGAATTGGATTAGAAACCATACAATCAGATAAATCTAATCATTATAAATTATCCACATTACTCATTAGCAAAGAAATACATGACGGCTACGAGTTGGAGCCTTTCCTCCAACATGCGCGCAGTTTGTTTGAGAGCAAGTGGGAAGGTTAGGACAGAGTTGCACTCCCTGTTTGTATATGAATCTTGAACTTTGTTAAGACCTGTTTAAAGCAGTGTACAGATGCACCAAGACCTATAGACCCGACAGGATCTGTGTCTGCCTCATTCAGCCCGACGCCCTTGAACCACATGCCCCTCAGGGAGCACTTGAAATGTGACTGGTCCAGGTTGAGATGGGTAGCTGCACATGTGAGGTCAGAGATTACTATGAAAAAAAAGAATGCGGAATAACTCATTAATAATCTTCAAAATATTGATTTACGTGTTAGGATGTTTGGGGTCTATTGTGTTAAATGCATTATTAAAATCATGCACCTATTACTTATTTCTTTTTACCTTTTTAAAAATGACTACTAGAAAATTTGATATGGTCCCCATTATATCTCTTGGACGTCACTAGTCTAAAGTACATCTCTTAGGGTTTAAACTTTTTAAAACAAATGGCTTTTCTTAGGAACGACGCCCTTGAACCACATGCCCCTCAGGGAGCACTTGAAATGTGACTGGTCCAGGTTGAGATGGGTAGCTGCACATGTGAGGTCAGAGATTACTATGAAAAAAAAGAATGCAGAATAACTCATTAATAATCTTCAAAATATTGATTTACGTGTTAGGATGTTTGGGGTCTATTGTGTTAAATGCATTATTAAAATCATGCACCTATTACTTATTTCTTTTTACCTTTTTAAAAATGACTACTAGAAAATTTGATATGGTCCCCATTATATCTCTTGGACGTCACTAGTCTAAAGTACATCTCTTAGGGTTTAAACTTTTTAAAACAAATGGCTTTTCTTAGGAAGAAAGAACAGGCGTACCTGGACATGCCTGCAGTTGGTGACGCTTTTTCCGTTGTGAAGAAGAGGACGCAGAAATCATTAGTGACACGGGCTGTATCCTCCAGGAGGCTCTGAAACCAGTCGTAATACAAAACCTGTATTACAAGGTCTTAAATTGCTATTCTCTGCCTGTCTCTTATAC
>SJXQ01005461.1:103435-199799 GCA_006408695.1 Aepyceros melampus
AAGGGAGGAGGGACGGGGGGGCAGGAGAGGAGGAAGGGGAGGTGGGGCTGTAGTGGGGGCTCAGGTTGGTGGTTCTGAGGTTAGAGAGGTTAAGAGTAGGTGGTGGGGGGGGAGCAAAGCAAGGGGAGCAAGACAGACTAGAATAGTGATGCCTGTTGATTGAGGTGCCTGTGGGAGGAATCAGTGCACAAAGCTCTTCCTGTGTATTTTCCCACCCTGTCTGGGGCAGAAGCGTGATTATCCCCAATACTCAGGTGAAAGAAAAGCATCTCCCTGCATCCGGTCCCATCACTTCATGGGAAATAGATGGGGAAACAGTGGAAACAGTGTCAGACTTTATTTTTCTGGGCTCCAAAACACTGCAGATGGTGACTGCAGCCATGAAATTAAAAGACGCTTACTCCTTGGAAGAAAAGTTATGACCAACCTAGATAGTATATTCAAAAGCAGAGACATTACTTTGCCGACTAAGGTCCGTCTAGTCAAGGCTATGGTTTTTCCAGTAGTCATGTATGGATGTGAGAGTTGAACTGTGAAGAAGGCTGAGCACTGAAGAATTGATGCTTTTGAACTGAGGTGTTGGAGAAGGCTCTTGAGAGTCCCTTGGACTGCAAGGAGATCCAACCAGTCCATTCTGAAGGAGATCAGCCCTGGGATTTCTTTGGAAGGAATAATATTAAAGCTAAAATTCCAGTACTTTGGCCACCTCATGGGAAGAGTTGACTCATTGGAAAAGACTCTGATGCTGGGAGGGATTGGGGGCAGGAGGAGAAGGGGAAGACAGAGGATGAGATGGCCGGATGGCATCACTGACTCGATGG
This sequence comes from Aepyceros melampus, assembly GCA_006408695.1. Taxonomy (NCBI): domain Eukaryota; kingdom Metazoa; phylum Chordata; class Mammalia; order Artiodactyla; family Bovidae; genus Aepyceros; species Aepyceros melampus. The sequence goes on from SJXQ01005461.1 coordinate 104,257, forward strand.
ACGTGAATCTGAGTGAACTCCGGGAGTTGGTGATGGACAGGGAGGCCTGGCGTGCTGTGATTCATGGGGTCACAAAGAGTCGGACAGGACTGAGTGACTGAGCAACTGAAGTGACTGACTGAGCTTCAGGCAGTAGGCTGGAGAGCCAGGATTTAAACCACAGCCAGGCAGTCTCCAAGTCCACGATGAGCCCCACTCACCCACCAGTTCATAGTCCCTTAACCCATGCAGAGAAGTGGAAATATGACCATTCAAATCCAGCAAAAGGAAAAAAAATCTAGGGGGCTAGGCAGGGGAGGAGACAGGAGCAGGGATCTTGCTCGGCAGAGAAGTTTACCGAGAGGTTGAAGAAAGTTCCAGAGAGTAGGTGCAGTAGAAGACAGCTCACGGATCTCCCTCTGAGAAACGAGGGGGTCTCTCGAGTCATCCAGAGGCGCTCCTGCTAGGAGAAAAGGAGAATGGAGGCAGAGGGCAGCAAACCCCTGGATTCCTGAGACCGGAGCCTGCAGACACTAATGGATTCCACAGTCACGCAGCTGCGACTGATGAGTCCGGGGCAAACAGGAGCTCGACACAGCCGGATCTCCTTCTCAGTACAGTTACAGTCTCCTGGAAGGACAGGGCAGGCACAGGACACAACTCAGAAAAGAAACTTGGGCAAAGTCAGACCAAGGGTTGTCGGCGCTAACTGGAGAGGGAAGTCATTCCAGATGGGTTTACAAGGAAAAGCTTCATGGGTGATGATGTGACGTTTGAAGAATGGGTGGGATCTTGACCCAAGGAATTGGGAGCCATTCCAGAGAACAGGACGAGGAGCTGGGAAGTGTGGAGGGAGTGTGAAGAGAACCGTCAGCAGTGTGGTTTGCCTTGACCATAAGTGAGGGGAGCAAAGTGGGAAACGGTGGCAGAGAGACGGATCAGGCTGAAGCTGGGGGACCTTGTAGGTCCCTTTGTTGAGAGGCAGTGGAGACTCACTGGAAACACTTGAGGGAGGGATTCCGTGGTAAGTCCTTTGCAGAGGAGGATCGCTCCTACTCTTCCTAGTCTTTTGCTGCGCTGGGCAGACCGAGGGAGGAGGTGAGGAGGACCATGGAGGAGGCTTCTGCAGCAGTTCTGGACAGGAGGCAGCGCGGGCCTACCCTGGAACATGGTCCCCGCCCTCCGTTTTCTCCATCACAGCTTGTGTAACGACCATAATTACATCACCCCTTGTACAGTCCAGCCGCCACCGTCCCGCCTGTGAGCTCCACGAGGCCAGCGCCGGGGCTCCGCTCCAGTGCCTTGTCTCCAGAGCCCATTGCAGGTCCTGGCACGTGGGGCGTATTTTTACCTTTTAGTGGATGAATGAATATGAGTGGGTAACTTAGGACAGGGTGTAAGATAGGATTCAAGCACTGATATACAAGGCATATAATTGGCTAGACATGACAACTGATTGTCTGTGCAAGGGCAAAGACAAGGCCAAGAGATGGAACCCATACATTTTTCCTGGGAATAAACCCAGTAATACAGACACAGGAAGAAATGGGGACTTGGTAGGAGTATATTCAGTCTTAAAATCAACATACTAGAGGATCAACAGCTATAAGTGTTGAGCAGGCATTTGGACACACAGGTCTGGAAGCCAGGGTAGAATGAGGGCTACAGGAGGAGGTGGGAGACTCGGGCTGCTCCCCCAGGTTCCCGTTATCCTTCCCTGTTGGTGACGGCAGCCCTGGGTATCTGACTTCCTACCCCTCTGAAGTCAGGCGTGGCAGTGTAACTGGATTAGCCAACGAAATCCGAGTCAGATGTGTGCCTTACTTCTGGGTGGAAGCATGTGAGGGCTGGTGTGAGCTTCTCCACGCTTCACCAGCAGCGTTTCAAATGGTACGCTCCGAATGTCTTAGACCAGGTCCTGAAGTGAGCACAAGGAGAGCACCCTGCCAGCCTGCAATGGGCACAGTGAAAACGAAGTAAACCTTTAATTGATGTTTGAGCCACTGAGACTCGGGTGCTGTTTGTTACAGTAGCATAACCTGGTCTGTCCTGACTGATACAAGAATCGCACACACAAGGAGGTCATCTGGACAGTTCAGCACGAGTCGGTTTATGTATGAACGCTTGCTCTCCAGCCGTTGGGTTAAGTGCTGGGGTTCTCATGGTGAGCAAGACAGACATGGTTCCCAGGGGGAGAGAGTGTCGAGAAAGTGAGGAGGAAAGAGAGCAGGAGGAGGGTGAGGGGCGCTCTTGTCAGGGACCCAGAGACCGCAGACGGTACAAAGCTCCAGGCAGGCCCCAGGAGCAGGCGCCTCGGGAGGGCAGGCCGGGCCCTGCCTAGGCCCCTCGGGAGCGGGAAGGACAGGAAGAAGTGGGCTGAGTCTCCAGTGCAGACGCTCTGGGTGCGGCCCTACACCAGCTGCACGGGCACCCCTGGGAGATGCAGACCTTCTGAGTCGGGGCTCGGCCCAGCAGTCTGTGGTTTCCCAAGCCCCCTCCCCAGTTGATTCTGACACTCACTTAAGTTTAAGAACCACACTCTGGGGCTGCTCTTCTGAGAGCCCCTGATGAAGTTCTTTAAAAGCGCCATCAAGGGAATTCCCTGGTGGCCCAGTGGGAGGAGAAATGGCCACCCAGTCCAGCGTTCTTGCCTGGAGAATCCTGTGGACGGTGGGGGGCCTGGTGGGTTGCAGTCCACGGGGTTGCACAGAGTTAGGCATGACTGAGCAACTGAACAACCACCGGTGGTTCAGACTCTAAGCTCTCACGGCCTGGGGCCTGAGTTCGGTCCCTGGTCAGGAAACTTAAGACTCCCACCAGCTGAGCGGCACCGCCAAAAACAGATAGTTGTCAAGAGAGTAACGAAGTGCCTCTGAGGCCACCAGAAAGCCTGGCTGTGCTCCCTTCTCGTGGCTGCTGTGAGAATTACTGAGTAGTGAACCGGGGCTCATCTGAGAGGACAGGACTCCAGAGAGGGGTCAGGGAGCGTGAGGATGCTCTGCTCTGGTTCCTTTTGGTGAGGAACAGCTGGGAAAATGGGCTTCCCTTGGGAGCATAGACCACGCGTCAGCCTGGGAGCCCTTCTGCTTGGAAGCGCTGCCTCTGTCCTGCACTCGGGGGAGGGTGTCAGCCCGGCGGGAGGATCTGTGGGGACAGAACTGGGAGGGGCTTGCAGTGTGATCGGCGCTGCGGGGCTTGCCCCTCTCAGGATCTCATCTAATCTTCGTGGCGACTCCAGGTAGAGGCACAGTCCTCACTCACACCTTGTCGGGCTTCCCTGGTGGCTCAGATGCTCCAGAATCTGCCTGCAGTGCAGGAGACCTGGCTTCAGCCCCTGAGTGGGGAAGGTCCCCTGGAGAAGGGCATGGCAACCCACTCCAGTATCCTTGCCTGGAGAATCCCACGGATAGAGGAGCCTGCTGGGCTACAGTCCACGGGGTCCCAAAGAGTCGGACATGACTGAGCGACTAATACATTCACACCTTGTAGATGAGGAAATGAGGTTTAGTGAGGGTAGGAAACTGGCCTGCAGGGGTCACCAGTCTGGGTGATTGAAAGTCTTCACTCGTCCAACTCCGCTCATCGCTTTATCTGTCAGCCTCTGGGTACCCACACACCCTGGGTGGGAGCTAAGCTGCATTCTGGGGATGTGCAGGTTTAGCAAAGGACAGAGAATATGGAAGAACATTTGAGACACAAAGTAGAGGCCTGGGAAGCAGGAGGTTTCGCGTGAAGCCTGTCCCGTGTGTGCTGAGCACAGCTCACGAGGAGACACGTGTGCGGCAAGGTGCGGCAGATAGGAGGGTGCTGGATCACAAAGGATAAACACGCTTCAGCGCACGCTTGGGGAAAGTGGATGCTGGATGACCTGCAATACTTCCAGCCAGCGCAGAGGGTCTGTCACCTGCAGGAAATCAGTTCCTTCTTTCTCTCCAGATCTCACTGTATGTTGCCTGTACCAATTTAAAAATGGACCTAATACTTCAATTAGTTGATTTTCTATGAATAAAACTCCATAATAAAGATATCGTGATAAAATTAATGAGGAGAAAGAAATGTCATAAAAAATAATTCTTCAAAGAGGTAACTGCTGTCATTTATTGAAAGCTTAGTATAAGCCAGGTAACACCAAGTGGAGGCAATTTACACGCAATATTTCATTTATTCTGTATACCAACCCTATGAGGTGGACAGTTGTTTCCATAAGTTACAGACAGGAATGTGAAACTCGGAGAGGTTACGTTGCTGGCTAAACCATCCAGTTAGATGGTGGCAAGGAGTCAAAGCATCCAGGCTCTGAACCCCTGGGTTTTATGTCTCTGGTGATCCGTGAAAGTCACAGCCTGCGGGTCTGCAGCTGGCAGGGTCACGAGGAAGGCGGTTTCCTGGTGTGACGGGGCCGGAGAGTGCTGACTCCGGAAGCCCTTCTGCTTCTTTTTACCTGCACCTTAGGTCTGATCAACCTACGAGGGGCGACCCCAGGGTCACCTCTCATGACTTTTTAATTACGTGATGGTGGCAACTTGATAAAAATGCAAGCCCTCGTAATTACCAAAGGGCGATGTCCATCAATGGGGCTAAATATCAGAACAGAATAGTTTTCAAATTTGAAAGTCTCTTCAGTGCCCTGGGTTTTCCTGGGTAATGTCATCCTCTCAGCCTAATCTGTGTTGCCCAAGAAAGGCAGGACAGTTTGCTGTGAGGGACCAGCTGAAGTCTCATTTCAGTGGAGAATGTTGCAAAAATGGAAAGAATAAGCCAGCTTTTCCGCATTTGCTGGCGTCACTTCTATATTCTTGCTCTTCCTCCATCAGCAGTGAAAACAGTCTTCCGTCTTGTCCTGTGCAGGGCCATCTCATCTGCACCCAGTCCCTGGAATCTCCTCTGACACCTTAAGGATGGGGTAGTTAGGATGGGCTAAGTTATGCTGTGGTAACAAACAGCCCCCCCGCCTCAAAAATTAGTGCTTTAGAACAACAAAGGTCATTTCCTGTCTGTGACATCGTTCACTACAGGTCAGCAGGGAGCTTTGTTCTGCGTCATCATCTTTCGAGGCCATGAGCCGATGGACACCCCACTGAGAACCCCACCAGTTGCTGTCAACGTGGCGGGGAAAAGAGAATGTGGAGAATGATTTCCTGGCCCATAAAGCCCCCACATGTCACTTCTGCTCACGTATCCACACCCAAGTTCAAGGGCAGGTGGCATATCCCACCATCTGCCAGAAGGAGGAGAACCAGCTACATCAGTGAACAGCACACACCCCAAGGACCAGTCAGACTAGTTTTTTCAAACAAACAGATAAAATTCTGTTCAAGATGAATTCTAGTTACCAGTGACTGGGAGAAAGCAATTTCCTCATTTCATTTCATACAGACTATGAGATGGCCAAGATGGAGTCTGCCTTTCTTCCTTTCAGAAGGGCCCTGGGCATGCAGGGAAGGAAACGATGGGAGCCAGGGGCTGTGCCAGAAGCACCCCTAGTCCCGGCAGCCAGGCAGCCAGGTCAGGGCTTTACATTCCGTTTCCTGCTGCGGAAGCCGAGGGGCCGGGAGGGCAAGTGTGTAGTGAAGGCTCAGCCTTATCCGAAGAGGATGGGCAGTCTCGGCTCCCGGCAAAGTGGCGGAGGTTTGAAAACACTGCCTGCCCTGATTGCTTCAGATCTGTGTTTTTGATACCCCAAGCAACATTTGTACCTCAAAACTCTTTCTCTCTCTCAAAAAGCACAGCTTTTGTAAATGAAAACCTTTGCTTTTCTGTCGTGAATTTGAAAGGCCTGCTTCAGTTCAGTTCAGTTCAGTCGCTCAGTCTTGTCTGACTCCTTGCGACCCCATGGACTGCAGCACGCCAGGCCTCCCTGTCCATCACTAGCTCCTGGAGCTTGCTCAAACTTGTGTCCATCGGGTCGGTGATGCCATCCAACCATCTCAAAGGCCTGCTTAGAAATCCAAACAGCCCAGAATTGGACTGGAAATTCTCTGCAGCCTCTCTCCTCAGGAGGAAACCCACAGGCCTCAGCCCGCCCTCACCAGGCAGCAATAGTGAAAATGCAGAGTAAGAAAGTGTCTACAGGAAAAAAATTACACAGCCTAAAAGTTGAGACTTACATTTTGTTTGGTGGACACAAAATGAAAGCTTAAGCCCGGGACACAGCCTCTCAGACAGGGACTGCTCTAAAGAGATAAGGGAGGAGCAGGGTGGGTTCATAGGCATTTTTGTAACAAAGACCAGGTAGTCAGAATATCAGAAGGTTGCCGCTTATTAAAGAAAAGCAGACATCACAGGTTAATGAATTTATCACTTTTCTATGAATATGGGAAGGCTTCCCTGCTGACTCAGTGGTACAGAATCTGCTGACCAAGCAGGAGATGCGGGGTCAATCCTGGGTTGGGAAGATCCCCTGGAGAAGGGAACGTCAACCCACTACAGTATTCTTGCCTGGAGAATCCCATGGACAGAGGAGCCTGGTGGGCTACAGTCCATGGGGTGGCAAAGAGTCAGACACGACTTAGGGACTAAACCACAGCAGCGTGTATGTGGGAAGACACGGGAGTCTGGCTCTTTGCAGTCATCCCTCTGACATGCATCTCAGCTCTCTGGGCCCGGATCCTGGGTTTTTCTCTGTCCCCTCAGGTGCATCTTTGGGGGTGGCTGCAGCAGCTGACTGCTAGCTGGCAGGCATCCTGTTTGCATCCTGAGTTTCCTCAGGGCTCCCCACTGGGGCAGCTGTAACATCCTTTGATACGGCCGGCTCCATTTTTCCACTGACAGACGTCATTACGGGGTATGGAAAACAGCAGCTAACATGAACGCATGACCACCCCACCCCCACGCCGGTATCAGAGAACTTTCCAGAGAAGCCGGTCCTTCCCATATCCTCCCCACGATGGCTTCTTTAGCTATTGAGAGGCACAAAAGGGCAGACTTCTAACTCACGAAGTCACAGCAGCAGATTTTCTCCTGACTCTCTCCCTACTGGATGAAAAGGCCCCCAGGCATGGCTTATTTTCTTCATTGCCCAATACTATTCCCCACAAAAATGGGAATTTTCTCATAAAAGTATGGGTGGAATCTAATTCTTCTCAAAGGTCACACCAGTTTCCATCTTCCTCCACCCCTTGCTTTTTTTCCACTGAAGTCAGGCTAGTGATCAGTTTTGCAGCTTAAGAAGTTATGAGCTGGTTCATGGCAAACCCACATTTAGCATTCCATGGGTTACATACCTTTATCCTCAGGCTAGCTGATCCAGCTGATAACTGCTTGTTGCTGTTCATGTGAAGGTTAAGACTTCAGCCTCTGCAGGCTCTGATTACCTTTCGGCATTCAGGCCCTTTCTAAAATACGAGCACCAGCGGGACCACGCATTGGAAATAGGCAGAAACAAAAAAACTTACACAGAATTTCAAAGCCTTTGTGAGGGAAGAGGCAAAGAGAAGAATGATTGCTTCAGATCTGTGTTTTTGATACCCCAAGCAACACTTTGTACCTCAAAACTCTTTCTCTCTCTCAAAAAGCACAGCTTTTGTAAATGAAAACCTTTGCTTTTCTGTCGTGAATTTGAAAGGCCTGCTTCAGTTCAGTTCAGTTCAGTCGCTCAGTCTTGTCTGACTCCTTGCGACCCCATGGACTGCAGCACGCCAGGCCTCCCTGTCCATCACTAGCTCCTGGAGCTTGCTCAAACTTGTGTCCATCGGGTCGGTGATGCCATCCAACCATCTCAAAGGCCTGCTTAGAAATCCAAACAGCCCAGAATTGGACTGGAAATTCTCTGCAGCCTCTCTCCTCAGGAGGAAACCCACAGGCCTCAGCCCGCCCTCACCAGGCAGCAATAGTGAAAATGCAGAGTAAGAAAGTGTCTACAGGAAAAAAATTACACAGCCTAAAAGTTGAGACTTACATTTTGTTTGGTGGACACAAAATGAAAGCTTAAGCCCGGGACACAGCCTCTCAGACAGGGACTGCTCTAAAGAGATAAGGGAGGAGCAGGGTGGGTTCATAGGCATTTTTGTAACAAAGACCAGGTAGTCAGAATATCAGAAGGTTGCCGCTTATTAAAGAAAAGCAGACATCACAGGTTAATGAATTTATCACTTTTCTATGAATATGGGAAGGCTTCCCTGCTGACTCAGTGGTACAGAATCTGCTGACCAAGCAGGAGATGCGGGGTCAATCCTGGGTTGGGAAGATCCCCTGGAGAAGGGAACGTCAACCCACTACAGTATTCTTGCCTGGAGAATCCCATGGACAGAGGAGCCTGGTGGGCTACAGTCCATGGGTGGCAAAGAGTCAGACACGACTTAGGGACTAAACCACAGCAGCGTGTATGTGGGAAGACACGGGAGTCTGGCTCTTTGCAGTCATCCCTCTGACATGCATCTCAGCTCTCTGGGCCCGGATCCTGGGTTTTTCTCTGTCCCCTCAGGTGCATCTTTGGGGGTGGCTGCAGCAGCTGACTGCTAGCTGGCAGGCATCCTGTTTGCATCCTGAGTTTCCTCAGGGCTCCCCACTGGGGCAGCTGTAACATCCTTTGATACGGCCGGCTCCATTTTTCCACTGACAGACGTCATTACGGGGTATGGGAAACAGCAGCTAACATGAACGCATGACCACCCCACCCCCACGCCGGTATCAGAGAACTTTCCAGAGAAGCCGGTCCTTCCCATATCCTCCCCACGATGGCTTCTTTAGCTATTGAGAGGCACAAAAGGGCAGACTTCTAACTCACGAAGTCACAGCAGCAGATTTTCTCCTGACTCTCTCCCTACTGGATGAAAAGGCCCCCAGGCATGGCTTATTTTCTTCATTGCCCAATACTATTCCCCACAAAAATGGGAATTTTCTCATAAAAGTATGGGTGGAATCTAATTCTTCTCAAAGGTCACACCAGTTTCCATCTTCCTCCACCCCTTGCTTTTTTTCCACTGAAGTCAGGCTAGTGATCAGTTTTGCAGCTTAAGAAGTTATGAGCTGGTTCATGGCAAACCCACATTTAGCATTCCATGGGTTACATACCTTTATCCTCAGGCTAGCTGATCCAGCTGATAACTGCTTGTTGCTGTTCATGTGAAGGTTAAGACTTCAGCCTCTGCAGGCTCTGATTACCTTTCGGCATTCAGGCCCTTTCTAAAATACGAGCACCAGCGGGACCACGCATTGGAAATAGGCAGAAACAAAAAAACTTACACAGAATTTCAAAGCCTTTGTGAGGGAAGAGGCAAAGAGAAGACGTGTTGTTTCTGAAAGTTAAATAACAGAAATTCTGGAAAAATCATAATAACTACCTATTTGTTTGCTTTTCAAAACATGCTATTTTTTAAAATTTCAAACACAGAGAAAAGTTGAAAGAATTTTAAGTTAGCATGCATTTGCCCACGCCCTAAATCCTACCACTAACATTTTGGAGTCCTGGCTTCATCACACATCTCAGTGTCTCTCTGCCCCTCCATCTGCCCAGGACACCTGTCTCACTGTAGATGCGTCTCCGTCTTCAAAGCCAGCACCATCACATCTTCAGATCTCTCTGATCTCTGTTCCTGTCCTCTCATCTTCTCTAACTCCTGCCCTCCTGCCTTTCCCTTATGTGTGCTAAGTCTCTTCAGTCCTGTTTGACTCTTTGTGACCCCAGGGACTGTAGCCTGCCACGCTCCTCTGTCCATGGGATTCTCCAGCAAGAATACTGGAGTGGGTTTCCATGCCCTCCTCCCGGGGATCTTCCTCACCCAGAGATCGAACCCGTGTCTCTTATCTGTCCTGCATTGGCAGGCGGGTTCTTTACCACTACTGCTACCCGGAAAGCCCTCTCCTCTTATGAGGGAATCACCATTCCCTTGTTTGACTGCTTTGGGTCCATTTGACCATTCCAGGGTAATCTACTGATGTCTAGATCCTTGGTTTGATCACACCTGCAAAGCCTTTTGTTCTGTACGGTGGCTGTTTGTCTGCTTGGGCTGCTGTAATATAGAAAGTGTTCATTGCTCAGTCGTGTCCAACTCTCTGTGATCCCATTGGCTGTAGCCCTCAAGGCTCCTCTGTCCGTGAGATTCTCCACTCAAGAACACTGGAGTGGGTTGCCATGCCCTCCTCCAGGGGATCTTCCCAACCCAGGGATTGAACCTGGGTCTCCTGCATTTGGCACCCCACTCCAGTACTCTTGCCTGGAAAATCCCATGGATGGAGGAGCCTGGGAGGCTGCAGTCCATGGGGTCGTTAAGGGTCAGAGACAACTGAGCGACTTCACTTTCATTTTTCACTTCCATGCGTTGGAGAAGGAAATGGCAACCCACTCCAGTGTTCTTGCCTGGAGAATCCCAGGGATGGGGAGCCTGGTGGGCTGCCGTCTATGGGGTTGCACAGAGTCGGACACAATTGAAGCGACTTAGCAGCAGCAGCAGCAGCTCCTGCATTGCAGGCAGATTCTTTACCCTCTGAGCCACCAGGGAAGCCCCTGGGGGTGGATACAATTCAGTTCATAGCAGTGACATATTTATGGGTTTTGAGCATTGTGACTGGGACATTTTCAGAGAAGGGAGCTGTATTCTACCACAGGCATGCATAACTTTTATCATTTTTAGCAGTCTCTAAAGACTTACAGTCAAGTGAAAATTAGGAATTCAATATGTAGATAGAGGCAAATGTTGATAGAAAAAGAAAGGACAAAGAACTGAGCCTTGGGGCAAGGTTGGAGGTCAGGAGATGAGTAGGAGCCGGTGAAGAAGCCGCAGGAGGAACAGCCAGCAAGCGTGGAATTCCAGATGGTCGGCTGGACGTCACTGCTGCCAGTGGGGCAGAGAGATCAGGGTGAGACTTGACCGCAGGTTGGGCTTAGCGAAGTGGAGATCACTGGTGTCCTATTGGGTGGCATGGTAGTGGGGATGCCCTCTATCCCCTTTTAAGGACACTCCCCTTAAAAAGAAGGGGGTGTCTGGCTGGTGTCACTTCAGGAGAGAGAGCACCTGGAGTGGCTACAGAAGTGGGTACAGAGGAGAGGAAAAGCGAAAGTGACGTCGCTCAGTCGTGTCCGACTCTTGGGACCCCACGGACTGTAGCCCGCCAGGCTCCTCTGTCCATGGGATTTCCTCCATGAGAACACTCGAGTGGGGTGCCATTTCCTCCTCCAGGGGATCCTCCTGACCCAGGGACTGAGCCCAGGTCTCCTGCACTGCAGGCAGATTGTTTACTGCCGGAGCCCCCAGGGAAGCTCGCAGAGGAGAGGAGAACATCAAATACCTTTTTAAGAAGGAATCCTGGTAAAAGAGCAGAGAAAGACATCTCACCATCATTTTGATTACTTTGCAAACATTGACCGTCTTCTTTCCCGTGCTCCGGCAGGTGGAGGCACAGAGGGTCAGGGGAGCGTCCGCCCTGCTTGTTGGAGGCCCCTCTGGCCTCCTGAGCGCCGACATCCTGAGTCCTGGCCGCGCTGCCCACGCGCTTCCCTTCTTCCTTCCTCCTCCTCTTACTTTCTTCTTTCATCTCATTTTTCACGTATTTACTCGTTTTTTCCTCTCTCATTCCACAAACATGTAAGCCTCCACACCTTTGAAACCTGGATCTACAAGAGGGTGGCGTGAATTAGCCAACAATAACATTCTTTCCCTTTTTAAATAAAATTTTCCATCTTGTCTCCTCCTATACGTGAAAATGGAAACATTCATAAATTTCAAAACAGGTCGGTTTTATCTGCCAAAAGCACAGTCCCCGATTTAATCACAGGCTTTCCTCTAACAGTGTTACATGGAAATGTCCTTATTATATAGTTTTTAAAAGACATTTTTAGAGAACAGAAGCTGGGAAGGCAATAGGTAAATAATTTACATGATGAATTTCATTCACCTAAAAAGATAATCCATTCTCTTTTCACTGTTAAAACTGCCCTCAGGGAATTCCCCAGCGGTCGAGTGGTTGGGACTCTGCACTGTCATTGCAGGGGATATGGGTTCAACCCCTGGTCTGGGAACCGAGATCCCACAAGCTGCGCCACATGACCTAATAAGGAGAGAAAGAAAGACGGGACTAACCAAAAACTTAACAAACAAAATAAGAAAAAGCAAAACTGCCCTCAGGAATGAATAGGAAAATTTCATGAATGTTTCCACTTTGTTTTCAAGGTTTCACATTTCTGAATTTAATTCTTTCTGGAATGTTCCAAACCCCAGAATCTTCCCTTTCCCCATTCGTAAGCCCACACCCTTCATTCGTTCTTTACATTGTCTCCTCCTTGGCGTCCTCATGATTTCTCTGCCCCAGGGTGACTGGCATTAGTGATGATACACACGCCCGTGAAGCCTGCAAGTATTCTGCTCTTAACCATCCCGTCTCCATTCATTCTTTCCTTGCTGTTCAATCTGTAATTAGAACAATCTCTTCTTGTTTGTTAGGATAATTTTCTCACATCTTACAATTTCCTCTCAGAGACTTAAGACTTAAAGTATACACTGAAAACTTGCTGGTTTGAAGAAAGGACACAGAAAGAATTTTTACAACCTTACCTTGATATTTACCTGGCCAAATATTAAATCTTACGAACCCCTGGGGCATTGTATTCTGGTCTGGATGCCACATCTTGAGAAAGACAGAAGATGAATTAAAATATGCCCGTTGTTGTTAATCAGGAGTTTGAAAGCCACGACATGAGGAAATATTGAAGGATCTTGGGATGTTTTGTTTAGAAAAAAGTCTTGGGTGGGGATGGGGTGTGGGCAGACAGAGGTGGCAGGTTAGGGACAGCTCGGCTGGGATGTGGTTGGCCACTATGGGCCAAACCGGGAGGCTGTCCCAGGAGGGTCCTGGAACGAGGGAATGGGCGGTCCGTGGGGAGGCACTCAAAGAAACACCGGGTGTCATTTAGCTTGGCCATCCACAGAAAGATGTATCTCACCCGTTCCCCACACCTACCAGGCCTTGGCTTTGCTACTTCTCCCAGTTAGAGCTCAGAAGTGGAGGTGGTCAATGGTTTCAAAGGATTGAAGATAAGCCCAGCAAAATTCACGGGGCAATTTAAGAAAACAAGTACTGTGAGAGAATAACCACAAACAGAACAATCTGGAGGAGCGTGAGGAGACCTACTCACAGATGTGAATGGGAATCTTAACCCTAAGTTCAGTTTAATTCAGTTCAGTTGCTCAGTCGTGTCAGGCTCTTTGCGACCCCATGGACTGCAGCACGCCAGGCCTCCCTGTCCATCACCATCTCCCGGAGCTTGCTCAAACTCATGTCCATCGAGTTGGTGATGCCATCCAACCATCTCATCCTCTGTCGTCCCCTTCTCCTCCTGCCTTCAATCTTTCCCAGCATCAGAGTCTTTTTGAATGAGTCAGTTCTTCCTAAGTAAGACACTGAAAGTATAAAACAAGAATTGGTGGTTTTGAAGGAGAGTCAACCAAAGAACTGGATATACAAAATATAATTGCCAAAATAAAGACTGGGTTGAAGAAATTAAAAAGTGAAAGTGTTAGTTGCTCAGTCGTGTCTGACTCTTTGTGGCCTCATGGACTATAACCCTCAAGGCTCCTCTGTCCGTGGACTTCTCCAGGCGAGAATACTGGAGTGGGTGGTCATTCGGGATCTTCCTGTCCCAGGGATTGAACCCAGGTCCCTGCACTGCACACAGATTCTTTACCCTCTGAGCCACCAAGGGAAGCCCAGAAGAACTGAATAATGCCAAATGGATAGATTCTAGCTAACTGTTCTGTGCAAGAGAGATCACTGTATCTGTGGACATCATAGCCTGGAGGGGAAGATGGATTATTCCTCAGCTGTCTCTGGAAAACTGGCTCGCTACATGGGGAAAACTAAGATGAGATCTATACCTTGTTCTATAAACAACAACAACAACAAAAACCTTTTTGGCAGTGAAAAGTGAAATATGAAAAGGAAAGCTATATATCTATTAGAAGAAAAGGTGGAATATTTCTTGTGACATCAGAATGGAGAAAGATTTCTTAAGACGCCAAAAAGTGAAAACCATAAAGTAGACAGCTGATGGAGTTAATGGCCGTTGAATTAAAGATTTCTGATACAATAAACAAAGTGAACAGACAGGCGATGGATTGGAGATGACAACGTGGTAATAACTGACACAGAAAGAAATATTTAGAAAATACATTGAACTCCTGCAAATCAGATAAAAGGGTGTTGTAGCTGTAGCCAGCCCACCGCCCCGTGGCTTCCTCTGGCTTTACCAGCAGCCGTGACAGACAGACAGTTGGTTCCCACCTCCGTGTGGGGACCTCTCTCTGGGTCTGAATGTTCTTTCAGGCACCGTGGGAGATGTTCAACTTAGGTGCAGTGCAAACTGGAAGGGCTGATGGCTGACTCTGCCTACAGGTGGCCCTCAGCCAATGAGGATGAGGGGTAGCATACAAACAGCCCAGTTTCTGCACTTGCTTGTTGGACAGGGTTGGCGAGTTCCAGCGTGGTTCCTCAGAGGGTCCCCAGCAGGACAGAGCCTCGGGTGCCCACAGCAGCAACCGCATACCCACTGTTTGTTTGTTTTGATTTTCCTTTTCTCACCACCTTACTCCCTCGCTTGAATAAAAGACTTGCACTCAAGTCCTTGAGGGTCTTCTTTTAGGGGAACCAAAATTAGGACAAATGTAACAAGCATTTCATAGAAGGGGAAAGAGGAAAGCATGGGATGAGATGCTCAGCTGCAGGAATCAGAGAAAGGAAGACTGTACAGGGCACTACCAGCCTACCCTCAAACCTTTGGCAAACGTTAGACTGGAAACAAGATTTAATGACCCCTGGCTGGAGTCAAGATTGCCAGGAGAAATATCAGTAACCTCAGATATGCAGATGACACCAAGCTTATGGCAGTAAGCGAAGAGGACCTAAAGAGCCTCTTGATGAAGGTGAAAGAGGAGAGTGAAAAACCTGGCTTAAAACTCAACATTCAGAAAACGAAGATCCTGGCATCTGGTTCCATCACTTCTTTGCAAATAGATGGGGAAACGATGGAAGCAGTGACAGACTATTTTTTGGGGCTCCAAAATCACTGCAGACAGAGACTGCAGCCATGAAATTAAAAGACACTTGCTCTTTGGGAGAAAAGCAAGAACAAACCTAGACCTAGACAGCATATTAGAAAAGCAGAGACATCACTTTGCCAGCAAAGGTCTGTATAGTCAAAGCTGTGGTTTTTCCAGTGGTCATGTACAGATGTGAGAGTTGGATCATGAAGAAGGTTGAGTGCCAAAGAATTGATGCTTTTGAGCTGTGGTGTTGGAGAATACTCTTGAGAGTCCCTATCAGCAAGATCAAACCAGTCAATCCTAAAGGAAATCAAAGCTAAATATTCACTGGAAGGACTGAGGCTGAAGCTAAAACTCCAATACTTTGGCCACTTGATGTGAATAACTGACTCATTGGAAAAGACCCTGATGCTGGGAAGGATTGAGGATGACAGGGGATGAGATGGTTGGATGGCATACCGACTCAATGGACGTGAGTTTGAGCAAGCTCCGGGAGTTGGCGATGGGCAGGGAGGCCTGGCGTGCTGCGGTCGGTGGGGTCGCAGAGAGCTGGGCACAGCTGAATGACTGCACTGACCAACTCTGGATTTTATAAAGTGCCTCTGAGACTGTGAAGCATGAAAAGGCAGGGATGGGGGCATCCTGGAGAGTGACTCGCGGGGTCCTGGAGGCTTGTGCATCTGCGCACCCTGAGCCTCACAGGCGCTCTCCTCTGCACGGGCCCCTCGGGGGCTCACACACCATCCCGCTTGCTCTGCGGATCAGTCTGCAGGGCTCCTGCTGATCCTGCGGCATTTCCTAACTTCATTTCTCTCCTTTTTAATTTATCTCCTCCAATACCCTTTTTTCCTTCCTCACATTCTGCTGATGACCTCACTTCTCACTGAACTGAGAAAGCAGAAGCAAACAGGAAATATTCCCGTGCACTCCTATCATCGAATCTATCACCTGATCCTGTGTCTTCCTTCCTCCTGATCCTGACTCTGCCCACCTCTTTTGCCTCCTCCAGAACCTGGATTGTCCCCTTTTTCTTCTGCATCACTGGCTTTTCCCCTCCCTGTTGGGTCATTCACATGAGCAAGCTGTCGAAGCCCACATGGAGGTCCTGTAGGAGGACTTCCTACAAGAAGGAGAGAAAGATGAGGAGGAGGAGGAGAGAGAGAGGAGAAAGGAGGAAGAAAAATAAAGAAAACTTTCCTCTTTCATACATTCCCCTCTATACTTTTCTCCACTTCTATCCTCTCCTCTAGAGCAAATTTTCTGCAAAGCACTGTCTGTAATTCTCAACCTTCTGCCTCACTGGGCTCTTCAGCCTTCTGACCCAGTGGTGGTTTCCTGCTTCCTGAACCCTCTCTTCACGGCCCCAGCGGCAGATTCCTCGAGCTGGTTCTTCCGACTCACGGCCTGTCCTTCTCGCTTCCCCTCGCTGGTTCCTGATGGCCTTTCCAGACTCTGTGCGTTTGTGGCCCTGTTATCTTTCAGGCTACACTCACTCCCTAGGGAATCCTAGCTTTACAGATCGCACACACCAGGATGCCTTCCCAAGTTTCTCTCCAGCACAGACCTTGATCCCAAACTCCAGGAACCGTCCACCTACTTGACAGCTCCGCTTGGATGTCTGAAAAGCATATCAGATGTAAAGTGCTCAAAGCCAGATTATTGCTCGACCCCTGAAACCTGTTCCCTCTCTGTCTTCTTCCTCTCAGTAAACGGTGACCCGTCCTTCCAGCTGCTCAAGTCAGAGCTCTCAGGGTCTTCCTTGATGCTTTTCCTCCTTCTCACGCCCCAGATCCAAGTCACTTGCAAATCTTATTTGCTCCACCTTCTAAATGTGCCCTGGCACCCCCACCCCTTCCCCTTACCCCCCCCCGGGCACCATGGTCTCCTCCCAGGACCCCTGTGATGCCTTTCTCACTGGACCCCCCTTACCCTCACTCCACCCCAATCTGTTCTCCACCCAGCTGCTGGAGTGTCTTCCTAAGGTCAGTGAGACCTTGCTACTCTTTTCCTCTAAGCCCACCCCACTCACTCAGACTGGGAGCTGGAGTCCTTTCCACGGCCCTCAGGACCCCATCTGATTGGACTCCGGCCTCCCCGTGTGACCTCATCGCTGGTCAGCCTCCCCTCGCTCGTTCTGCGTTGGCTGCACCCACTGCTCTCCCTGGAGCAGTCCTGCAGGCGGTCACTCGGGGCCTTTGCACCTGCTGCTCCTCCTGTCGGAACGCCCCTTCTCCACACATCAGCACTGCCTGCTCCCTCGCTTCATTCACGTCTCTGCCAAATTCCTCTTTTTCCTGAACTAGTCTCTTCTTTGCACTTATCATTCTGCTACTGCTAAGTCACTTCAGTCGTGTCCGACTCTGTGTGACCGCATAGATGGCAGCCCACCAGGCTCCCCTGTCCCTAGGATTCTCCAGGCAAGAACACTGGAGTGGGTTGCCGTTTCCCTCTCCAATAACCTAGCATTATTTATTTGTCTAATATTCAGTTCAGTTCAGTCTTCAGTCATGTCCAACTGTTTGCAACCCATGAACAGCAGCACGCCAGGCCTCCCTGTCCATCACCAACTCCTGGAGTCCACCCAAACATGTCCATCAAGTCGGTAATGCCATCCTGCCATCTCATCCTCTGTCATCCCATTCTCTTCCTGCCCCCAATCCCTCCCAGCATCAGGGTCTTTTCCAATGATTCAACTCTTCGCATGAGGTAGCCAAAGTATTGGAGTTTCAGCTTCAGCATCAGTCCTTCCAATGAACACCCGGGACTGATCTCCATTAGAATGGACTGGTTGGATCTCCTTGCAATTCAAGGGACTCTCAAGAGTCTTCTCCAACACCACAGTTCAGAAGCATCAATTCTTCAGCGCTCAGCTTTCTTCACAGTCCAACTCTCACATCCATACATAACCAGTGGAAAAACCATAGCCTTGACTAGACGGACCTTTGTTGGCAAAGTAATGTCTCTGCTTTTGAATATGCTGTCTAGGTTGGTCATAACTTTCCTTCCAAGGAGTAAGCGTCTTTTAATTTCATGGCTGCAATCACCATCTGCTGTGATTTTGGAGCCCAGAAAAATAAAGTCTGACACTGTTTCCATTGTTTCCCCATGTATTTCCCATGAAGTGATGGGACTAGATGCTATGATCTTCGTTTTCTGAATGTTGAGTTTTAAGCCAACTTTTTCGCTCTCCTCTTTCACTTTCATCAAGAGGCTTTTTAGTTCCTCTTCACTTTCTGCCATAAGGGTGGTGTCATCTGTATATCTGAGGTTAATGACATTTCTCCCGGCAATCTTGATTCCAGCTTGTGCTTCTTCCAGCCCAGCGTTTCTCATGATGTACTCTGCATAGAAGTTAAATAAGCAGGGTGACAATATACAGCCTTGACGTGCTCGTTTCCCGATTTGGAACCAATCTGTTGTTCCATGTCCAGTTCTAACTGTTTTTTCCTGACCTGGATACAGCTTTCTTAAGAGGCAGGTCAGTTGGTCTGGTATTTCCATCTCTTTCAGAATTGTCCACAGTTATTATGATCCACACAGTCAAAGGCTTTGGCATAGTCAATAAAACAGAAATAGATGTTTTTCTGGAACTCTCTTGCTTTTTCCATGATCCAGCGGATGTTGGCAATTTGATCTCTGGTTCCTCTGCCTTTTCGAAAACCAGCTTGAACATCTGGAAGTTCTCAGTTCACGTATTGCTGAAGCCTGGCTTGGAGACTTTTGAGCATTACTTTACTAGCATGTGAGATGAGTGCAATTGTGCAGTACTTTGAGCATTCTTTGGCATAGCCTTTCTTTTGGATTGGAATGAAAACTGACCTTTTCCAGTCCTATGGCCACTGCTGAGTTTTCCAAATTTGCTGGCATATTGAGTGCAGCACTTTCACAGCATCACTTTCCAGGATTTGAAATTGTCTATTATTACCTCCTACAAAAAGAAAGGGAAGGATTCTGTCTATTTTTGTTCATGCCAGATGCCCAGAACCTACTAGTATGGAGCATAGAGTAGACACCTGATGAATACATGTTGAATAAAGGAAGAAACAGGCAAACAAACAGAACCAGAAAATTTTCATCCCAGAATTTTTCATAAGAACAAAACACTTGAAACAACCTCACTGCCCTTCAGTGAGAGAATGGACCAGTAAAATCCAGTCTCAGCAAAAAAAAAAAAAAAAAATATTCAGATGCTACAAGGAATAAAAGATATAATAGAAAGATCTGTATATCAAGTGGATAGATCTTAAAGAGAAACTGTTAGGGTGGAAAAGCAAGAAGCAGGGTGAGACACAATATGATAATGTGTGAATCCTGGGATTGGGAATGGAGGATAGAAGAGAAACTTTTTAAGAACAACAAACAAATAATAAAATTCAATAAGATAGAATAAGGGCTTTTCCTTGGACCAGTGATGATAGTCTGTTATAAACTGAGGATTTTGTTCAGTTCAGTTGTATGAGAGGAAAAAAAAAAACACAAAAAACCCAGAATTTTCCCTGGGCAGTATTTGCTTACCTGGGGTATGGGGCCATATTCCTCAGGGCTCAGGTAAGACCAGTGGTACTTGATGAGATCAGGGAAGCTTTTGTAGAAGCAAAATCTTCATGTCCTTTGAAGGATGGAAATGATATAAACAGAAGCAAGAGGGCTTCCAGGGGGACAGAAAGATATGACCAAAATCCCAGAAGGAGGATAGCTGAAGTTACAGGGACAGAACCTGACAATTTCAGCAGATGGTTCATAAGGTTGGGGAAGTGTTAGAACTGAAAAGAGAAAATTAAAAATATCCACTAAGATCAGATGGTAGAATGTGTTGGATAAAGTTCAGGAATTTAGACTTGATTCTTATACTGATAATATTAATAATTTCTGACATTTACAGATACTTAGTATATGTCAATGGAGAAGGCGATGGCACCCCACTCCAGTACTCTTGCCTGGAAAATCCCATGGATGGAGGAGCCTGGGGGGCTGCAGTCCATGGCGTCGCTAAGAGTCGGACACGACTGAAGCGACTTAGCAGCAGCAGCAGCAGTATATGTCAAAACCTTTTCAAAAATGCTTTATGCTTTATTTCATTTAATTTTCACAGTAACTCTGTAGCATGTGTGTGTATTTTCTGTGGCTCAGTCGTGTCCGACTCTTTGCGACCCCATGGACTGTAGCCCGCCAGGCTCCTCTGTCCATGGAATGTTTCAGGCAAGGGTACGGGAGTGGGTTGCCATTTCCTTCTCCAGGGGATCTTCCCGACCCAGGGACAGAACCCAGGTCTCTTGTGTCTCCTGCGTTGGCCGGTGGGTTCTTTACCACTGTGCCACCTGGGAAGCCCCTCCATAGCATACGGTGTAATGTTACCTTTATGCTGATGATGAGAGAAATAAGGCAAAGAAAGGGCAGGTAACGTGCCCAGGGTCACACAACTGCGCAAGCCAGGGTTTGAGTGCATGCAGTCTGATTCCAGACCTCTCACTTAAAAACAGTGGTTTTTGTTGCAATATAGTTGATGTACAATGGTGTGTTCGCTTCAGGTGTCCAGCAAAGTGCCTCAGTTATTCATACACACATCCCTCTTTTTCAGATTCTTTTCCCACATGCAGAGTGTTGAGTCCCCTGAGCCAAGCTACACAGTGGGTTCTTACTAGTTACCTACTTTATGGATAGTAGTGTGTATATTGGAGGAGCGCATGGCAACCCTCCTCAGTATGCCCGCCTGGAGAATCCCCGTGGACAGAGGAGCCTGGCGAGCTGCAGTCCACAGGGTCACAGAGAGCTGGACGCCGCTGAGCAGCTGAGCACAGCACAGCGCGTGTGTCAGTCCCAGTTTCCCGGTTTACCCCTCCCCACCTTCCCCCTCGCTAATCAGAAGTTTGTCCTGCCTGTCACTCTTAACCCCTGCACTGAATCTCCTCCAGCGAGCAGGCTAGTGGACCTGGGATTTTGGCCCGGTGGGCGGCCACAGGCAGAAGGGCCGGCAGGGGCAGAGGCTGAGCGGCGGCAGCCTGTGGGCCGGGGAGCGCGCCAGTGTCGGTGCGGACAGACGGGGAGCCCACCAGGATGCTGCCAGCGAAATGAGACAGACAGGAGCCGGTGGGGTGGCCAGTCAGGCCGCAGGTTTCTGTTGCTGCCCCACTGTGTGCTAGGTTCCGGGCTTGCCTTGGCTCTGGGCTCAGTGTGGTGAAAAGATGGACACAGGAAATCATGTAACGCAAGTGACTGACCAGATACACCCAGTGCTGCCGGGCAGGGAGCGCAGGGCCCAGCCGAAGGAGGAGCGCGGCGGGCGTTCTTGGGATGGAACCACAGTGGAGCGCTGGACAGAGCGGGTGGGGGTGCTTGAGGGGCGCTGACTCCATGCACGACTTGCGGTCAGCCCGCTCCACGAGCAGGTCCTCTGTACCCACGGGTCTGCCTCCTCAGACTCAGCCAACTGTGGGCGACGCAGCATGACAGTATTTACCGCTGAAGAAATCCACGTATGAGTGGACCTGTGCAGTTCAAACCTGCGTTGTTCAAGGGTCAACTATGTAGCTCTTATTTAAAAAAAAATGCATGAAGTAGTCTTAGTATTTCATAACCTTGAAAACAGTGAATTGAAAAAATATCATGTCTTCAAATGTCTCTCCATAACCCAAAGATAGAATATTTACCCTTAGAAAGACAGATGCCCTTTTCACATTAGTCATCTTTTATCTGAAAAAGGAAGCATTTTAATGATTATCTAATTGGCAGATGTAACAAGAATTACCAGAGATAACCTGTCCCTGGGATGCCCAACCATATAAAAATGTAGGGTCTGTGTTTGTGGATAATGAGTGTGTTATCTTCAAAGTTTGAGAAGTCAGCATGAGTAGACACTTTTAACTGGAAGGTCAAAGGTACAGATATCAAGAAAACCCATCTCCAGTCGGGTTGCCCAAGATGTGGCAGTTTTTCTGAATACATATATTCATGTGAAACATATTTTGTCTTAAGTTATTTGAATCCCTTAGACACCGTTTTACTCATAAAATGTAAATACACTGCTCTCAGAATGACTGTGATATCTGATACGATGTAGACACTTACCGTCTGTTTCTTAATGCAGGGATGCCTATGAAACGTGTCTTTTAGAAAGTTGTGCTTAAACAATATATTAGTAAAGCTGCTGCTGCTGCTAAGTCGCTTCAGTCGTGTCCGACTCTGTGCGACCCCATAGACCGCAGCCCACCAGGGTCCCCCGTCTCTGGGATTCTCCAGGCAAGAACACTGGAGTGAGTTGCCGTTTCCTTCTCCAATGCATGAAAGTGAAAAGTGAAAGTGAAGTTGCTCAGTTGTGTCCGACTCTTCGGGACCCCATGGACTGTAGCCTGCCAGGCTCCTCTGTCCATGGAATTTTCCAGGCAAGAGTACGGGAGTGGGTTGCCATTTCCTTCTCCGGGGTATCTTCCCAACTCGGGGATTGAACCCAGGTCTCCCGCATTGTAGGTGGATTCTTTACCATCTGAGCCACGAGGGAAGCCCAGTAGTGCTAAGAAGAAACCTAAGCCCAGTAAGTGGGGGGAAGCCGAGACAGCGATGGGATTCTCACTGTGGACTGCTGGCAGGGGAGGGTTCCCTGCCAGAGGACCTCTGGCAGAGACCAGAGGAAGCGAGGGTGTGAGCAGCACAGACAGAGGCCCGAGAAGCGGGAGTGCCCTCGACTCGTCTAAGGGTGAGCTAGGAGGCCCTGGGGGCTGGGGCAGGGGAGGGGAAAGGGCCCCAGGTCATGGGGGGCCTGGCAGGCCGGGGCGGGGACTCTGTGCCCCCGGGAGGTAGAGAGCCACCACAGACTGCAGAGGTGAGCCACACCGTTTGACTTTAGCTTCTGAAGGATCCCCAGGCTTCTGTGTGGAAGCTGGGAGCCGGTGGGGAGACTGGGCTCGGCCGATGGTTTGAGCACAGGTCGGGGGGCTGAGGTTCTGGGGGTGCAGTGAAGTCACATTCTGCGTGCATTTCAAATGGAGAGCAGACCAGCTTCTCTGAATCCCTCCCTCAAACCGGGTCGGATCCCCTTGTCATATTTTCTCATCGAGCTGGTGTTATTCCGTTCGTATTTCCATATTCTCTGTGTCATTCTGTAGAGGACAACATTTGGAACTCTTCACGTAGGCTTTCTGCCGCAGGGAATGTGCACCTCTAAAGAAAAAGCAGTCTTCTCTTAGACTTTGAGATTTACTGGTTTCTTTTTTTTTTTTTTTAATTGACATATACTTGATAGACAATGTCACGTTAGTTTTAGGTGAACAGCGCAGTGATCCAGCTATACCACTCATGTCTGTGTATGAAGGTGGAAACACAGCATCCTGAGGGCAGGACTCCAGCCTGGGCCAGACTGTGGACTTTGAGCTCTATGCCCAGTATCTATGGAGACGACATAGCAACTGGAAAACCAGGCCCCCCTGATGGAAGAGCCCCAGGGCTCGAGGTCTAAAAGAATACCCTAATTATCTGTGCAACCCGATAGAATCATACATTCTATTATGCTTATTGGGGCATGACCACAGGCCCATTGATAATTGTCCACTGTTAACCGCCTAGGCTTAAGGCATACGAATCACGAATCAGGGGTTAACTTTGATTGTATCTTTCTTTTTCTTTGTCCAGACTAGTTTCAGGAATTTGGGGACGTGGGTTTGGGCACGAATACTTAGGGTATATAAGGTTTTCACAGAAACTGGTCGGGGTCCTTGGCTAAGAGGAGACTCTGCCTCGAGCCCGCTGCTGTAATGAACTGCACTCCTGGAACGCGTGGTACAACACACACACACACACACACACACACACACACACACACAGAGGGGCTTCCCTGGTGGTTCAGTGGTAAAGAGTCTGCCTCAGTGGAGGAGGGCACGGCCGCCCACTCCAGTATTCTTGCCTGGAGGATCCCATGGACAGAGGAGACTGGCGGGCTGCACTTCATAGGGTCACAGAGTCGGACGTGACTGAAGCGACTAAGCCCCAGCCGCATGTATATTTATCGATTCTTTTTCAGGCTATTTTCCCTTATAGGTTATGATGGAATACTGAGTGGAATTCCCTATGCTGTACAATAGCTACCCAGTCCTTGTGTGTCTGTTTTATATATAGCACTCTATATATGTTAATTCCAAATTCCTAATTTATCTTTCTCCCACCGTTTCCCCTTTGGTAACCAGAAATTTGTTTTCTATGTGCTGGTCAATTTCTGTTTCATAAGTAAGTTCCTTTTTTGGATTTTGAGATGTAAAGCTTAAGCCTTTCCTGGAAGGGCCTAGCAAAGGCAATAAATAGGTTTGGAAGAATAGCAAGGCCTCCTGCCTTCCAAACAAGCTGGGACTGCCCGGGGTGGCAAGCTCGTGGGTGAGGAGAGAAGGGGGGGCTTGATGGGCTAGGTGGGCCTCGCAGACCAGGCTGGCGCCCACTTCCTGCTGAGCCGAGACCTGGGGCAAGGGAGGGGGCAGACTCTGCGTTTGGAAACCTGCCCTGGGGCAAGATCACGAGGCCCCTTGGCCTCACCACGGCCCTTTGGCCTCACCATGGCCTGGCTGGGCCTGGGAGCAGCCCGGGACCCTCCCTGTCTACAGTGCGATGGGGATGTTCTGTATCTGTCTAACATGGAAGCCACTAGCCACGTGTGGCTCTCGAGCCCTTGAAATGTGCCAGTGTGGCTGAGGAACTGAATTTCTGATTTTTAAAAGATTTTAATTAAATATGTCCATCTCTTAACCTTTTGGTTTTATGTTTTAGTATAGTTGATTGACAATGTTGTGTTAATTTCAGGTGGGCAGCAAGTGATTCAGTTATACATGTACATGTATCCATTCTTTCTCAAATTCTTTTCCTGTCTACGTTGTTACATAATGTTGAGCAGAGTTCCCTGTGCTATCCAGTTGGTCCTTGTTGGTTATCTATTTTAAATATAGCAGTGTGTACATGTCAATTCCAAACTCCCCGACTATCCTTTCCCCCAATTCTTCCCCCTTCCGCCGGTAACCATAAGTTCTTTCTCTAAGTCTATAAACCTGTTTCTGTCCTTTAATTAAATTGTATCTTTTTAAAAGAAAATTCCATATATAAGTGATATCATACAGTATTTGCTTTCTCTGTCTGACTTCACTCAGTGTGACGGTCTCTAGGCCCATCTCTGTTGCTGCAAATGACTTTATTTCATTATTTTTGATGACTGAGTAGTATTCCATTGTATATATGTACCACATCTTCCTTTTTCGTTCATCTGTCAATGACATTTAGGTTGCTTCCTTGCAGTGGCTATTGTAAACAGTACTGCAGTGAATGTCGGGATCCATGTAACCTTTGGAATCACGTTTTTCTGCAGATATATGCCCAGGAGTGAGATTATAGGATTGTCTGGTGACTCTGTTTTTAGTTTTTTTTTTTAAGGAACCTCCATAGCAGCTGTACCATTTACATTCCCACCCAGTGTTGGAGGGCTTCCTTCTCTCCAGCCCTCCCCAGCATTTATTGGAGGGCTTCCTTCTCTCCAGCCCTCCCCAGCATTTATTGTTTGTAGATTGTTTTGATGGTGGCCATTCTGACCTACGTAAGGTGACTGAAACAGGAAGAAATGGGAAATACTAGCAGGCCAATCGCAAGTACTGAAGTTGAAACTGGGATTAAAAAATCCCAACAAAAGTCCAGGATCAAATGACTTCACAGGCAATCCTAGGAAACATTTAGAGAAGAGTTAACACCCCTCCTTCTGAAGCTGTTCATTAACTTGCAGAGGAAGGAACACTCTCAAACCCATTCTATGAGGACACCATCACCCTGATACCAAAACCAGTATCAGGACAATATCCCTGATGAACACAGACGCAAAAATCCTCAGGACCCTGGCAGTCTGAGTCAAACAACACATTACAAGGATCAACTCATTTGAATCGAAATGTGCGGTCACGGGCCACTGCACTGGGTGGAGCGGCCCCCGATGGGACAGAGGAGCAGGAGATTTAGGCAGCTCTACCGTCCCCTGGGGCCCCATATCCCCCATATGGGAACTGTGGGTGGTCCCTCTGTGCCCAAGACGTTCCTGGAGGACACTGACAGCTGAGCCCAGAGAAGCCCGTGGTCAGGCAGGTGAGGCCTAGATTGGATAAGTGTTTCTCCATATAAACTAGTGTGGAAAGATGATGGCTGAGACAAGATGCCCATATTCACCAGCATCTTTAACCCCAGTGTGATCTCCCTTCCCTCCATGCATCTTAGAAATAACCACAGAGGAAAACAGGAGACCTACCTGAAGGAAATTAAGAGGCCGGGCCAGAGGAGGTCTCAATACAAAACTAAAGTGAAATATGAAGGCTATGAAGAGGCCTATCTTGCACATTTCAGTTTGTAAGTATAGCTCGGATGGTCTGCCTGCAACGTGGGAGACCTGGGTTCGACCCCTCAGTCAGGAAGACCCCCTGGAGAAGGAAATGGCAACCCACTCCATTACTCTTGCCTGGAAAATCCCATGGACAGAGGAGCCTGGTAGGCTACAGTCCACTGGGTCCCAAAGACTCGGACACAACAGAACGACTTCACTTTCTTTCTTTTCAGTTTGCAAACTGAACATAATTATAACAGATGCATAGCTAGAGCTCTTTCTATACATCTCTGTGCTGCATAATTAATGACTATCTGCTCAACCAGATGGTAAGCTCCATCAGAGCAGGTGTATGGGTAGAGGAATGTTTTCACTATGAGTCAAAGGAAATAGGAGCTTCCGAGGAACTCAGCTGGTAAAGAATCTGCCTGCAATGCAGGAGACCCTGGTTCGATTCCTGAGTCAGGAAAATCCCCCTGGAGAACGGATAGGCTACCCACTCCAATATTTTTGGGCTTCCCTGGTGACTCAAAGGTAAAGAATCCGCCAGCAATGTGGCAGACCTAGATTTGATCCCTGGTTTGGGGAGAGCCCCTGGAGGAGGGCATGGCAACCCACTCCAGTATTCTTGGCTGGAGAATCCCCATGGACAGAGGAGCCTGGTGAGCTACTGTCCATGGGGTCGCAAAGAGTCGGACACGACTGAGTGATTGAGCACAGCACAGCAAAAGGAAATAGCACAGAAATGTGAGGAATCTGAGCTTTGTGTTTTTCACATTCGAGGTTCAGTAGTGGGCAGTTGCTGACATTGGCTCAGTGACGTCAGGGACGGTGTCGCTGTTATCTTCCCTCATGGGTGCCACGGTTGCAGTCATCAGACTTGCATTCAAGGCAGAAAGAAAAGAAAAGTCTGGCTCAAACTGTATCAGTCCTGTCTCCCCTTATCAGGAAAGTCACAGCTTTTCCAGAAGTCCCCCAGCAGACGTTCCTTCATAGCTGATTGGCTAGACCTGCCTCACGCCGCCTTGCTGCAGAGGGAGGCTGGGGCGGGAGACAGGGAGAGAATTGTCTCCTCAGAGACCAACAGGGATTCATCAGAAGTGACTGGTTACCTTGCCACCCTGAACAAAAGCTAGGGTGATGTCAGCAGGGAAGAAAGGAGTCACTAAAAGTGTGAGTGAACCAGGATACCAACTGGGTTTCTATGCCCAGTACTCAGCACAACGCACACCTTGAAAGTGAATTCAGTTCTAAAACAGGATTTAAGGTGGAAGTTGCATATAGTTAAAACCACCCAGGAGAAATATCAATAACCTCAGATAGGCAAATGACACCACCCTTATGGCAGAAAGTGAAGAGCAACTAAAGAGCTTCTTGATGAAAGTAAAAGAGGAGGTGAAAAAGCTGGCTTAAAGCTCAACATTCAGAGAACTAAAATCATCCCATCACTCCATGGCAAATAGATGGGGAAACAGTGGAAACAGAGGCTGACTTTATTTGGGGGGGCTCCAAAATCACTGCAGATGGTGATCGAAGCCATGAAATTAAAAGACGCTTACTCCTTGGAAGGAAAGTTATGACCAACCTAGACAGCATATTCAAAAGCAGAGACATTACTTTGCCAACAAAGGTCCGTCTAGTCAAGGCTATGGTTTTTCCAGTGGACGTGTATGGATGTGAGAGTTGGACTATAAAGAAAGCTGAGCGCCGAAGAATTGATGCTTTTGAACTGTGGTGTTGGAGAAGACTCTTGAGAGTCCCTTGGACTGCAAAGAGATCCAACCAGTTCAGTCCTGGGTGTTCACTGGAAGGACTGATGCTGAAGCTGAAACTCCAGTACTTTGGCCACCTGATGCAAAGAGCTGACTCATTTGAAAAGACCCTGATGCTGGGTGGGATTGGGGGCAGGAGGAGAAGGGGACGACAGAGGATGAGATGGTTGGATGGCATCAACGACTCAATGGACATGGGTTTGAGTGAACTCCGGGAGTTGGTGATGGACAGGGAGGCCTGGCATGCTGCGGTTCATGGGGAGTCGCAAAGAATCGGACACGACTGAGGGACTGAATGAAAACCACCCTGGACCACTTCCTTGTGAGTCTGCTGTGTTGGAGGCCCACGTGCCGACTCTTTAGAAGCCCACACTGTCATTTTTACCCTAACATTGGAAAAGATCACTGTTAAAGCAGATGAGCTAACTCGTTTGAACTGGGGGTTTGCAGAGTTGGATCTTTGAATAATCACTTGTAGTACAGCAAGGTACTTTTACTGTGAGAGGCACAGGGAACCCCTCATCCCAAGCTCATTAAATAAACTGATGGGTAGAAACATCCTCACTGTTTAAATAGTAACCCACACTCTATAAAGGCTATGGTGTAGAGAAGTAGAGAGGAGCCTGACTTCTGCAGCCAGACGGCCAAGTTGGAAGGCCTGCTCCATCACTGACTAGTTGCTACTGTAACCTTGGGCAAATTATTTACTCTCTATCTGGCTCAGTTTCCCAGCGATGAAATGGGGATAATAGTGGCAACAACCTTGAAGAGGCTGTGGTGAGACTTCAATGAGTTAATACAGGTAAAGCCTGTGAGTGGTCAGCCCAGGATAAGTGCGGTAGAAGAGTCAGTTCTTATGATTGTTGTTACTCCATAGCTGTACTAACTCCTGTTAAATGCATGTAGGAGCTGCTGCTGCTGCTGCTAAGTCACTTCAGTCGTGTCTGACTCCGTGCAATCCCAGAGACGGCAGCCCACCAGGGTCCCCCGTCCCTGGGATTCTCCAGGCAAGAACACTGGAGTGGGTTGCCATTTCCTTCTCCAATGCATGAAAATGAAAAATGAAAGTGAAGTCGCTCAGTTGTGTCCGACTCTTAGGGACCCCATGGACTGCAGCCCACCAGGCTCCTCCATCCATGGGATTTTACAGGCAAGGGTACTGGAGTGGGGTGCCATTGCCTTCTCCGGCATGTAGGAGCTACTCCCAGGCAAAAGACATTCAATGTGTATTTGTTGAATTGATAGATAAATTCTAATATTTAGAGTATTTATACGTCAGATGAAATATTCAAACAGCAGTCATCCCTAACACTGTCACCTTAGGACGTTTGGTACTTTTGAACCTTAATCACCTGGTCTTAGGTGATGAAATTCGGAGAAACACCCCAGGGGGAGGAAGAGCTTCCTGCGACGAAAGCAGAAGTGTTAGTTGCTCAGTCCCGTTGGACTCTTTGTGACCCCATGGACTGTAGCCCAACAGGCTTCTCTGTCCATGGAATTCTCTAGGCAAAAATACTGGAGTGGGTTGCCATTCCCTTCTCCAGAGGATCTTCCCAACCCAACCCAGAGATCAAACCCAGGTCTCCTGAATTACAGGCTGATTCTTTACTGTCTGAGTCAGCAGGGAAGCCCTTCCTGTGATGGGAGATATTTAAAAGAAAACTGAACCCATCCTTGGTAATGCAGATATTCATCCCAGGGTGCTCTGAGTGAGCATTCAGGGATCTGAATCTTTTAACCCCTTCATGCCTTCACCAAATGAGAATTGGACTAAGTGTTTTGCAGTGGGTCCTTGAGATGTTAATTCCTGTCCTTAAATAAACTTGGGAAATCTAAGGTCAAGTTAAATAGACTCCTGCTGTCTTTTTTCTCCTTGTGGCGTCTTTCAGAACCTTTGAAGCTCATTTGTGTTGCAATTCTGAAGGAATATGTAGAATATGTAGTATTTTCCAGCCTTTCTCAGAACCTTTGGAGCTCATTTGTGTTGCAATTCTGCAGGAATATGTAGAGTGACATATTTTCCAGAGTTGTTTGAGGACAGAGTCTCTTTTTCCCCTTGTTGGGGGCATCTGCCTATTGTGGGGCCTGTCACTCTATGAGCGCTGGACACCCTGAGGGTCTTCTCACCCGCATCTTAGGAAAGCCGGAGATCGCTTTTAGCTATGTAATTGTATATATTAAACTATATAATAGAATCTCTGAATTGTGATTGGTAACGTTGTACCACGCATTCCGGGAAACACACTCACTCAGAAGGAAAATGCAGATAGTGGAGTGCAGTTTATTACACCGGTGGGCCGAAGGCAGAGTATCTTCTTAGCCAAGGACCCCAACCAGTTTTTGTGAAAACCTTATATATCCTAAGTGTGCGTGCCCAAACCCACCTCCCCAAATTCCTTGAAACTAGTCTGGACAAGGTAAAAGAGAGATACGATCAAAGCTAACTCATGACTCGTGTGTCATAAGCCTAGATAGTTAAACAGCAGACATTTATCAATAGGCCTGTGGTCATATCCCAATAAGCATAATGGAATTTACCACTTTGTTCTGTTACAGAGATAATTAACATATTCTTTTAGGCGGCAGAGAGTCCAAGTCCAAGTCCTGAGGCTTTTTTAGCGGGGGTCTACTTTTTTCCTTGGTATGCCGCTTCTGTAGACACCGGGCGCAAAGTTCAGAGTCCGTTGGGGGTTGACCATGCGTGTAGCCCAATGTTCGCAGCCTGGCCTAAGACAGCGTCCAGCTCTGTTTCCTCCTTCAGTAAATGTCCACAACAGGCCGGGTTCTCACCTTGGCCTGTAGTTGGAATCACCTGCTGCTGCTGCTGCTGCTAAGTCGCACCTGGGGAGATTTAAAAAGTACTGCGCCTCAGGCTGCATCCTGGGGATTGGGATTCGAATCTAGTTGGTCTGGCTGCCACTTGGGCGTTATGTTCAGCAGCTAAAATGCCCCAGGTGATTCTAGTGTGCAGCCATGGTTGAGAATGGCTGGGCTAGCAGAAGTTTCCCCAGCTGGGATAGGTGATCGCCATGGTTGGAAATGCAAAGGCCCGTAAAGCTCGGACGGGAGAAGAAGACCTAAAGAAAGAGGTGCGATGAGGAGGAGGATGAAGACCCTGGAGAGCCTGGGGGAAAGTCCTGTGAGAGCAGAGACAGCTGAAGGGGGTGAAGGATCGCGTGACCATCGCGGGTGGGAGCGGCGTACATACGTGTGCCCAGGGCTGCCACCAGGGGCGCTCACACACCCCTACAGACCATGCACACACACAGATCGAAATCTCAGAAACCAAAGCAAGCAGCTTGGCTTGAATTCATGACAGCTGACCATTAGCCGGAATATCACCAACTTCAAGATCAAGGTCACGCTCAGGAGACCTCCCCTAGGTAGAACTCTAAGTCTTAAAGAAAGCAGTCTTTGGACTGCAGACAAAGTGACCATTTCATGAGAGGGCCTGTTTGCTGTTTGTGTCCGTTGAAGCCAGTGAGCCCCGAGTTTCCTCCCACTGCAGTGAGATCTGTGGGCCAGGAAACCCTCCCATGATTTTTGGAGGTGCTGCCTGCTGGCCTCCACTGGACCCGGAGGGAAGGAGGAGGAAGCCAGGTGCGAGGGGACTAGGGGAGCTCTTGAGGGATGGCGAAGCTATGTGATGAGCCCAGCAGGAGGTAACTGACCACCCAAACCTGCGGCCACGGAACAAGGGCAGGTCAGCCCGCCAGACTCGCTTTGCTGAGAGTGGGGGCATCTGGTGGGGACGTCACAGCCCCACGTGCTTCCAAGCCAAGGCGGACAACAAGCAGCCGTGCCAGCTGCCCCACACCGACCCCGCCGGCAAGTGTGGCAGACATCACTAATCAATCACGGCGCGACTTCACGCTGAGCTTGGGCGCAGCCTCAGGGCGCTTCACAGCACCATGAAGGGCGCTGCCCAGCAGCTGCCACCAGGTAACCAGGGGCAGCACTCGGTCCCCACCCCAGGCCTGGGCTCTGCTCGGAGCGATGGGGGCGGCAGCACTGTGCCGGCGACAAGGTCCTGCTCATCCATCACTCTGGCATTTGAAAAGACTGAAAAGGCAGAAGTCTGTGCCTAGCTCTGTGGTGAGGCACTGGGGATACAGCAGCGAATAAACGGTCACGGCGCCTACACGGTACGTAAATAAATCTCAACACACAAAAACAAATTCCTAGTGAATGCTGCTGAGGGTTTGGAAGGCTGACAATGAACACACTGCCCTTCATCACTGCCCTCCTTCTCCCCTTGGTTTCGAAATTTTAGGAGGTACAGAAGGAAATGTAGATAAAAGTATCATCTTCATTGCTGAGAAGCTATGGCAGAAGTATGGATGGCCAACTGGGCTTGTTTATGCCCTGAATTGCACTTACCACCCCTCTTCCCAAAACCTCAGGCCACGAGGGCTAAGCCTGTCCCATCAGGCCTACCTTGCAGGTGTAGAGGTCTAGGCCAGCCACCTCTGCAGGTGGAGGGACTAGCCAACCAGGTCTTCCTTCTCCCAAACTCACCAATCAGAGGAG
This sequence comes from Aepyceros melampus, assembly GCA_006408695.1. NCBI lineage: Eukaryota > Metazoa > Chordata > Mammalia > Artiodactyla > Bovidae > Aepyceros > Aepyceros melampus. The sequence continues at coordinate 136,836 of SJXQ01005461.1, forward strand.
TTGCTGTTCCCTTGGCAGGGATGGGGCAGGAGGTTGGGAGTGTTCCCCTAGTAGTGGTCCCCTTACTTGGAAACCTGAGGCAGGTGGAATAATTGATTCCCCCCTGCCGCACATACAGACAAGGGCTACCCTAGGAAAAGTAAAGGAATCAATGAGTACAGGAGGACTGCTCATTTAGAATCTGGATACCAGGAAGGCTCGTTGAGTGGGACACTAAAAACGAGCCCTCAAGCAGTTTGGATCCAGAACCCCAAATGTTTACCTTCAGAGACTAGATCCGGCAGGGCTTATAATGTTAAGGAGCTGGGTTTTCTCTTAAGAGTAAACACACAAATTGAACAGTTTAGGCAGGAGATTGACAGATCAGTTTAGCATTTTCAAAGCTTATTCTGCCAGCCATGAGAAGTGGAGGCAGATAAGAGACAGGGCTGACAGAATTAGTAAATACAGGAAGCCCAGTTGAGTCTGAAATTCAAATTAGCGACAAATAAGTATGTACCAAATATGATATGGGACATGAGTGAGTGAGTGAGTCGTGTCCAGCTCTTTGTGACCCCATGGACCACACAGTCCATGGAGTTCTCCAGGCCAGAAAACTGGAGTGGGTAGCATTTCCCTTCTCCAGGGGATCTCCCCAACCCAGGGATGGAACCCAGGTCTCCTGCATTGCAGGTGGATTCTTTACTGTCTGAACCAGTAGGGAAACCCAAGAATATTGGAATAGGTAGCCTATCCCTTCTCCAGTGGATCTTACTTCTACTTAAAAAAAATTGTTTATCTGAAATCAGTGCTTATCTGTTGGCCCACATTTAACAGCGCTGAGTATGTTATAGTGATGGGGTGGATACCCATCCTGTTGTGGAGGTGGACTCCTGGTGACGGGTTGATGCAATGAATGAGGGCTATGGTCTGAGGTTAAGGCCGACTTGGTGCCAGTACAGTCGATGTCTCAGAGTGGGGCTAACAGTAGTTTTGACATTCCAGTCTGCTAGTCACGTAAAGCTGCGTTCCCTCTGTAGCCATGTTTGTTATAATATTTACCTCTTTTTTTAACTGATTTCAATATAACCTCGTATGGGAGCTGAGACACAGGGAAAGGCCCCCGGGCACTGCCAAATGAAAGTGACGTAGACGCCGTCAGTCCAACCATCATGGGGCCTGGATAGCATAGCACATCACTGAGGAAACGATAATAAAAGCCTTAAAACTCAGAGGACAATGGAATAGTCTGCAGACAAGAGGGTTACTGTGTTCTGGTCTTCTGACTGTGACTCTGGACAAGTCCCTTAATGATTCCTTTATTGTGTAAGTTGTGATATAAATATAGCCTGTCTTATACATGGCTGTCATGAATGTTGTGTGAATTACAAATATGAACAATATTTGAATAATATTCAGATTCTGTTACGGACAGAAGGTTTGCATCCTGTGAAAATGTGTATGCTGAAGCCTTAACCCCCAGTGTGACGGTATTTGGAGAGGAGGCCTTTGAGAAGTTATTAGGGTTAGCTGAAGTCATGAGGATGGGGCCCCATGATGAGATTGGCGGCCTTAGAAGCAGAGGACGCTGGCACTGCGTCTCTGTCTCCCTGCACACGTGCACGCCGGAAAGGCCGTGTGAGGACTCTGTGGGCGGCTTGCCAGCCAGGAAGCATCTCACCAGGGCCCGACCCTGCTGCCCCCGACCTCCGCCAGCCTTCCAGCCTGCAGAACTGCACAACATATTTCTGTTGTGTAAGTCACCCAGTCTGTGTCACCTATGTCTTTCTGTGCTGATTAAAACAGGTACTATTAATTTTACAAAAGTAAGTCGGTATCAGTGAGCAAGAAATTAGCCGCGAGGCACAACCTCCTGCTCTTTTCAGCTGCCCGCGGACGAGCTAACTCTGCCAGGCCGCCTCTCCCCTGCGGTCTCGGGTCTCGGGTTTCAGGGTGAAATGTATGTGTGTGTTTCTTGCCTTCTCCTTTTCCCAAACACACACGTTAAGGGCCGCTTTGAAAAGGAGACGTCACAAAGGGCACAAGTGTGTGAGGGGAAAGGGAGCTTGGTTGCTAGGAAACCAGGGAACCAGCTTAGTCCAGCGGCCGCTGGGCGTTGAGGGGCTGTGTGAGCTGTGCGGACTGCGTGCGTGCGAGCGTGGGGCCAGGCAGGGGCACTGCTCTTTTCGCACAAACTAGAGAACTGTGGCGGGGGGTGGCTTCCCCGGCGGCCCCAGGGGCGAAGAACCCTCCTGCCAGTGCAGGAGGATACGAGACGGGGATTGGATCCCTGGGTCGGGAAGATCCCCTGGAGGAGGGCATGGCGGCCCCCTCCAGGGTCTTGCCTGGAGAATCTCCATGGACCGAGGAGCCTGGTGGGCTTCAGTCCGTGGGGTCGCACAGGGTCGAACACGACTGAGCGACTTGGCACGCATGCGCACGGAAAACTGGGGCGTCGGGCGCTCCCGTCAGAAATCAGGTATGAAAACGTGCTGGACAGTGTAAGGCTTCCCGTGGCTAGACACGGAGATCCAGTTCCGACAGCGGGAGCTCGTCAGGTACCTGGGAGGTGCAGGGGCGGCGCTTGCTTCAGGCAGGGCTGGACCCAGTCGCTGCAGTGATGGCACTGGCCCACTCCCTCCACCTCCCCGTGCAGTGGGCTCATTCTCATCCGACTTTTCTGTCCCTAAGGGGGCTCTCTGCTGGTGGTAGCGCAGGGGCAGTCTGGTTTCGGGGAAGTCCAGGTTCCTCTGTTTCAGGGAGCTACCTTCAGCAAAGAAAGATCTTCTCTTTCCCATGATCCATGTGTGAAATCCCATGCAAGGAATCCGGTTCGCTCTGCTTCAATCAGAGGCTCTCCCACTTGACTGATGACTGTGGCCAGAGGAGCAGAGTACTCTGCTTTGCAGCCCCACCCGAGCCATACAGAATAGAGAGAGGCAGTTCCCCCAAAGAAACATGGGCATGTGACAAGAAGTTGAGGAAACGGAAGTAGGCAGATCAAGCTGATAGCCACCACATTACTTGAAAAGACATCCACAAGTTTGCTGTGACTTTTATCCGTTGGGAACTTTGGGAGGGAGGTCGCAGAGGGAGGGGATGTATTTACACATACAGCTGATTCCCTTCACTGTGCAGTGGGAGCTAGCACCGCATTGTAAAGCAACTATACTCCAGTTGTTAAAAGAGATACTCAAGCAGCCGTGCAGAGGTCCTTGTGGCGAGCCACAGGCCTCCTACCAACAACATCTTACCCTGTGTATAAATCAGCAGCCTTAGAAATAAAACCTAGCCCCGCTCAAACCTTCAGGCGACTGGACTCTGGCTGATGTCCTGATAGCACTCCTGTGAGAAATCTTGATCCAGAATCCTTAAGCCACTTCCAAACTCCTGAACCTGAAACTAGGAGATAACTGTTGTTCGAAGCTACTAAATTTTGGTGTAATTTTTTACATAGAAATAAAAACAATAGTAAAAGTGGAAGTCGCTCAGTCGTGTCCGACTCTTTGCGACCTCATGACCCATACAGTCCCTGGGATTCTCCAGGCCAGAACACTGGAGTGGGTAGCCTTTCCCTTCTCCAAGGGATCTTCCCAAACCAGGGATCAAACCCAGGTCTCCCACATTGCAGGCGGATTCTTTACCAGCTGAGCCACAGAGGAAGCCCTATAAACACAATACTACAAGATTAAAAAAAAAAAATAGGTACAGAGACTGAGAAGTGGTAACTATGCTGTTGACACAGCATAATACTAAGTGGGCTTCCCAGGTTGTGCAGGAGAGGCGAGAGACGGGCTCCGTCCCTGGGCGGGGAAGATCCCTTGGGGGAGGTCATGGCAACCCGCTCCAGGATCCTTGCCTGGGAAATCCCACGGACAGAGGAGCCTGGTGGGCTACAGTCCATGGGGTCGCAAAGAGCTGAACAGGACTGAAGCGGCTTAGCAAGCCCATGTATCCACACACTCACACACACACACACACACACTCACACACTCACACACTCACACTAAGTAACAAGAAAAAAGGAGGTACAGTTATATTTACTGACTTAAGAATGTGGCTTTGATCTATGTTAAGAGGAGAAGCAGGTTGTAAAACAGTTGTAAATGTAAATTTTATAATTGTAACAGCATGTAAAATGTAGCACTTTTGTAAAAAATGAATATTTAGAGAAATAACCCTATTGGCATCTGCCCCAAATTGCTACCAGTGGCTCCCTTAAGGGCAGTTGCTACTGAATTCTTTTTTGTTATCAACTCTGAAAGTATGACATTTACATGAACATGTATTATTTTTATATTAAAACAAGATGAATAAAAAATAAATGAGATTTAAAAATGAATAGCTTTGTTGAGATATAACCCACATTTCATAAATGTATCCTTTTGAAGTATACAATTCAGTGTGTTTTTAGCATATTCAGAGTTGTACAAATATCACCACTATCTGTAATTTCGGCACAATTTTATCACATCAAAAAGAAACTCTATAGCTGATAGCAGTCACTACCCACTCTCCCTGCCCCCACAGCGTGTGGAAAACACTAATTCACTTCCCGTCCCTATATATTGCCTATTCTGGGTTATTTCCTACAAATGGGATCAAAATGCATGGCCTTTTCTGTCTGACTTCTTTCATTAGAATTATGTTTCCGAGGTTCGCCCACGTGGTGGCATGGATCAGTATTTCTTTCTTTATTGCTGATTAACATCCAATTAGGTGAATAAACCACACTACTTTTTACCCATTCATCAATTGGTGGTTATTTCGATTCATTCTATTTTTGGCTGCCTAGAATAATGCTACAGTGAACATTTGTGTACAGGTGTTTGTGTAGACATGTTTTCGGTTCTCTTGGGTATGTGCCTTGGAGTGGAGTGACTGGGCCATATGGTAATTCAGGGTTTAACTTTTTGAGGAACTGCAAAAACGTTTCTCAAAAGCAGCTATGCCGTTTTGCGTTCCCCCTAGCAATGTGTAAGGGTCATAATTTCTCCTCAGCCTTGTCAACTCTTATTTTCCATCTTTTAAAATTTGTCATCTTCATGGGACTACAGTGATATTCAGTTGTGGCTCTGATTTGCATTTCTCAAATGGTTAATGATGTTGAACATCTTTTTGTGAAATATTTGCCAATTTCAATCTCTTCTTTGGAGAAATGTTCCTCAAAACCCTTTGCCCATTAAAAACATGGTTTATTCGTCTCTATTGTTGAGCTGCAAGAGTTCTTTGTATATTCTGTATGCAGGTGCAGTGCTGGCTCTTTTCTGTGGGTTTTCTGTTCATTTTCTTGATGCTATCCTTTGTTTTTGCTTTTGTCACTTGTATTTTTGAGTCATATCTAAGAAACCACTGCTTAAAGCAAGGCCATGAATATTGGCATCTATGTATTATTCTAAAATTTTAATGAGATGAAATGATATCTCATGGTTTTGGTTTGCATTTCCTTAATGACTAACAATGTTGAGCATTTATTCATGTTTTTATTAGCCACTTGTATATCTTCTTCAAAGAAATGTCTATTCAAGTCTTTTGCCATTGTAAAGTTGGGTTGTTTTCCTATTTGTTGGTGAGTTATAAAAGTTATTTATATATTTTCGATATTAAGTCATTATCAGATATACAATTTGCAAATATTTTCTCTCATTCTATGGGTTATCTTTTAAGCACACTCTTGATAGTATCCTTTCATACTCATTAGAAGATTTTAATTTTTCTGAAATCCATTTTATCTATTTTTTCTTTTGTTACTTATGCTTTTAGTGTCATATCTAAAAAACCAATGTCAAAACCAAGATCATAGCGATGTATACCTATATTTCTTCTAAGGGTTTTATAATTTTGAGTGCTTATATTTAGCTCTTTTATCTACTTTGAGTCAAGTTTTATATATGGTATGAGCTAAGGATCCAGCTTCTTTTTTTTTGTATGTGGAAATCCAGCTGTCCCATTTGTTGAAGGATATTAAGTATTTTTTGAAAACATGGTTCTGGTGGTTGCTTAATATTCCATGATATATTACTGTTTGGTCACTCATTCCTTCTTTGCCGTGTGATGTTCTAGATATACATATAATTTGCTCCTTACCCGCATCTTTCTCTAGAAAATCTATCCAGCTCATTTTATTGTTATTGTTGATTCAGTTGCCAAGTCACGGTGGACTCTTCGTGACCCCATGGACTGCAGCATACCAGGCTTCCCTGTTCTAACTATCTCTTGGAGTTTGCTCAGATTTAATGTCCGCTGAGTCAGTGATGCTATGTAGCCATCTCATCCTCTGTTATACACTTCTCCTCCTGCCCTCCGTTTTCCCAATGTCAAGGTCGTTTTCCAGTGAGTCGGCTCTTCGCATCAGGGGCCGAAGTATTGGAGCTTCACCATCAATCCTTTCAATGAATGAATATTCAGAGTTGATTTCCTTTAGGATTGACTGGTTTGATCTCCTTGTAGTTCAAGAGTTAAGAGTCTTCTCCAAAACCAGAGTTTAAAGGCATCAGTACTTCTGTGCTCAGCCTTCTTTATGGTCCAACTCTCACATCCACACATGACTACTGGAAAAACCATAGCTTTGACTATATAGACCTTTGTTGGCAAAGTGATGTCTTTGCTCTTTAATATGAGGTCTAGGTTTGTCATACCTTTCCTTCCAAGGAGCAAGTGTCTTTTAATTGCAGTCACCATCTGTGGTGATTTTGGAACCCAAGAAGAGAAAATCTGTCACTGCTTCCACTTTTTCCCCACCTATTTGTCATGAAGTGATGGGACCAAATGCCATGATCTTAATTACTTGAATGTTGAGTTTAAGCCAAATTTTTCACTCTTCTCTTTCACCTCTATTAAGAGACTCTTTAATTCCTCTTTGCTTTCTGCCATTGGAGTGGTATCAGCTCATAGCCACAGAAATAGCAATCCCTAGAGATCTCATAATCATTGCCTTTGGACGTGACTGATTGGACCACAGGCAGACAGTTAAAGCTGATCCTATCAGACCTTTCCTTTAGAAATTTAACATTAGAGATACTAAAACTATGCCAGTCAAATTTGTGGAAATGAGAATAATAGGGATTGAGGTTATAATGATGAAGTGTGTATGAAGGGGAAAGAAATGGGCTATAAAAAGAGTGAGGAATTGTGTAGGCTCATTTAAAACTGAGACTGTGAGAGAACTGGAGAGATTTGTGGTTGGGTAACTAGTTTTATGAGGCCCATAAGATTCTCCCCTTCCTTTCAGTTCAGTTCAGTCACTTAGTCATGTCTGACTCTTTGTGACCCCATGGACCGCAGCACACCAGGCCTCCCTGTCCATCACCAACTCCCAGAGCTTGCTCAAACTCATGTCCATTGAGTTGGTGATGTCATCCAACCATCTCATCCTCTGTGTCCCCTTCTCCTCCTGCCTTCAATCTCTCCCAGCATCAGGGTCTTTTCCAATGAGTCAGTTCTTCACATCATGTGGCCAAAGTATTGGAGCTTCAGCTTCAGCATCAGTCCTTCTAATGAATATTCAGGACTGATTTCCTCTAGGATGGAGTGGTTGGATTTCCTTGAGTCCAAGAGGACTCAAGGGGCTCTCCTTCCTTTACTCCCTTCTTCCTTTACTTCTCCCCTTCCTTTACTTCCTTCTTTTCTGGAATAAATTTGAATGGATGTCTGTTCTTTTGCAAACAAACTTTCCCTCAGACAGGCCTTGTATTGGTTAGGAATCTTGGTTTGCAAGAGGAAAAACACTTAACTGGGTTAAGCCAGTCAGTTCAGTTCAGTTCAGTTGCTCAGTCGTATCTGACTCTTTGCGACCCCGTGAATCGCAGCACGCCAGGCCTCCCTGTCCATCACCATCTCCCGGAGTTCACTCAGACTCACGTCCATCGAGTCTGTGATGCCATCCAGCCATCTCATCCTAGGTCGTCCCCTTCTCCTCCTGCCCCCAATCCCTTCCAGCATCAGAGTCTTTTCTAATGAGTCAACTCTTCACATGAGGTGGCCAAAGTATTGGAGTTTCAGCTTTAGCATCATTCCTTCCAAAGAACACCCAGGACTGATCTCCTTTAGAATGGACTGGTTGGATCTCCTTGCAGTCCAAGGGACTCTCAAGAGTCTTCTCCAACACCACAGTTCAAAAGCATCAATTCTTCGGCGCTCAGCCTTCTTCACAGTCCAACTCTCACATCCATACATGACCACAGGAAAAACCATAGCCTTGACTAGACGGACCTTAGTCGGCAAAGTAATGTCTCTGCTTTTGAATATACTATCTAGGTTGGTCATAACTTTTCTTCCAAGGAGTAAGCGCCTTTTAATTTCATGGCTGCAGTCACCATCTGCAGTGATTTTGGAGCCCAAAAAAACAAAGTCTGACACTGTTTCTACTGTTTCCCCATCTATTTCCCATGAAGTGATGGGGCCAGATGCCATGATCTTCGTTTTCTGAATGTTGAGCTTTAAGCCAACTTTTTCACTCTCTTTCACTTTCATCAAGAGGCTTTTTAGTTCCTCTTCACTTTCTGCCATACGGGTGGTGTCATCTGCATATCTGAGGTGATTGATATTTCTCCTGGCAATCTTGATTCCAGCTTGTGTTTCTTCCAGTCCAGTGTTTCTCATGATGTACTCTGCATATAAGTTAAATAAGCAGGGTGACAATATACAAACTTGACGTACTTCTTTTCCTATTTGGAACCAGTCTGTTGTTCCATGTCCAGTTCTAACTGTTGCTTCCTGACCCGCATATAGGTTTCTCAAGAGGCAGGTCAGGTGGTCTGGTATTCCCATCTCTTTCAGAATTTTCTACAGTTTCTTGTGATCCACACAAAGGCTTTGGCATACTCAATAAAGCAGAAATAGATGTTTTTCTGGAATTCTCTTGCTTTTTCCATGATCCAGCGGATGTCGGTAATTTGATGTCTGGTTCCTCTGCCTTTTATAAAACCAGCTTGAACATCAGGGGTCATTTGTGTTTCCATATAAATTTTACTATTATTTATTCTAGTTCTGTGAGAAGTGTCATGGGTGTTTTGATAGGGATGGCATTAAATTTGTATAGTATAGCTATTTTAACAATATTAATTCTTACAATCCAAGAGCATGGGATATCCTCCCATTTCTTTGAATTATCTTCAGTTTCCTTTATCACTGTTTTATAGTTTTCTGCTTTTAGATCTTTTACCTCCTTGGTTATTCCTCTTTTTTGTATCCTTCACATTCCAATGTTAAAGTAATTCTGATCTGTATATAAAGTAAAAATAGAACCATAAAAAATAACAGAAATCCATCCCAGTCGTGGAGATTGCAACAAAACTTTAAAAGAAATCAGGGGAGAAGGAAGATTTAAACAGCAAAAGTAACAAGATTGTTTTAAAGTTCAAGAGGGTATTTGGTTCTGAAAGAAAGATGTCGGCCTTTAAGTAGGATGATAGATGAATAGACTGTAAGAAGGAAAATTACGTACGTACGTAAAGTCACTCAGTCGTGTCCGACTCTTTGTGACCCCATGGACTGCAGCCCACCAGGCTCCTCAGTCCATGAGATTCTCCAAGCAAGAATACTGGAGTGGGTTGCCATTTCCTTCTCCGAAGAAGGAAAATTAGATACACAATATGTGAAACAGACAACTAAAACTTAGATTCTGTGCACTGGAAAGGTAAAATCTGAAGTTTGATAAAATGCCAGCAGGGGGCAGAAGATTCCAAATGGGATATTCTACTTCGACCTGTTAGAGCTGGAAGGCTTTGAGGATTATCAAATAAAATACTCTTTATTATGAGAATGAACATACTAAGCACTAGGAAAGATATTACTTTCCAGAGTCATACAGATAGTGTAAGTGTCAAAAGCAGGACTCAAATCCCTGTCTTGATTCATCTTTAATAGGCCGTAAAAGGAAATACAGATGAAATTACCAATTTTTCAGTCTTGCTCTCCCGACAATTATGTTTATTTTTCTTAAATGGTGCAAGGATTAATGGAACCTGTGATTGATTCTACATTGATTTTTAAAAATGATGGTTGGGAAAAAATGATTGAGCTGGATTTGAGTTTCAATAGAAATACTTTTTTTGTATTTGAATGACTGTTGAATGCAGGAACCCCCTAGAGTTATAAGCAGATTTCTAAATCCTTAAGACTGTAGCTTTCTGCCTCCCCTGACACACAGATAATCTGTGCGTGTGCTTATGGTCTCCAGGTGCTTTAGTAAGTAGTGTTTGTGACATTCAAGGAGGGAGTCGTTGTCACTAGGTGCCTTTCTGTTGTCATCCTCACCATAGTTAAGGGGATTTTTACCTTTGCCTACAGCTGCAAAAAGTAGATTATCAGCTTCTGAAAGCAGAAAACAAATAGAACAACAAAAGACAACCTGATTTTTCAGGGGCAGACGACAATGTGCTGGCCATCCTAACCATCGAAAAGAGAGCGCTAAGGCAAATGTGCAGTATAAGAAGTAAAGGGGAAATAGCCATAAAAACAGAGGGAACTAAAAGGATAATGAAAGATGTTAGTTCAGTTCCATATGAATAAAATTGGCAGCTTTTCTAAAAGAATGTAATTTACCAAAACTGAAGTTTTAAAATCTAAACAGATATCCATAGGAGAGGAAATAGAAAAATATTGTCAGATTGCTACCAACCCCAACATATTGCCCCCCAGGGCAATACTACTAAACCTTAAAAAAAAAAAGGGGGGGGAGAAAGATCTGACACAAAGAAAAATGAAAGGGCTATCTTGAAAAAAAGTATTAATGCAAAAATTCTAAGTAAAATATTATCACTGTGATTTCAGCAGCACTTTGATAGACTCATACACCATGACTGCATGTGTTAGGGCATCAAGTGAATCATTTGGCTGAGTCTAGAGAGGGATCCTAGAGAAGAAAATCATTTGCTTCTAATTCCATAGATGCTGAAAAGGCATTAGTCAAAATTCAACACCCATTCTTGGTGCAGGAGAAAATGGAATATAGCATAATAACATACAGCCGAACATAATCTATGCCCCAAAGCCAGCATCATCATGCTTAGTAGGGACATATTTCTTCTTGTTACTGTTATTATTTTAGTTGCTAAGTCACGTCCAACTCTTTTGTGACCCCATGGACTATAGCCCTTCTGGCTCCTCTGTCCATGAGATTTTCTGGTCAAGAATACTGGAGCACGTTGCCATTTCCTTCTTCAGGGGATCTTCCCAGCCCAGGGATCAGACCCATGTCTCCTACATTGGCAGGCGGATTCTTTACCACTGAGCCACCTGGGAAGGACCATAAATAAAGGAGGTTGCACCAGCACTATCTGCATGCATTATGATCACATTTCCAAAAAACTAAGTCAACAAAAACCACTAGAAATAAGGAATTTAGTAAAGGAGCAGTATATAAACAAATCGATCTGGAAAAAAAATTAATTCCGTATTAAAATATATGTCTGTAACGGCTAATACCAGCATAGACTTGTCATGGGGCAAGCCACAGTTCTAAAGGTTTTACATGCATTAACTCTTAGGATATTCACTACACTCCGTGAGGTATACGCTGTTATGATCTCCATTGGAAATAAGGAAATGGTATCAGAGAGATGTAGAATGATATTTTTTTGGTCATGCAACTAGAACAGAATTATGCTTTTCTCCACAAGGGCCTTATTGATTCTTGATGTGTAAAAGGAGGGATGTGGGACCATTTATAGTAACAACAACAAAAAATACCTAAGCATAAATTAAACTAAAAATGTGAAGTACTTCTATGAAAACTATTTAAAATGCCATTACTTCAATTCGGAGAAGGCAATGGCAACCCACTCCAGTACTTTTGCCTGGAAAATCCCATGGATACAGGAGCCTGGTAGGCTGCGGTCCATGGGGTTGTGAAGAGTCAGACACGACTGAGTGACTTCACTTCCACTTTCACTACGTCAGCTCAGTTCAGTCGCTCAATCGTGCCTGACTCTGCGACCTCATGGACTTCAGCATACCAGACTTCCCTGTTCATCACCAACTTCTAGAGCTTGCTCAAATGCATGTCCATTGAGCCAGTGATGCCATCCAACCATCTCATCCTCTATCATCCCCTTCATCTCCCACCTTCAGTCTTTCCCAGCATCAGAGTCTTTTCCAGTGAGTCAGTTCTTTGAATCAGGTGGCCAAAGTCAGCTAAAGCATCAGTCCTTCCAATGAATATTCAGGACTGATTCCCTTTAGGATGAACTGGTTGGATCTCCTTGCTGTCCAAGGGACTCTCAAGAGTCTTTTCCAACACCACAGTTCAAAAGCATCAATTCTTTGGCGGTCAGCTTTCTTCACAGTTCAACTCTCACATCCATGCATGACTACTGGAAAAACCATAGCTTTGACTAGATGGACCTTTGTTGGCAAAGTAATGTCTACTTTTTAATATGCTGTCTAGGTTGATCATAGCTTTTCTTGCAAGGAGCAAGCATCTTTTAATTTCATGGCTGCAATCACCATCTGCAGTGTCTTGGAGCCCAAGAAAATAGTCTGCCACTATTTCCATTGTTTCCCCATCTATTTGCCATGAAGTGATGGTATGGATGTTATGATCTGTGTTTTTTGAATGTTGAGTTTTAAGCCAGCTTTTTCACTCTCCTCTTTCACCTTCATCAAGAGGCTCTTTAGTTCCTCTTCGTTTTCTGCCTTAAGGGTAGTGGTATCTGCGTATCTGAGGTGGTTGATATTTCTCCTGGAAGTCTTGATTCCAGTTTGTGCTTCATCCAGCCTGGCATTTTTCGTGATATACTCTGCATGTAAGTTAAATAAGCGGAGTGACAATATACAGCTTTGATGTACTCCTTTCCCAGTTTGGAACCAGTCCATTGTCCCATGTCCAGTTCTAACTGTTGCTTCTTGACCTGCATACAGATTTCTCAGGAGGCACATAAGGTGGTCAGGTGAAGAATTTTCCACAGTTTGTTGTGATCTACACAGTCAAAAGCTTTGGCATAGTCAGTAAAGCAGAAATAGATGTTTTTCTGGAACTCGCTTGCTTTTTAGTGATCCATCCAATGTTGGCGATTTGATCTCTGGTTCATCTGCCTTTTCTAAAACCAGCTTGAACATCTGGAAGTTCTTGGTTCATGTACTGTTGAAGCCTCTCTTGGAGAATTTTGAGCATTACTTTGCTAGTGTGTGAGATGAGTGAAATTGTGCGGTAATTTGAACATTTTTTGGCATTGTCTTTCTTTGGATTGGAATGAAAACTGACCTTTTCCAGTCCTGTGGCTATTGCTGAGTTTCTCAGGTTTGCTGGCCTATTGAGTGCAGCACTTTAATAGCATCATCTTTTAGGATTTGAAATAGCTCAACTAGAATTCCATCACCTCCACTAGCTTTGTTCATAGAGATGCTTCCTAAGGCCCACTTGACTTCGCATTCCAGGATGTCTGGCTCTGGGTGAGTGATCACACCATCATGGTTATCTGGGTCATTAAGATCTTTTTAAAATGCCCTTAAAGAATGTAAAAGAAGACTTGAAACAGTGAAAGGGCTATTATAGAAAATAAAAATTTCACTGGAAAAAAGAATGAATGGGAGATAAGGCACATGAAAATTCTAAGCTTAGGTCACTGTTTACTAGAAGGACTTGGGATATTAAGGGAGAATCCTTTTATACTTGTGAGAGATTTGAACACATTTATATAGATCAAGAGGAAGATAGCAGTTCAGAAACAGAAATGAAAGATGAAGGAAATGGAAATAATTGAAGCAAAATCTGAAATGGGGAGAAATTGGTGCGTGAAGGTTTCAAACATTTTTTTCCATCGGCACAAGAGGAAAGGACTGGAGTAGATGCAGCTTTTGCAGGGAGAGGATGGACAAGGAGTTGTCTGATCTGATCTTAATGACTTGCTTAGATGAAAGATGAGGCAAGATCTCTAAAGGGAAATTGTGCAGAGTGGCAGCAAGAGATGAGAAAAGAAGTGGATCCAAGATGTGTAAAGGGGTAAGGAATAATGAGCCTGAGGTAATTGGGATTTTCTTGAAAGGCTCCATGTGAACAGTTACGCCTTGTTCTCCTGCTGCTCGATGGAGATGGGAAGATGGCATCCTGAAGGGGAGTTGTCCTTGGGGCCTTAAGGTTGTCAGTCCTGGAAAGACCATGGAATGAAGATTCTCACACAAAATAGTTTAAGTGATGGATGGGGAAGAAAAGAAAACCGAAAAAGTTTAACAGCCAGAGGAAAGTGATGGGATCTAGGCATTAAGTAAATTTTAAATCTCTTCCTGAGATCAGTAAATCCGTAGGATGAAAACTAAGGAATCAAGAGAACAGGAGGTTTTGAGCAGAGATAGAATTATTAAGATTTCAGAGCTGGAGTTTTTGCTGATAACAAGTGTGGACATATGTGGAGGTGGTTTGAATGAACTACAGGTTTCTAGAGTAGTTGTCAGAAAACTCATAAAAGTTACCATGCTGACACTGAACTTTTCCACATGATTACAGAGAAAGATTGGAGAACCACCGAGCTAGCTGATGTCCCCAGTGACTGGGGGTAATGGCTGGAAGATATTAGGTGACACATGGAGAAGAAAAGCTGGTAGAGCTAGCCAGCTGAGTCATAAAGGAAGGAGGCTGAAGGAGAGAGTGGATGGGGAAGTGGGAATCAGGAGGAAGGTGTGTATTGCATGGTTTTTGAAAAGTTAAATCCAAAAGTTAAAAACTGGTGCAAGGTGGCTGTTACTCCTGATACTAGAGTTGCCAGATTTAACAAATCCATATTATAGGACTTGAATAAATTTTTAGTATAAATCTGTCCCATTGCACAGAGCATACTTAAACTAAAAAATTACTTGTTTATCTGAAATTCAGACTTAACGGGGTATCCTTTATTTTATCTGGCAGCCCTACCTGGTGTACCTGACAGATACAAATTCAAAAACCCCTCAGAAGGACATTATCCCAAAGTTTTCACCAGGAGGGAAAAACCCTGCTGAGGGATGACTCACAGACAGAAGTCTGAAACCACACAGACACAAACCATCACAAGCGAGTCGGCAGAAACGACAAACAGGACAGAGCCTCCAGAACTTCTTCAGTCACTGAGCAAATCCTGCTTGAAAACTCCCGAGTGCTGGGAATATACGTGGGGAACAAAAGAGACAAAAGTCATTTCCTTCATGGGATGTGATCTAGTGGGAGAGTCAGATAATAAGCAAGAAAATAACACTGTGCTGGATTAGACAGTGGCACACGTCAAGGAGAAAAGTGAAGCAGGAAACGAGGTAGAACACGTGTTAGGGGAGCAATGTGTAGTTTTCTGGGAAGATGAAGGGGCTTTCGCTGGAGTACAGGCTTGATGGGGCTGAGAGAACAAACTGTGCAGCAGTCCAGGGGAAGAGTTTTCCAGGGAG
Organism: Aepyceros melampus; assembly: GCA_006408695.1. Taxonomy (NCBI): domain Eukaryota; kingdom Metazoa; phylum Chordata; class Mammalia; order Artiodactyla; family Bovidae; genus Aepyceros; species Aepyceros melampus. Next base: position 152,166 of record SJXQ01005461.1, read on the forward strand.
AGAAGAGCAAGTGCAGAATATGTCCCTGGCACGTGTTGGTGGCAGCCAGGGGCTCCGCGTGGCTGGCCTGGGGTGAACAGGGTGGGAGATGAAGTCAGACAGGTGACTGCCTGATGCAGGGTGTCCTGTCCAACACGGTAGTCACATCTGGCTGTCTACATTTAAATAAAAAGCAAGATTAAAAAAATTTTTCTTAAGTCACTCCAGCCACATGTGACTCTAGTGGTTACCCTACTGAACAGCTCAGAGAATATTTCCGTTCTTGCAAAAGTTTTACTGGGCAGTGTTGATGGAGCCTTATAAATCATTACACAGACTTTTGATTAAATAGCAGGTAGCAAAACTGGAAATTAGTAAACTGGAGTATAACATGTAATCTTATACAGTGCTTCATGTGGGTCAGACAGTACTCTGAAAGCTTCATTTAATACAACAGCTGTAGGTAGGGGGAGAGTATATTTTTGCCCCAGGTAACAAGCAAGGAAACAGGTGCAGAGAAGTTCTGGTTCCTTGCCCACCATGCCATCAACCACTATGCTATATTGTTTCAGGAATTTGCCTGGAATGCAACAAGAATGATAAAGAGAAAATAAGAGGGAAGAAGAGACATGATGGAATGAGAAGGCCCGGTGAGCATCCACAGGAATCCCGGGAGTGAATAAAGAAAAGAGCAGAGGCAAGTAGTATTGGAAAAAGGAGGCTGAGACTTTTTCATAGTTCATAAAGATGAATCCTGAGATTCTGGAAGCACAAGTCCCAAGTGAATACAAATGAATTTATAGCAACCCCAAGTGGTAAAATTGCAGAATACCAAAAGCAGAGTGAAAATCTTTAAAACCTCTAGGGGAATTTATTCCCAGAACAGGGAGAGGCTGGGTGAGAGACCCATAGTTGGAGGTGAAAGATCAGTAGCAGGCCATGAACACAGCAGTGTGGCTTTGAGAAGGGCCCTACTAGGGGGCAGAGACCGCTGGGAGGACTCATTCAACCCTAGCTTCTCATTAGTGGGGCTCAGTTTCTCCCAGGTCCTGGTGAGAGCCCATGCGTGTGCTTTCTCTCAAGGAAGTACAGGGTGAGTGTGGCTCTCAGAACCTTAATAAATAGTTGGTGCATAAACAAATGGGAGAAGCATTTTGAGAAGAATGAGGCCAAGCTGGTGGCTACACTTGGATTGCTAAATTGATGTATTTATGAAGGCCTTGTGATGTTTTTGTGAAAGGCTATTCATGGTGATAAATATATCAGTTTCTGCTAAGAATCTAAAGCAGTACAAAATAAATTCAACCCTAGCTTCTCATTAGTGGGGCTCAGTTTCTCCCAGGTCCTGGTGAGAGCCCATGCGTGTGCTTTCTCTCAAGGAAGTACAGGGTGAGTGTGACTCTCAGAACCTTAATAAATAGTTGGTGCATAAACAAATGGGAGAAGCATTTTGAGAATAATGAGGCCAAGCTGGTGGCTACACTTGGATTGCTAAATTGATGTATTTATGAAAGGCCTTGTGATGATGTTTTTGTGAAAGGCTATTCATGGTGATAAATATATCAGTTTCTGCTAAGAATCTAAAGCAGTACAAAATAAATGTCTAGCATCCTTTCTAGATGTTTTCTAGCTGATTATGAGTTAGTACACGTGTAAATCATAGTAATAGAAGCCAGAGCAGTGTCAGCAACCTCTGTGGATGGCATAGTCTTGTCTGTCTGAGCAGATATCTTTCTGCCAGAATTGTAAGAAGTGACAGACTGCAATTTTTGCCTCCCAGTAGGATTTGATAACATAGGAAAAAAACAGACAGTTGCCTTATCACAGGTGCTAATTTTGCAAAACGGAAAAGAAAAGCATAGTGTTTTCCTGCTTTTATCCTGTAGTTTAGGCTTGGCTGTTTTGGGTGTATCAGACAGACTTTTCCACTGACCATCCTGGGCTACGCAGTGAGGCCATCCTGAGGAAGTGGTGTTCCAAAACAAAGTCCTGTCCTCGCTCTTTGTCATGACTGGATCATGTATATGGGAAAGAAATGGGATAGATGGACACTGCTCCACTGTAGAGAAGTATGGTTTTATTTGACTAGTATTTTAATGTTAAAAATACATGCAGCCCAAATGTCACAGTTCTTATCTGTAAGCTTTGGAGGAAGGCACACTCACGTCGTTTTTATGCATGAGGAAACTGAGGCTCCGGGTTAAGTAATGACAAACTGGATATACAGATGGGTCATGGGTAGACCATAAATAAAACAGAACTCTGGCTGGCAGCCTACAGCAATAAGCATAGGAAACCAACTCATTATCCACAGTAGCCAGTAGAGAGGCCAGCCTGCTGTAAGTCAGGCTTGTAGGAAGTCAGACCACTACTTCTGGAAACAATGCAGGAAGCCAAATAAATGCCTGAAACTGACCCCAGATCGCTAGGACTTTATTAATAACTGACAGCTTCCCTCACTTCTGTCCCTATTTCCAGCTTAGGACCAACCAGAGGGAGCCACGTATGCTCTTTCCATTGTACCGCTTGCCTCTGTATGGAGGCTGAGCCTCCAGTGCCTTCAGTAGGCCAGCAAGCAGGATACCAGTGAGAGACGGGTATGTACATTGGTTTGGCATAGTTTATTACAATTAGTATGCATAGAAAACCATGTAAACTCACAAGGTAAATGGTTTGTCCTCCATAGTAACCACAGATAGTCTGCTGTGACCTTCCAGCACCTCAGTAACACAGACAGTGTCATACAACTAGTATTATACATTTTTAGGGAAAGAATTTTTTGGTCCACATTTTCTATTAAAACAAAAACATACACTTTCCTCTTTGACAAAAGAGGTTAAATTCGCACCCGCCGCCCCCCACCCACAGTGAACTTACAAAGCAAACTCAGATAAAACCACTGGACAATGAGGTACAGCTGAAGTCAGGGCCAATCTGGAATTTATAGACACCTACTTAATGGAAAATTTTTTCTTACAAAATTAGCTCTTTCCAGCCATCTCAGTAGAAAAAACCCTATGTAGATTTGGCTTCAGGCACTTTTAATAAGAACACACTTCAAATAACTTTGTGTTTCAAATAGTACAATATGCTGTTTCCGACGAGTCATGAAAAATGTGGGCGTCTGACCTCAGCAATTTTTTTCATCTGAGGCATGAAAGCATCTGACACGGTCATTTAGAGCGTAATTGCTGTGCCACCTTCACTCTGTCTGTTGAGCAGTTTTGGTTGCTCTAAGTCTGGGCATTTGGCTTTGCAGACAGTTTAAAAAGGCAGATTTGCATGTGAAAGCGAGTTATCTGCCAAGCCCGAGGTGAACAAGCAGCAACGTGTCAGGAAGGCCAGCTGCTCAGAGGGCAGGCCCTTCAGGCTGAGGGAAGTGAGGTCCCCTGTAGGCCGCGGAGACCTGGTCCTTGCATCCCTTGACAGGCCACTGCGCATGCCCACCTGAAGTGGGGTCTAAGGAAGGGGCAGCTGCCGAGGTGCCTGTATTTTGTTTGTTCTTTTTAATCTACAATAATAATTGCAAACAACCACCCTGGTGTGCTTTTCATGCTTCAAGTAATTTCATTCCTTCCAGGAGAAGAATGCTAACAATGCTTTTAGTTTTCCATATCAAAGGAAAGGAAATGAGCCATAACAACAACAAGATTAAGTTTAAACAGACCTGCTGCTAACACAGTATCAGATAAAATATATTTTAAAAGTGAACATACTATTATATGTTTTTGCAACAGCTGCATTCTGCCACTTAACCTCCCTGCAGAAAGAAAATCTGCTAAAGCAAACTTAAGTTACTTTAATCTTGTTAAATACAACTGTACAGATTGCACATTTTTACATCGAAGCAGCTCAGTATCACAGTTAGAGAAATGAAAACGCCATCTGAAAAATGTTCATTTTTCTAGCCCACAAAACCCAACAGACGCTGGCCCTCAGGGTCAGAACAAAACCAGCTGCACAATTCTGTAAACAGTGTGGAAGGGGGGCTCCCCGCAGGATCCTGTTCCACTGCGCACACACGCACGCGCACACACCACACGCACACGCACACTCTCCCGAGCGCATCGGCTTCCAGGGCGGCGCGCAGCCCGGCGCTCAGTACCGCAGCAGCAGTTCCGTTCACAGTGTGTGTGTTCACAGAAGAGCGGTCATGGCCGTCGGGCTGAGGGGTCTGAGGCAGTCTCGGGGGGCCAAGTAGGCAGCGCTGCTCGCGGGGCTGACCTGGGGCTTCTGAGGGTCGGGGGGGCGCACCCCGCGGCTGAGCCGCCGCCCTTGGGCTGGTCGTAGCCCGGCTCTGCGGGCGCGGGGCTCGGCGGCCGCTCGTAGCCGGCGGCGGGGGAGAAGGCACCGGAGGAGAGGGAGTGCTTGTGCGCCGGCCGGGGCCCCGGCACGCGGTAGCCGCTCCGCGCCGAGAAGGTGTGCGCGCGGGCCAGGTGCCGCTCCACGATGGGCGTGGCGTACTCGGGCTCGGGGTTGGTCAAGGGCAGCGCGTACTCGTGGCGGCCGGCCGGCAGGGGGCAGTCGTAGTGGCCGCCGGCCTCGGTACCCGGCCCCGCCGCGTCCGCCTCGGTGTCCATCGGCCGGAAGGTGGAGCCCTTCCTGGTGACCGTCTCGGTGCCAATCATGAGAGGCTGCTGGTAATCTGAAACCCAAAGAGTAGACTTTTGGTACTCCAGCCACACCCCGGCTGTCCGCAGAGGGGGTGCTCTGCCCGGCGCCTGACGTGTGCCAGGCGGAAGAGAAAGACAGGGATGTAAGCAGCACAGATACCACGCCTCGAGAGGCGATTACCTCTAACCACACCTAGGGGTATGAAAGCACATCTTCATGGAGCTCTTAAACTGGCTCTTGAAAAGCTAAATTTTGGAGTTGAAGATAATACTGTCAGGAGAGGGAAAAGTGATTGAACAACCTGTTAAACAACCATGAACAAAGAGTGTGGTGTGACCCAAGTATGGGAGATGTGGGGAAATTTAATAGAAATCAAAGACCAGAGTGACAGGTTGGGAGTTAATGACAACTGGTAATGGTGATCATGGGCTTCCCAGGTGGCGCTCCTGGTAAAAAACCTGCCTGCCAATGCAGGAGACCTGAGACGCAGGTTTGATCCCTGGATCAGGAAGATTCCCTGGAGAAGGGAATTGCTACGCACTCCAGTAATGCCTGGAGAATCCCATGGACAGAGGAGCCTGGCTACAGTCCATGAGGTGAGAAAGAGCACAGAGCTGAGCGACTAAACAACAATGATAATCATAAAGCTCACATTCTTGAGTCCTTTCTTGGCGCCAAGCACTATTCATTAATAAATCAATTAGTTAAATCCTCTGGAAAAAAGTATTATGAGGTAGTTTCCTCGTAGTACTTTTTCAAACAGAAAACTGAAGCAGAGAGAAATTTAAGTAATTTTTCCAGGATCACACAGGTAGCAGCCAGTGGGGCAAGAATGCAGACACACACCCCAGGTGCGAGTTGTTAACCCTAGATCATGGTGGGCAGTGAGTGCCCTGCCAGAGAGTTTGGCTTAATTGTGTAGAAACCTATGGAGATTCTAAATGAGTGACTGGCAATAAGAGGTAACCCTGGAAGGAGACAGAAGAGGGAAAGATAAAAGTAAAAAGAGAAATGAAACCCAAAAAGTCATAAATTAGGGGACTAGCAGCAGCTTTGGAAGTACCATACTTTGGGGACAGGTATCAGAAGAATACAGCCTCCTTCATAGCTCAGTTGGTAAAGAATCTGCCTGCAGTGCAGGAGAGCTGGGTTCGACTCCCGGGTCAGGAAGATCCCCTGGAGAAGGAAATGGCAACCCACTCCTATATTCTCATCTGGAGAATCCCATGGACAGAGGAGCCTGACAGGCTACAGTCCATGGGGTCACAATAGTCAGACATGACTTAGTGACTAAACCACCACCATCAGAAGAATTGGTCACCAACAATGTAAGTAGGGTAAGGGGAAAGAGGAACTTCCCAGCTGTTAATGGGATGTACAGATGGCAGCCACTTAGAAAAGGAGTTCCTAGAGCATAAGGGTTAGTAAATGATTGTTGTGGGACTTCCCTGGTGATGCAGTGATTAAGACTCTGCATTTCCAATGCAAGGGTTCAATCCCTGGTAAGGGAAAGAAGATCCCATGTGCCATAGGACATGGCCACAAAGATTTTTAAAAACTAAAACAATTTTTTCAATTTGTTTTTAAAATTTCACTTACTATTTATACTGTATTTTATAAAACTATAAAATCCTTGATGGATTAGACATTTTGAAAAACCAAACATAGATCCTTCTCATAAATCCAGTGACTCCACAATGGCTTGTCAAAACCCTGAGGCTATCCTAACAGATTGCTTCATCTCCTTCCTCCTCTTTCTTCAGGGCAGGAGCTATGCTGAATTCATCTTTCTAGTCTCTCTTTCCTAGTGCCTTAATCAAAACCTTAGTAACAAAAAAAGATTAAGTAAGGGCATCCAAATTTCAGTGGTACTTTAGGACCATCGCCCGGGGTGTTATTAGAGGCCCTGTAAGAGTCTACACTAAATGAGTCTTTGAGGAAATATTTCAGTGTTAGTTTGTGACTCTTTACAGAGCACAGAGAGAAAATGTCACACGTTACTGATTTACCAGATCCTGTCTAAACAAAAGACTTTAGTCGTACTTCTCTTCCCGGCTTCCCCTCTCCCGTAAGCAGCACCTTATAGCAGCCACAGAGACTTGGTACCTACCTGCTATATCACTGGTGATGAGATCTAACTTTTGTGTCATCTCCTTTTCATTATCGTAGCTGATGGTAAACTCAGCTGACTGATGCCTGGCAAAGGGATACTTGATCTGCTTCCAGCAGTCTGGAATAAAGATAACACGAAATACTCCACAACAGGTTCCTCCTAAAGTCAGAGGTCAGGCTGCCTGTTGCCAGCTGACTGTGACACGCGCACAACCACACTCTCCAGGTGTGTGGTAGAAACAGCAGCGGCACACGCCACCCAAACCACGCTTTCCACCGTGCCTGTAAAATGCACCTGTGTACCCGTCAGCCCCCAGATTATCCCCAGTTTAGACCACCCGGGCACGAACGTTCCTAATCTGAGCTGACAGGGCATTTGTGACCTTGAAGTATCCACACAGCTGGCGGTTCAGAGCCTTTGAAGGTAGCACCCTAAGGTGGCCTTGAGTCTCCGGGGTCCTGCCTGCTGCCCTCTCTCTGGACCACAGCTGACTCACTGCAGGGCATCCTGTGTCCTAAGGAGTCTCTGACACCTGCCAGACCCAGTCCTTTCCCCGATTTCCCAGAATGAGAAACACAAGGCCTAAGGTATTGGGGGTGCTATCTTCTCTTTGATGACAGGCAGTGTGGTGACTCAAACTCCAATTGCCAAAAAAATAATTTTGACAAATGATGGGATGATGTTGAACAAAGGTAAAAGTAAACTGGCTATGAAGATGCTGAATTAAGAGATAGGATACAATATATTCTTTCCTGTTAGATTTGCTAACTTAAAGCTATTAAATCTTATTTCTTTAACCATGTGTGTGGAGTTTCATGGCCTCAAAGACAGAATAAAACTGTAATAGTTTTTTTCAACCAACCTGTTTTCTGAGTTTTAGATGATCCATAAGGATTTCCTTTCTTCTTCTTCCTATTAAAACAAAAAGTCCCACTGAAAATATTTATAAATGATAGGTACTGCTCATGAAATAATACTTGATACTTTCTCCCTCTCTCCAACTTGTTTTAAAAGTATAAGTTAACATTTTATCTTGGAAGAAGTGATGCTGCTTTCTACACATGAACATATGAAGAGCATTAAACTTTTGTGATTGTTGACATAATTAGAATAAAAATGTTTTTAAATGTGAAGTCACATACTTTCTAAGGACTACAAAGATTCCCACTCCAGCAGCCAGCACGAAGAAGAGCACCGGTGGAATAACAATAGTTGTGATGTTTAATCCTAAAAAGAGGGAAAGCCACCACATTACAACAGAAATGAAGAGCGACCAAATCCCATGATTTAAAACTGGACACTGATTTGAAAAGTCCTCACTGGTTTAACATGTAGGGAAAAAGAGTACACGCTAGACATGTAATGATACTGGAAACCAAGAAGAGAGGACTCAAAATCCCAGCTAAAGTTTAGGAAAATAAAATTGATCTTTTTTCCCCCCACAAAGTCACTTTTCACTGTTTCTTGGGATTAACATTTACTCTGAATTTGTTGCCTGGATCATATTAGACTGAAAATCAAAATGGTTGGGGAGGTTTATAGCTGGCCTTATTCAGGCAGGTAGATGATGTAAGCACAGTGCAGAACCCTCAGCGTGGCTCAGGTAGCATTTCCCCGAGATGGGGGGCAGGTAAGCATTTCCCCAAGAGGAGGGCAGGTTTAGACCTGTCGGGTAACAGAAGCCCAGGGAACCAAACCTTTGGAACTGTGGACTAAAAGGAAATGCAGCCCAACATCAGACCATGTCTTCCCACAAGTGTCTGTTTTAAGGAAGAAGGTCACTTTAACATCCACTGAAGACCCCATGCTTGTAGAAACTATGAAAACTAAAGGAGAAATGTTTCTTCTTAACCCTTTTTTCTGTGTTCCCTGGGAAGAAAATGAATGATCAGGAGTGGAAATGTGTAGTTTGTGAAACGGAGGACAAGGAACTTAGAAGGGAACAATATTTATGTAAATTACAGTGTTGTTATTTATAGGAGTGGGAATTTGGGAAAAATCTAACAGTTCAAACATCCAGTAACAGGTGAATGGTTAACTAAATGATGGTATGTCCATATGAAGAAATACTATAAAAATATTAGTAACTGTGTTTTTCAGCTATTTAATAGCATTGGAAAATGCTCATAATATGTCAAATGAAAAAATATATGCTACAGAACAAAATATGTGATATGCTGCCATTTTGTTTTGAAGTTACAAAAATAAATATAATTGGATACACAGTGGAATATGGTGACCATGGATGCTGATTTATGGATGCTTTTGATTTTCTTTATCAAATCTACCAAATTGTATAAAATATGCAAATTATTTTACATTCTGAAAAAAATAAATGTATTTTTAATGTTTATTATTTTAAGTTGTCAGTGTGTCTCAGAGAACTTTCTCTAATATGCTTTTTTATGGTTATTAGAGTATTCCATGGCATGAATGTGCTATTGGTATTTTTTCCTACAAAAGATTTATATAGTGTTTGAAGGGCACAAACTTTTGTTTCCAATCTGTTTCTACTTACAGCATCGCAATGAAAAGTGTGGATACATATTATCTTATGCATATGCAGATACCTCTGAACCATTTGCCTCCAGACACTTATATGACAGAGGAAAAAATGCTGTTGAAGCTCTGTATTATTGGCTGGAATACCAGTTATGTTCCTTAAGAAACCACAAAACGATCCCTGCCATACCTTTGGGCATTTCTTCAGAGGGGATGGGTTTTGAGATTGTCTTATCTTCTCCTTTCGTTGAACCAACAGTATTCACACTTGTTTTGTGCCACACCAATGAGTCATTACCTGAGTGAGAAGAGATGTTGGAGAAACTACCCTGGTAACAGCAGTTTGTGAAAGGAGGGGACCAGAATTCAGGAACTCCGTCACTCACCCTGAGTCGTGCTTGGTGCAATCTGGCAGCCAAGGAGCTCCACTTTCAAGGCTATCCGCTGGTGCCACGTCTGGGGGATGACGCGCACGTATCTGGCCACAATGGGAGGGATGAAATTGTTCCGCACAGGGTCCCGAAAATTAGAGTTGCCCTGAAACACCTGTAGGAACAAGTAACTTTTACCTGAAGATTCTATTAGTTTCTAGGTCTTGATAACCCACTCACACCTGGTGATACGAAATCCAAGCCAGGATTCTATGTCCGCTGCATCTGTATAGACAAGCCTGATATTGAAGACACAAGGCTTTGCACTCAAAGGCTAAGTAATTGGATGTGGTGCTTTGCATCTGTTTTCTGGAAACACACTAATGAAAATATCCAGAGGCCCACTCTCTGACTCAATTCCTCCCTCCATAGTGTCTCTTACCTTTTCTTCATTATTCACAATTCCTTTATAGGTCTTCCACTTGGAGTTGTTGTTTCTGAAGTTCATTACAAAACTCTTTACATAGAAGTTGAAATTCGACTGTGTGGATCCTGTGGTCCTAATTCCTTGTAAGAAAATGTTATTTATGGGTTAGTTTTAAAAAATATGTTATACATAACTTGCTTTATTATTTTCAGGTTTCTTTTCCTTTCCTCCCCTCCCCCACCTGAAATTTCAAATCATTTTTCAGGCCTGCTTTTCTTATCTGCATTTAGACACGTGACGACAGATGAGTTTTCACACTGACAACATGCCCTAAAAAGGTTTCCGCAAAGGACACCAGCTCTCTTATCCACACATCCATCTGTATACCCTCCACACAGGTTCTTCTCACCGAGACAGGGGGAAGATTTGTTACTTTTAAATAAAACATATTTTGAGATGGGGACACCTATGCAAATTCAAACCAATTTCAATGGCAAGTCATCTTGTTTCATGAAATTGCAGTTGTGTCCGTACCTGTTATTTTCTTTTTCTCTCCCAAATCTATTCTCAGCCACTCTCTCTGTTTGTGATTCTTGCTCCTGTCCCCTGAAGCCCACGACGGGCCTTGGTCCTGAAGTCGGGCTTGGCCAGGAGACCAGCGGACCTGATCTCCAGTCTCATTGATCCACTCCCAAGAAGAAGAAGCTTTGATTTGCCTATCGGGTTCCAAACTCAAGGATCCACTGCAGCCTAGGATAAAGGGCAGGAAAAGATTTCAGATATGAACACAAAGTGAAAGCAAAAAAAAAAACCACCCCATTTCACCTAGAATGATTCAGTTGATTTACTTCCGTTCTGATACTGAATCAACTGTTTAATTACTCATTTTTAATGATCCAGAGTTCCATTTGACTTGTTGGTCCTGTGGCGTCTTGAAATTGTTGCTATTTTTTTTACAGAGCTTATATCCCCTAAAAGTGATATCTCTTTGTCCCCACTGTAGATTTTCCTCTCTATCCTCCTAAATTCACCCTAGTTTCAATGAAGTGCAAGCTGTCTTAAAAGCTTAATGCTGAGGTTCTTCTCAGTTGATTAGAAGGGGGACTTCCTGCTCTGTACCCTTGAAGAGCAGGTACAGCAGGTGCTCAAAGATCAGTTCATCATACCCAACATCACCCCTAGGCGCTTAGCTACAGCAATGCCCAAGACAATTCAGAGGCAGCAGATGAAAGGCCAGTCCTCTTCCTAGGCAGAGAAGACAAGTTTACAGTGTTCTCCCCAAATACCTTGTATGAGGGAGACTATTTCCCTGGAATAAGTTCCATGATGGAGGGGCTAAAAAAAGCCTTTATACTATATATTCATTTTCAATACTTGATCACAAATACAAGTTGTACTTACTCAAAAGCTTTTTCTGTTAAAAATTGATAAAGGAATTTATCTTAAATATAATTTTAAATTTTCATTCTTTTTGGCAAAAGTTTGAGAGATTATTAAAAAAAAAAAATTTTCTTCCCAGTGCTAATTGGGTTTATTCTCTGATGTATTTTTAAGTCACAGCATATTGGTGCTACACAGCCTGAGGGGAAACAAAAATAATCCTTTAAACTATCTCATCTGAGGGGTATGGAAGAATAAACTACCCCTGAAGATTTTTAAATTATCAAATTCTTAAGGAAAGCATGATCCTTACCATTGGAGGTAAACAGAAATCGCTTGTCTGACAGGGAACCACTGAAATAATAAACACAAAGAGGAGGAGGTGAGTTGCTTAACTGGATCTTAATGGCTGGTACAGCGCTAACAGCACGGGGCTCAGAGCTTCCCCACGCCGCACGTGGTCCTCAGAGCACCCGGCAAGGCCACTCCTCTCCGTCACTGGTTTTCCATAGACCAAGAAACTCGGGCCCTCTGAAGGTGGGCAGCTTCCCTGAATTCATACAGGTGGCAAGTGGCCCGGACTCTGGAGGCACTGCTTGTGAATAAAAATTCCATGCTGTTTCCATCACGCCACACTGTACTGGGAAGGAAATGTACACATATACGGTCTCTAGAACACCCTGAAATCCCAGGTAATGAGTTTGTAGTGACAGAGGCAGAAAGGACATGCCCTTTGCTTCAGCAGGCACCCCCACAGCGCCCCACTCACTATCAACCGTCAAGGACCACTGCTCACTTTTAGAAGAGTGAGCATGTTATCTGCTGCCTTTGCTACAGACTTCCCTCCTTCCCTGAGTGGCCGTTCTCAGCCTGAGGGACCTGCTCAGCCTGGTCTCTCCAGGCACACTCCGACCTCCTGCAGCAAGGACACCAAGCCATGAAGCAGTTCCTGCCTCTGGATACCGAGGTGCAGCTGGAGAAAGCTCAGAGCGCCTCACTGACAGGCCCTGAACCGCCCCCACTGCAGCCGGACAGTCCCGCACAGCTGGCGTTGACCCTCGGGGCTCTGGGCCCCCCAGTTCTATGACTGGTATTACTCTCCTGGCGAACTTAAAAAAGCCCTGCTCTGCAGTTGTCTCCTGCAGAGAAGAAGTTCCTAAGGCCTACAATCACATTTTTCTTTTTGTAAATCCCTCATCATCTCAATGCTGTGAGAGTACAGAGAATGAATAGAAAACTTGAAATTCTCAAGATTCATCTTATATGCATCATACTTTATGTATTAGATACTACAGGTAAACAAAAAAGGTAGATATCACTGTCATGTTCAATTATTTTACAATCTGAGTACTGCTTACAATTTTAAATGTTTTGACTCAATTACTATGGCAATAATGGACAAAGAGTACTGAAATGTGAAATCTACAGAAAACCCAAAAATAGTCTGGACAATAGTATTAGCACATTCACATCAAAGGTTTTGTTTTTTGTTTTCTTCTTAAGTAATAGGTTTTTATTTCATAAATAAGTAACAGGCTTCCCTGGTGGCTCAGAAGGTAAAGCGTCTGCCTACAATGCAGGAGACCCGGGTTTGATCCCTGGGTCAGGAAGATTCTCTGGAGAAGGAAATGGCACCCCACTCCAGTACTCTTGCCTGGAAAATCCCATGGACGGAGGAGCCTGGTAGGCTACAGTCTATGGGGTCGCAAAGAGTCGGACACGACTGAGCGACTTCACTCACTTCACTTTTCTTTCACATTCTTTGTCCACTCTCAGGAAGAGACTCTGTAAGCCTTCGTTTTCCACATTCAGGTTCTCTTATGATCCATGCCAAGTATAATGCAGGGACCAACCATTTCATACATGAGAAAGTGCAGGCCCACGTGGATCATCAGACCTTCTTCAGTTCATAGTTAGCGGCTGAGTGGGGGTGAGGACCCAGTTTTCCTAACCTTTAAAGAAAGGTTCACACTGTTGCAGTTCACATTTTTGCGATTCATATTTAAATTAGTTAAGATGTATTTAGAACCTCTTCTGATTTTTCCATTTCCTCTAACATTCTTGCACTATTACACCTGAAGTTTGGCCGGATAAGCCCAAATAATACTGCCTCTTCCCTGATCACCTTGGATGTGCTCTCACTGCCATGAATCATTAAAAGATTTATTCTGTGACTGAAAAAGAGAAGTTAAAGCAAGAAGGTTAGCTTTCGAGTTAACCCTGAGAAGGTGATGATGCTAGGGAAGGCTGTGCTGCTCAGATCTCTCTGCTTGGCTCTCCTCTATTATCAGCTGGAATATCTTTTTCCATTTCACCCAATTAAACTAATTAAATACAAACACCTAGAGAATTCTGTAGGTAAATAAGCTGCTGCTTTTAAAAATAAAACCCCCCTAGGGAGGATGGGATTCTGAGGCATTTGCACACTAGGGTGAATGAATCAGATTCCAGGAATTGCTAGCCTTCCCAGAGGGCTGTAGAAGCTCTCATGAATTGCCCGATGTAAACACAAAGCCTTCCCTGCAGATGGTCTGAGCCATCGTCCTCTGTGAGGTCAGTGGCTCTTCCTGATTCCATTCTGGTCTCCTCAGATCAGGGAAGTGACCTGACCCGGGATGAATCCCAGAAGAACCCTAGATATTTACTTTAGGGACCCCTTCTTCCTCAGTGGCAATGCTTCCTTCTGTGTGTCTTCCTGAACACCAAACAATCATGCGTGGGAACAGAAGTTCAATGACCGCATGTACCGTGCTTCCCCAACAGCAAAACAGCACCGATCAAAACAACGGCTCCCTGAAGACCTGGGAATGGAAGGCAGTGGAAGGGATGGTGTGAGCACACAGTTTACTCTTTTCTGCTGGGCACAAAAAGAAGACCACAGAGCCAGAAGGGAGAAGGGACCTTGATATAGTTCTAGACTTTCCTCTATGCACACCAAAGCAAAACTCATTCAATTAGTTCAAATAACTATATGGATTGTAAAGCAAAACTCTGCTAATTCATTTATGATTTAGATTTCTGGACTCTTATTTTTGCCCTAAAGTTTAATATCAAATTAATAAAGGTACTTCTAATGTAGTAAGTCCAGTTGATGTAGGAGAAGTAACTGAGGACATTATGTCTACTTTTATTCAATAGCTTAAATAACTTTTCTTCAAAAGTAAAATGAAATCCAAGTAATACAAGTTTAACTTTTTCCTATCCCGTTTTTCTAAAAAAGAAGCATGCAAATGTATTCAAACATAGGCAGGAGATCCAAAAACAACAGACTTAAGGCCAAAGGCCAGTTCTTTGGTCCTATTTGGAGGAGTAGCACCACCACAGATGTAGGTCACAGCTGGATACCTTCCTGAAGAATAGTAACACAGTATCAATAGAGCAAACCATGAAACACTTAAATAGACCTTCAAGAGTCAAAGCTGAGCAGACACTTAAAGCTTACTGTGCAGAAGCAATACGCCATGCTATAAATACTATAAATCATGTCTGACTCTTTGCCACCCATGGACCTCACCAGGCTCCTCTGTCCATGGGATTCTTCTGTTCTCCTGGCAATACTGGAGTGGGTTGCTGTGCGCTCCTCCAGGTGATCTTCCTGACCCAGGGATTGAACCCACGTCTCTTATGTCTCCTGCATTAGCAGGCAGGTTCTTTTCCACTAGTGCCACCTGGGAAGCTCCTCATAAATCAGGGTATAAATTTATAAATCAGGATATAAATTTTAATGTCCCAAAGAGTTTGAGGTAAATATGTAAGTGAAAAAAAAAGTATATACTTATGTGTGAGCATATATAATACATGTGTACATAATATGTTATTTATGTTTATAGTACATATGTATGAGCACATACATGTGTATATACAAGTCAGCCATACCTGCAGATTCTGCATCCCCAGATTCAACCAACCAGAGTAAAAATATTCAGGAAAAATATTCCAAAAAGCAAAATTTGAATTTGCCACATGCAACTCTTTACACAACATTTACAGCAGTAGTTAAAATTACATAGCGTTTACATTGTATTAGGTATTATAAGTAATATAGAGATGATTTAAAGTCCATGGCAGGATGTGCGTAGTATATGTAAATGTTATGCCGTCCTGGATTGGGTATCCGCGGGAGTCCTGGAGCCAATCCCTGAGGATACTAACCGTATATATAGTAGCTCAAGCAGCACCGTTCCTTCACTAGGTGGCCACCCATTCCAAAGGGAGTGTCCCTCTGGACCAGTCTTAGCCACCTGTTTATACGGATGGACATCTGGATCACAAGGCTAGCCTATTTTAGTTATAACAGTTCTAGTTTTCCTCTCTAGAAGCTGAGGAAACCTGAAAGCAAGAAAAGCTGAGCTTGACATGTTTAAAACAACTGACATACTTTTTTCCTAAAAAGCTAAAAGATCAGAGGATAACACAAACAGAAGTTAACAATGTTAACAAAAGCCATCTTTTTTTCACTTCTCAACTATTATTCATCCTTAAGAGACTGTCTCTAGGGATCTGTGGTTCTGCCTGGGTTTATTTCAGTCCTGTGTCTCCTTCAGTATCTTTGGTAATATTGGCGATAATCAGTAGTTTACATAAACAGGAGAAACTAGAGAGGAATAAGCCTTTATTCCCTCCCACTGAAGCACCTGAGAGTAGAATGTTCTGCTGCCCTGGCACTTTGGAAATGTGCCATTTTAACTAACTTGTCAGCACAAACCGTGAACTATTTTATTGCTACAAGGTAAGTCACTTCAGTTGTGTCGGACTCTTTGCAACCCTATGGACCATCGTCCATCAGGCTTCTCTGTCCGTGGGACTCTCCAGGCAAGAATACTGGACTGGGTTGCCGTGCCCTCCTCCAGGGCCTCTTCCTGACCCAGGGGTAGAACCTGCATCTCTTAAGTCGGCCGCATTGGCAGGTGGGTCCTGTACCATTGGTGCCACCTGGGAAGCCCACATGGACGCTATAAATACTACTCTAAGCATTCAAACATATTTTTCCCAGTTGACAGGCCCTTGGTATCACATGCCAGGTGTCTTTAAAAAATTGTGAGCTGATTACATATGCCTGCATGGTTACCTTGCATGCAGAACAAAAAGCTAAGTACTTACTCCTTGAGAGAACACCATTGGCCAGGATTCCTTCATATCGACTTATCCCTTTGCGCAGAAACACGCTGATCTGACCACCCACTTCATCTGCAATCACTCCTGCATGGACGGCGGCTTTGCACAATAAAGAGGTCTGAAAACACAGCAACATCATCACTTAAAAGTGACTCAACAATGCATTTCACATATGGTGGGAGTTTCTCATTTTGTTGTAACTTGTGGTCAGGATGCCTACATGACACATGATATGGTTAAATTAAAATTCATTTAAAGTAGAAGGGAATGGAAAAAGTATTAGATAACCATCTCAGAATGACATCAGAGCCATCTGTTTACGCTGACTAACTTGGGAAGCTTACCTTCCACGAGGTAGGAAGGAAGGAAGGGGATTTATGGTATCTGTGGCCCTCTAGTGAATAATGCCTCCTGGTGGCCATGCCCACGTGTGGTCACCTCCTACACTGAATCTGAACTGGGCCATATCACTTGTTCTGTTCTGCTGCAGGTTACGTGGCCCTGCCAACTGTCAGTGAGGCCTCCGAGACTCCCACCCCAGATGATCTATCACACAACTGCAGCTGCAATTCGAGGCAAAGGGAGCTTAAGAACCAACCACCCCACATTGTTGACCCACACACTGGTCAGCAAAGAAAATGGCTATCACTTTAAAACATCATTTTAAGTTCTGGAGTGACTTGTTCAGCAAGAATAGATAGCTGCTCAGCTTCTTACAAATCCTAAAAGATGATGCTGTTAAAGTGCTGCACTCAATATGCCAGCAAATTTGGAAAACTTAGCATTGGCCACAGGACTGGAAAAGGTCAGTTTTCATTCCAATCCCAAAGAAGGGCAATGCCAAAGAATGTTCAAACTATTGCACAACTGCACTCATTTCACATGCTAGCTAAATAATGCTCAAAATTCTCCAAGTCAGGCTTCAGCAATATGTGAACTGAGAACTCCCAGATGTTCAGCTGGATTTAGAAAAGGGAGATGAACCAGAGATCAAATTGCCAACATCTGTGGATGATTGAAAAAGCAAGAGAATTCCAGAAGAAACATTTACTTCTGCTTCATTGACTATGCTAAAGCCTTTGACTGTGTGGATCACAACAAACCATGAAAATTCTTCAAGAGATGGGAATATCTGACCACCTTACCTGCCTCCTGTGAAACCTGTATGCAGGTCAAGAAGCAACAGTTAGAACTGGACATGGAACAACGGACTGGTTCCAAATTGGGAAAGGAGTATGTCAAAGCTGTATATTGTCATCTTGCTTATTTAACTTATATGCAGAGTATATCAGGTAAAATGCTGGGCTGGCTGAAGCACAAACTGGAATCAAGATTTCTGGGAGAAATATCAATAACCTCAGATATGCAGATGACACCACCCTTATGTCAGATAGTGAAGAGGAACTAGAGTCTCTTGATGAAAGTGAAAGAGGAGAGTGAAAAGGGTGGTTTCAAAAAACTAAGATCATGGCATCCAGTCCCATCACTTCATGACAAATAGATGAGGAAACAATGGAAACAGTGAAAGACTATTTTCTTGGGCTCCAAAATCACTGCAGATGTGACTGCAGGCATGAAATTAAAAGACGCTTGCTCCTTGGAAGAAAAGCTATGACAAACCTAGAGCGTGTTAAAAAGCAGAGACATTACTTTGCCGATAAAGGTCCATCTAGTCAAAGCTATGGTTTTTCCAACAGTCATGTATGGATGTGAGAGTTGGATCATAAAGAAGGCTGAGCACCAAAGAACTGATGCTTTTGAACTGTGGTGTTGGAGAAGACTCTGGAGAGTCCCTTGAACTGCAAGGAAATCAAACCAGTCAATCCTAAAGGAAATCAGCCAAGAATATTCACTGGAAGGACTGATGCTGAAGCACCAATTCTTTGGCTACCTGATGTGAAAAGCCAACTCATTTGAAAAGACCCTGATGCTGGAAAAGATTAAGGGCTGGAGGAGAAGGGGATGACAGAGGATGAGATGGTTGGATGACATCACCAACTCAATGGATATGACTTTGAGCAAGCTCTGGGAATGGTGAAGGACAGGGAAGCCTGGCATGCTATAGTCCATGAGGTCATAAAGAGTCAAATACGAATGAGCAATTGTGCAACAAGTTTCTTACATTTGCTTTACTAAATACACATTTTGAGGATCATTTAAGAAGGTAAAACTTCCATACCACAGTTTCATTTTAATATTAGACATTTAACAAGGCATCAAAACCAAAACTCCTTTCTCCAAGGGATCTTCCCAACCCAGAGATTCCTGGAGAATTCCATGCATTGTATAGTCCATGGGGTCGCAAAGAATTGGACATGACTGAGTGATTTTCACTTTCAAAGCCAAAATGGTAGTATCTGCCATATGGACAAGAAAACAGGATGAAGGTCTCAGAGCACATGAAGAGCAACCCAGAGCCAACAGCCCTCTTCTCATTTCCTGAATCTCCTCTGAGTGGCTCTAACAGCTGGCTCAGCCCTCCATGGCTGCTGGCTGGGGTGATGAACCTGGAGCAGGTACCTGGCTGCCTCTGATTAGCAGGTGGCCCTGTGACTGGAAGTGGGGCTGGGGAGAAGGAAATGGAACTTTTTCACAGGGTGCCCAGGCCCAGAGGCCCCCACAAGCCCAGACCGGTGTGGGAGGGTGATCTGGCAATTAGCCCAGGACAGAGCAATCCAGAAGGATCTTTCCCTGAATAAATTTTAGCAATGCCTCACTTCTCTGTGATGGCTAGTGCCAAAAAGATAAAAGCAGCTCATGAAAATGTGTTTCATAACTGAACTTGGGAGTTTCTCTTTGTGTTAATGCCAACACTATTTACCTTACTGCAGTGGACAGTTTTTCTTAGGTTTAGGTTATAATACTAGGAGGACCAATGACACCAACCGTATTTTTTGACTAATGTGAAGCCTCTTGATGAGGGTGAAAGAGAAGAGTGAAAAACCTGGCTTAGAACTCAACATTAAAAAAATGAAGATCATGGCATCTGGTCCCATCACTTCATAATAAATAGAGGAGGAAAAAGTGGAAACAGTGACAGATTTTATTTTCTTGGCTCCAGAATCACTGCAGATGGTGACTGCAGCCATAAAATGAATAGATGCTCCTTAGAAGGAAAGCTATGACAAACCTAGACAGTATATTAAAAAGCAGAGACAGCACTTTGCCAACAAAGGTCCATATAATCAAAGCTATGGTATTTCCAGTAGTCATGTAAGGATGTGAGAGCTGGACTATAAAGAAGGCTGAACACTGAATAATTGGTGCTTTTGAATTGTGCAGAAGACTCTTGAGAGTCCTTGGACTGCAAAGAGATCCAACCAGTCAATCCTAAAGGAAATCAACCCTGAATATTCATTGGAAGGATTGATGCTAAAGCTGAAGCTCTAATACTTTAGCCACCTGATAAGAAGAGCCAACTAATTGGAAAAGATCCTGATGCTGGGAAGGATTGAAGGCAGGAGGAGAAAGGGATAACAGATGAGATGGTTGGATGGCATCACTGACTCGGTGGACATGAGTTTGAGCAAACTGCAGGAGATAGTGAAGGACAGGGAAGCCTGGCGTGCTGCAGTCCATGGGATCGGAGAGTCGGACAGGACTTAGTGACTGAACAACAGCAACAATGAGGTTGCAATAAAATTGAGAACTTTTGTGATCTTTAATTTAGAGAGCTCATATTTCCTGAACTAGATTAGATTTGGCAAAGTGAGTCAGTTTTCCAATGGGTACTATCATAGTGAAAAAGGGGAGGATTTCATGACAGAGAAGAAATAAGGGAAGAGAATGCTGAAACAGATGCAGATACTACCCCCTTCTTGATTTGGAGGGAAAAAAAGAATTAGAACATAGTAATCTTTAAAAAGGCAGCTTGGCTTTTCATCTTTTATGAATTTATTTTAAGGTGTCTAATTATGGTTTTAGTCTCTTAGGGCACAAAATAGAGGAGCTAGCTATAATGGAGACACGCTGAATGTAAATTCAGCAATTTAGCGCATCACCCTGTCTCTGCCTGCAACTCTACCACATGTGAAGTCATTGCACTTCTCTGGACCCAGCTTCCCAGTTCTCCTGGCAATGAAAAGGGTGGACTGGGTGGTGTCCAGAATCGCTTTGTGATTCTAAAGGGCACCCTGTGTACCATTATAGTACAATGCAGGGCTGCTTCCCTTTCTCAGCCCCAAATGAAAGGCAGCTTGATCCAGGGGTCAGCTGGGCAGCTATTCCCACTGTCTCTGGGATCACCGGGCTTCCTCTGAATTCAGCCTGGGGATGGGATGGTCTTCACCCCAGGATCCCTGCCCTGTATAGAGCTCTCAGTGGACTTGGCATGTCCAAGGGCCTCCTTGGTAACAAGAGGACAGCTTTATCAGCCAACAAGCAATGGGACCTACTGTTATCATTGACAACAAATATTCCCATTTCCCATAGTCCCTAGCATTGACGTACCCAGTGGTATGTGCCCCTTTTATGGAATTTATTTCATTATATCATTACATATTAAATTACATGTATTTAATATTTTTTCACTATATTAAAGGCAGGACATAAGATACATCCCCAAGAGAATAACCACCAGATCTGGCTACCATAATATCTTGATAAAATTGTAAGCCCTTTCCTGGGTTATTTCCAGGAAGGAAGGTTATTTCCTTAAGAAAAAAAAAAAAAATCACTCCACCAACTTAAATAAAATTGATGTTTTCTAAAGCTGAGGCTTTTTCATCTTGTTCAGTCGCTAAGTCATGTTCGGCTCTGTGACCCCATGGACAGCAGCATGCTAGGTTCTCCTGTCTTTCACTGTCTCCTGGAGTTTGCGCAAACTCATGTCCACTGAGTTGGTTATGCTCTCTAACTATCTCATCCATTGCTGCTCATTTCTCCTTCTGCCTTCAGTCTTTCTCAGCATCAAGTTCTTTTCCAATGAGTTAGCTCTATGCAGCAGGTGGCCAAAGTATTGGAACTTCAACTTCAGCATCAAACCTTCCAATGAATATGCAGGGTTGATTTCCTTTAAGATTGACTGGTTTGATCTCCTTGCTGTCCAAGGGACTCTCTAGAGTGTTCTCCAGCACCACGTTTGAAAAGCATCAATTTTCAGCACTCAGCCTTCTTTATGGTTGAACTCTCACACCTGAACCTGAGTACTGGAAAAACCGTAGCTTTGACTATATGGACTTTTGCTGGCAAAGTGACATCTCTTTTTAATATGCTCTCTAGGATTGTCATAGCTTTCCCTCCAAGGAGCAAGTGTCTTCTAATTTCAAGGCTGTAGTCACCATCCATAGTGATTTGGAGCCCAAGAAAACAAAATCTGTCACTGTTGCCATTTTTTCTATTTGCCATGAAGGAATAGGACCAGATGCCATGATCTTAGTTTTTTTAATGTTGAGTTTTAAGTCAGCTTTTTCACTCTCCTCTTTCACCCTTATCAAGAGGCTCTTTAGTTCCTTTCACTTTTGGCCATTAGAGTGGTTATCATCTGCAAATCTGAAGTTGTTGATATTTTTCCAGGCAATCTTGATTCCAGCTTCTGATTCATCCAGCCCAGCATTTCCCATACTGTACTCTGCATATCGGGCTTTCCCAGTGGTTCAGCAGTAAAGAATCTGCCTGCAGTGCAGGAGCAGCAGGACACACGAGTTCGATCCCTGAGTTGGAAAGATACTCTGGAGAAGGAAATGGCAACCCAATCCAGTATTTTTGCCTGGAAAATTCCATGGATAGAGGAGCCTGAGAGTTGGCCACAACTGAAGCAATTTAGCATGCATGCATGCACTCTGCATATAAGTTAAATAAGCTGTTAAATACTCCTTTCCCAATTTTGAACCAGTTCATTGTTCCATGTCCAGTTCTAACTGTTGCTTCTTGATCTTTAAAAATTCATATTCACTGAACTGGGATTTTTAAAATTTTCAATAGATTTATACTTTGTTTTCTAGCTATTTGGGGACCTACACTTCACTGAAATATAAATACAGGAAAGCCTATATTAATCAGTGATTGCCTTAAACAAAAATATTTAAACATATTTCTTCAGAAAAGGGAATGCAATGGACAGCTGAGAACACCTGCAAGGCTCAGGAACTTGGAAGTTGGTGGAATCAAACATCTCTCAATTCCTTGAGCCATAACAGATGACCAAGCAGATCAGCATGAGAAGACTCAAAGAAATCATCAAATTAACCCAGAATTGGAGTATTTTCTTAAGTCTTCCTTTAGGAAAAAACAACTTGTACTAAAAAGTATTGACAAAGTATTAAAATTTAATATGAGTAAACGTTTAACTTATATGCAGAGTACATCATGAGAAACGCTGGACTGGAAGAAACACAAGCTGGAATCAAGATTGCTGGGAGAAATATCAATAACCTCAGATATGCAGATGACACCACCCTTATGGCAGAAAGTGAGGAGGAGCTAAAAAGCTCCTTGATGAAAGTGAAAGAAGAGAGTGAAAAAGTTGGCTTAAAGCTCAACATTCAGAAAACGAAGATCATGGCATCCGGTCCCATCACTTCATGGGAAATAGATGGAGAAACAGTGGAAACAGTGTCAGACTTTATTTTTTTGGGCTCCAAAATCACTGCAGATGGTGACTGCAGCCATGAAATTAAAAGACGCTTACTCCTTGGAAGAAAAGTTATGACCAACCTAGATAGCATATTCAAAAGCAGAGACATTACTTTGCTGACTAAGGTCCGTCTAGTCAAGGCTATGGTTTTTCCAGTGGTCATGTATGGATGTGAGGGTTGGACTTTGAAGAAGGATGAGTGCCGAAGAACTAATGCTTTTGAACTGTGGTGTTGGAGAAGACTCTTGAGAGTCCCTTGGACTGCAAGGAGATCCAACCAGTCCATTCTGAAGGAGATCAGCCCTGGGATTTCTTTGGAAGGAATGATGCTGAAGCTGAAACTCCAGTACTTACAACCTAGATAGTATATTCAAAAGCAGAGACATTACTTTGCCGACTAAGGTCCGTCTAGTCAAGGCTATGGTTTTTCCATAGTCATGTATGGATGTGAGAGTTGGACTGTGAAGAAGGCTGAGCACCGAAGAATTGATGCTTTTGAACTGTGGTGTTGGAGAAGACTCTTGAGAGTCCCTTGGACTGCAAGAAGATCCAACCAGTCCATTCTGAAGGAGATCAGCCCTGGGATTTCTTTGGAGGGAATGATGCTAAAGCTGAAATTCCAGTAATTTGGCCACCTCAGGCGAAGAGTTGACTCATTGGAAAAGACTTTGATGCTGGGAGGGATTAGGAGCAGGAGAAGAAGGGGAAGACAGAGGCTGAGATGGCTGGATGGCATCACGGACTCAACGGACGTGAGTCTGAGTGAACTCCGGGAGTTGGTGATGGACCGGGAGGCCTGGTGTGCTGCAATTCATGGGGTTGCAAAGAGTCGGACACGACTGAGCGACTGAACTGAACTGAGATATACTTATGAAGAGCTGAGTACGCTGTTTGGCACAAAATAAAGTTTATCCAGGATCTACCGTCTTCCGGGGCTGTGGAAGGTGCTGGGGTCCCAGAGGCACAGGGCTCACAGTGGGGTAACTGAGAGGAGAATCAGATAGAATAAGTACAGAAGCAAATCAGGTTACTGGTCCTCCTCATACACCTCACTTCAAAAATACACACCCCCTTATGTGTGTATGTGCCCTCAGCACACAGCACGTCCCCCACCTACCTCTCCAGTGTGTGTGTGTCTGTGTGTGTGTGCGTGTGTCCTCACTGCATGGCATGGCCCCCACCTACCTCTCCAGTGTGTGTGTGTCTGTGTCTGTGTGTGTGTGTGTGTGTGTCCTCACCATGCCACACAGCCCCTGCCTACCTCTCCAGTGTGTGTATGTCTGTGTGTGTGTGTCTGTATGTCTGTGTGTGTGTGTGTTCTCACCATGCAGCATGGCCCCTGCCTACCTCTCCAGTGTGTGTGTGTATCTGTGTGCTGTGTGTCTGTGTGTCCTCTCTGCATGGCATGGCCCCTGCCTACCTCTCCAGTATGTGTGTGTCTGTGTCTGTGTCTGTGTGTCTGTGTGTGTGTCAGTGTATCTGTGTGTCCTCACTGTATGGCATGGCCCCTGCCTACCTCTCCAATATGTGTGTGTGTGTGTGTCTGTTTGTGTCTGTGTGTGTGTGTGTCTCCTCACTGCATGGCATGGCCCCCTCCTACCTCTCCAGTGTGTGTGTGTGTGTGTGTGTCTGTGTGTCTGTGTGTCTGTGTGTCCTCTCTGCATGGCATGGCCCCTGCCTACCTCTCCAGTATGTGTGTGTCTGTGTCTGTGTCTGTGTGTCTGTGTGTGTGTCAGTGTATCTGTGTGTCCTCACTGTATGGCATGGCCCCTGCCTACCTCTCCAATATGTGTGTGTGTGTGTGTCTGTTTGTGTCTGTGTGTGTGTGTGTCTCCTCACTGCATGGCATGGCCCCCTCCTACCTCTCCAGTGTGTGTGTGTGTGTGTGTGTCTGTGTGTCTGTGTGCGTGTGTCTGTGTGTCTGTGTGTGTGTGTGTCTGTGTGTATCTCCTCACTGCATGGCATGGCCCCTGCCTACCTCTCCAGGACCTTGCTCCTCGTCCTCCAGCCACGATGGACTCCTTTCTAGCCCTTGAGCCCACCAAGCTCTTTCCTGCCTCAAGGCTTCTGCTAGGGTCCCTTCTGCTTTGAACAGTGGTTCCAGGACCAGAAGCATGTCAACATATTCCAGGAACTTGATGGAAATGCAAATTTCCCAGCCCCGCCTAGGTCCTCTGGACTCTAGCACACTAACATTTAGCATCCCTGGCTTCTGCTCAGGGAAGGACATCCCCTTAGCCTCTCAGAAGAGCCCACGTGGCCAGGGTGTGTCTCTGTGTGTGACTTTCTTGTTGACCTGTCATTTCATCTGGAAGAAACGGGACATCTCTCTAAGAAGCCAGTCTGGAACCAGCAGGACCAGCTCTGGATAGATGATGTTAGCAAAGCCGGGGCCAGACCGGGGACACACACAGACGTCCTGGCCCACACGGCCGCGTCACTGGACACGCAGGGGCCCAGAGCAGGTGAGCCAGCTTAAGTGGAGAGGAGCCAAGTCACTTAGGCAGAGTTAGCACCTAATGGAAAAGCAGAAACGTTAAGGACGTAATTAACACCTGTATTCTAATCTCACGGGTAGCTAAAGTAGGACTTAACCATAAGCTTGAAAATAACAAAATAGCCCCAGGACAGAAGCAAATCTATAAAGATGTTGCTAACAGTTGAGTGATATCTAGGAAATGAGTTTCTTTTTCCCTTGAACATGTTGACCCACTGTAGTTTCACCCCTCGCCTGCAAAATCAAATTCCGTGAGTTGCATTGTTGCTGTTGAGTCGCTAAGTTGTGTGACTCTTTGTGACCCTGTGAACTGTAGCCCTCCAGGCTCCTCTGTCCATGGGATTCTCCAGGCAGGAATACTGCAGTGGGCTGCCGTGCTCTCCTCCAGGGGATCTTCCTGACCCAGGGATTGAACCTGTGTCTCCTGCACTGGCAAGCAGATTCTTTACCGCTGAGCCACCAGGGAGACCCAAGTTATATAGCTGTCTTTTAAATATTTGTCAAGGCAAGGATGAGTCTATTCCTGACACATTTTGAGTCTGCATTGCCTAGGAAGACCCACACACACACGTGTACACTCACCTGACAAATAGCAGCTTCCTTCCAGTCAAAGCAGAGAGAGAGAGATTCTGGAAAGACCCAGAAGGTGCCATCGGCACACTGAAAGGCCACAAAGTCCTGAACGGGGAGTGGCCCAGGCCTGCGGGCACAGAGCAAGCCCCGCCGCTGATGCACACGGCAGGCTCCCTCGTCTGCAGAAATAATGCAATTGTGAGGGGCCAGAGAAGCCACAAATAGAACAAAGGAAGGAAAGGAAAAATCGATAGCTTTAGAGGGGAGGAAGGGAGCCAGGCGTGATGCCTTCATCTTGCCGGCAAGAACAGGAAAGAGGCAGCAGGGCTGGCCGGGGGCCCCTCACCCAATCACAGTCCCCCTGGCTGGGGGCTGTGTTCCTAAATCCCTTACTAGGCAACCTGCACCCTGCCTCTCGCCAGCAGACCCTAGTGTCCATCTCCCACACCTGGGGATTGAGAGGCGGAAAGACTGCGTAACTCGCTCCAATTCTCACTCTCAATAAAAGCACAGAGACTTGAACCCAGGGTTGCCACCTGTCAGCCTAAGCTCTTCCTCACCCACCACAGCCGTCTGGATCAGGAGGGCTCTCATGGCTTAGGAGCCAACGTTGAGTTTGGAAGGAAGGAGGACCATGTTACCTGTGTGCCTGGAGCTGGCTTCCCTGGGCCTGATTCACCTGGAAACAGCCTCTGGGGAAACTTGATCCCCTCCCACCCCCCATCCCTGTGCAACACAAACTGATGGGTATCTCTGAAAGCAGGCGGGATTAGACCCGCAAGTGGCCTTCCTAGGACCTCAGAAGATGAATGCCTTGCTTCTTGGGATTCGCTCCTTCTTTCCCTCCCTGGAGGGCCTGCCAAAAAGAAGGGTCTGTGAGGAACAGGACAGGGCAGGCGTGGGGCCCCCAGGGAGCAGGGGGGAATGGGGTCTCCTCTTGGTTGATCCACACCCTGAGCCCCTGGGACCCGACATCCGCCCACCACCCCTCCCTGCAGTGTTTTAGTTGGAAAGTAAGACCCAACTCGTTAAATCAAAGTGGTTTCCCCAGCAACCCTGGGAGAAGCAGGTTTACTTACAACAGGTAAATAATGCATGAGCTCAGGCTGAGAAATACAGCAACCAAGTTCATGTTACTAACAGATTCACTGAACCTGGAGGCTTGGCTCCTGAGCCCAAGTCCCAGGGGATAAGGTTGCAATCCCCCCACCTCACCCCTCCTCTCCTAAGGAATCCTTTCTGCATTCAGCTTGTGCACGTGTGAGTTTTCTCATTTTTTTTTCCTGGCTATTTCTTACTCCCTAAATCAAACTGCCTCTGCCTCCAAAAGCAAAGGACTAGGCGCCCATCCTCTGTGTGGCTTCTCCAGTCCTAAAGACAGGGCACTGAGAAAGTCTCTTCTTTTGCAAAGTCGGACAAAGCAGACCAGACCTGCATCAGGCTCCTTGGTCTGGCAGGAGACAGTTCCTTTCCAAAGCCAGTTGGTGTGCCTGACAGGTTGGCCGGGTCTCCACGCTCCCTGGCACAGATGAACGCCACCAAGAAAAAATGTACACTGAACCAAATTGTGAAAGAACAACTCTTGATAAAGACAGTAGGTTCCTCCCTCTCCCCTGAGAATAACTGATACTGAACCTACATCTCTCTACCCTCCTGGAAAGATGCTGGGCTTTCTCTGCCTGGCACTCTGGAAGTCGTAAGTTTTGTTTTTAATTTTATAAATAGGAAATGACAGTCCAATAGAGAAAATGCCTTTTCAAATTACACAGCACCCTCCCAATTTGATATCCACACACCTCCACTCCAAAAAGAATCATTTATGTATTTAGATGATTGAAAATTCAGTACAAGGAGAAATTTTAAAATGCCAGTCAGAATGAACTGACAGGCTTAAGTTGGGGGCAGGGGTGCTTTGCTGGTGGCTCAGATGATAAAGAATCTGCCTGTGATATAGGAGACTCAGGTTCCATCCCTGGGTTCGGAAGATGCCCTAGAGAAGGAAATGGCTACCCACTCCAATATTCTTGCCTGGAGAATTCCATGGACAGTGGAGCCTGGCGGCATGCTATAGTCCACACAGTCCATAGTGTCACAAAGGGTCTAACAAGACTGAGCAACTAATACACACATAGGTTTAATGGGCGGAGGGGGGTACATGAAAATTTAGTTCCTGTCCAAAAAGATTTGCAATTTTGGGGGTTCCCCTGGGAGGGTAGTTGGCCCTCCAAATCCCAGAAGATGAAGCACTTACAGATGTCAGTAGCACCTGACTTGTCCACCTGCTGTCCTCCTGTGTCAGCAGATGTGAGAGAGCAACCAGGTCCCTGTTTACCTTGGTTCACTGCCTTGTATACAGTAGGTACCATCTAGATGAATAAGAGAAGGCAGAGAAATGATGAAAACATCTAGCTCCCCTGAAAGCAAAAAAAAAATCACAAACTTGCCACAACACAAGCAAGGAGATTTAGGCAACTACGGCCACTTGTGTCTGTTCAAACATACTTGGCGGTATTACAAAGTGGCCTGACTCAGAGATTGTGTGGAGCATCAAGGTGTTAATGAGTAACTCTCTGTGGAAATGGTCCTATTGGAAATCCCCCAGTTTCTCAGGTGGAAAGGAAGTAATTCACACTGACAATAGATACCGCTTCGTGACTGCAAAATGAGGCACATCTTCAGTGAGTATCATAGCAACCTCGTTGCATCTATGAAAATTATGTCAGCTTTGCATTCAAAGCTGAAAACCCAACAGCCAAATCTGTTAGGAAAACTACTCTCGAAAGAAGAAATTCTGACATGTGCTGCCACATGGATGAACTCAAGACATTACACCGAGTGAAATAAGTCAGCTACGAAAAGGTAAATACTCTAGGATCACACTTATAGGGTGTGCTTAGCATAGTCAGGTTCATAGACTGAAAGATGGTTGCCAGGGGCCTGGGGACAGAGAGGAAGGGGGAGTTGGTGTTTAATGGGTTTAGACTTCCAGTTTTACAAGACAAAATGAGTTCTGGAAATGGATGGTGGTGACTGTTGTACCACATTATGAATGTATTGGATATGATTGAACTGTAGGCTTAAAAATGGTTCAGATGGTAAATTTTATGTTATGTGTATTTTACTGCTATTAAAAAAAATGGAAAGGGAAAAAAAAAAATCCCAGGCATAAATGTAAACAGGATGACGGAAAAACCTTCAGGTTGACTATTGAAGTGGCTTAGACGAAACCACCCAGATAAAGCAATGTCTGACTTGAGAGTGAAATTGAGTGAGGTGTTTGGTCTGGACTGAAAATTTGTTTAGTTGGTCCCAGGTCATGCATCCACCACTAAACATTATGACAGGCACATAAGAAATGAAAACGTGTTCGGGAACAACCAGCCGAGGAAGTGATGGAAGGTATAATTGGAGGGCAGCACCCTGTCTGTCACAGATCTCGTGGCAGGGATAGAACAATTAGCGGGCAGCCAACAGCGCGCAAGGGCAGGCTGCCCCGGGGATGGAGCAACGTGATAGCACGCTCCAGAGAATGCTCTGGAAAATCACCACCACCAGAGGTACTGGCCTGAGCCCTAACGGCACATCAGCAAACCCTGTCCAACTGGGCAGACAGTCTGTCTGTGGGAGAAAATGATTAATTACTGAGGAAGTCCTTGACAGAAGTACAAAAGTCTCGGGAGAAACATCCCAAAACCTACTGAGAAAAATAAGACAGTGCATGTCCCTGGCAGGCCGGCCCTAGAGGAACAACGGAACCTGAGGAACTTGTGGAGTGAAACCTGCTGCCCCTTTGGAAACCAGAGAGGGATCTGGACACTCGCTGACCGTCTCATGGGCATCAGGCTGTCACCTGCTTTGGCATCAATTCAAAAGGCAGTACATCTAAACGATTACGTATCAGTGTGACATTCCTGTCCCAAATACAGATCATGTTCACTGTTCTTGGCTAACACAGCACGGACCGTGATAAGAAGTTATATAAACCCACTCAGGCTATACCTTAACACGTTGCAATATACGTAGTGCTTACAAAGCATGATTGGATCTCTTATCAAAGGCGTGCTTTTACATCTATCCGCCCATCCTTACTGCCCCAAGAAAACCAGGGAGACCAGTTGAAATAGCAGTGTTAAAATAATTTGTTTTTATTTTTGGCTGCTCTGGGCCTTTGCTGCTGTGTGTGGGCTTTCTCTAGTTGCAGTCAGCAGGGGCTACTCTCCACTTGCAGTACATGGGTTTCTCATCGCTGTGGCTTCAGGCACCTGGGCTTCAATAGTTGCAACATGCGGGCTCAGGAGATGCGGCTCATGGGCTCGCTTCCTCCTAGGCAAGTCGAATCCTCCTGGACCAGGGATCCAAGCCATGTTCCCTGCACTGGCAGGCAGGATTCCTATCCACGGTACCACCAGGGAAGCCTTGAAGGAGCATTTTACAAGAAAAAAAACTCAAGCCGGGCTGGGCCTTTCCCAGGGCCTATCTCTGTGGTCTGACCCATCCCTGTACCTGCACTGGTGGACACAAGACACTTTCCTACAGGTCAGGGTGGGTCATCTAAACGGTACCTTCCAACACTTCGCATGCTTCCCTGGGTTACCTCCATAGCTGAGGACCCCAAATGGATGGCTGACTAGCACACCTCTGCCTCCCTTAGTGCTGGGTAAGCTGAGAGAGCTCTGTGGCTCTGGGGACCACGTCACCAGCGCACGCGCGTCCCTCCAGGACGACCTCACCCTGGGCTCTGACTCACCTAATCACAGCCTGGTGCCTCTCTGTGGGCCGCAGGGAGTAATTTAGGAGTTTGGGCCCGTGGAGTGCCAACAACCCGGCCAGGGAGGGAAGGCCCCACAGAACTGCTGAGGCCTCGGGTCAGGGCGGCAGTGGCTACAGAGCAGAGGACGAAAGGCCAGTGGCCTGCAGGCAGAGGACCAACTGGGAATCAGGTGGCGCTCACAGAGGGCTCTTTCCCATGGCACAGAGACCCCCGCCCACAAGCACATGCCTGGTGCAGTCAAGAACAAGGCAGAGACCTCTCTGCAGAGCCACAGGTGTGGCCTGAACCTCTGATTGGTTTTAGAGGGCGGTCTGGGGAGTCCTCGGTTCCTATCAGAAGGAACTGCCCACAGCCACAGGGAGGTCAGGCCTCTCTCCACTGGACTAGATGTCACCTCACCCACCTCCAAGCCTGGCTTCTCTCCCAGTTTTTCCAGAATTCTCTTCTGCTCTTAAAATGTCAAAAGCTCTAGTTTAACTGCACTGAACACCACCCCGCCCTTCAAGCTCCACCTCCAACCCTGAAAGGAAAACCAGAATCCCCACATCCTCAGATGAAACTCCCAGTTCTCAGACCCCCATGGCCACACACTTCTCTTGCATCCAGCTCTCAGAGGGAGTCTGGGGGCTGAGGGAAAGGGGAGCGACCCAAAGACCCAGTGCTCTGGGCTCTACGTGCGTGCATGCTTCATGCTAAGTTGCTTCAGTTGGGTCCTCCTCTTTGCAATCCCATGGACTGTTGCCTGCCAGGCTCCTCTGTCCATGGGATTCTCCCAGCAGGAATATTGGAGTGGGTTGCCATTCCCTTCTCCAGGGGATTTTCCCCACCCAGGGATCAAACCCGTGTCTCCTATAGCTTCTGCACTGCAGGTAGGTTCTTGACCGCTGAGCCACCAGGGAAGACCCTCTGGGTACAACAGGCACTGGATTCCATCTTCTCCTCCCCTGACCCACCCCTAACACAGCCCCACCTCCCACCCTCCCTGCACTGGGGGGTCTGGAGAACACCCCCAGGACTCAAGCATGCTTTCCCACACTCCCAGAAGCCCCATGGGGCAGGAGGTATTATCTGGTCCCCAGAGAAGGACCCTGAGGCCAGTGGAGTTAAGTGTACACGGTAGACAGGACATTGGAGCGATGAATGGCTGAGCTCCCAGATCCTCAGGATGGCGCTCACAGCAACCTCACAGCTCCCCACCAACCAACATTCTCCTCTCCCCTGCCAACCCTACAGCAACTCCACCCCCCACCCTTGAAGTAGGAACTCTACCCCTATTCAAGCTTCTCTTACCTCTTTGGAAAGTGGGGCACACATTATTTCCCTCCACACACACGACCTACAAGGGGGATGGGGAATGGAAATTACAGCGGCACCAGGGAAGCTGGGCTCTCCTTTGATTCTGCTTGTGAAGGGCATGTGGGGGCACAGGACATCAGAAGAGCTGCCCGGAGCAGGGCCAGGGGCAGCACCCAGGGACAGCGGGCAGGAGAGTTCCTCCCACCAGCAGGTCCCACTGTGCGGGGGTCAGGGAGGGGGTAGGAGAGGTTGCACCATGCCCATAGGTTCCACCCTCTGCAGGCATGGGCACCCTCTGCTCTGGGTTCCTTCTGAAGGAAGACTCGAGCGGGACTGCTGAGCTTCTGAGACTTCAGCGGTCTAATGGGATGTAAATTGGAATTTGCTCCCATAAAGATGCATTATGCATGGACTTCTATTAGATTTCACTTGGAAATTCATCATCCATCACCCGGCGGGGCCTGCTGTACCTCGGGCCTGTGTCAGCAGTTTCTCGTCATCTGGTGTCTGAAGCCAAAGTCACCTCCCTCACAGGGGGAGCCTGGGGGACCCCAAAGCTTTGGAAAGTGGCCCTTGGTGGATAGCAAAACCACTTCCTGGCTGGCATCTTCCAAGGGGATCCCAGCCCTCTTGTAAGGGAGCGGGGCCAAGATGAGAAGTGGGGCCCGAATGAATATTCCTTGGAAGCACTAATGCTGAAGCTGAAACTCCAATACTTTGGCCACCTGATGCAAAGAGCCGACTCACTGGAAAAGACTTGATGCTGGGAAAGATTGAAGGCGGGAGGAGAAGGGGACGACAGAGGATGAGATGGTTGGATGGCATCACTGACTCAATGGACATGAGTTTGGGTGGACTCCAGGAGTTGGTGATGGACAGGGAAGCCTGGCATGCTGCGGTTCACAGGGTTGCAAAGAGTCGGACACAACTGAGCAACTGAACTGAACTGAACAGACCTGCAGAAGCAGGGGATAGAGCCACTTGTCTCAAAATGCCGCAAAGCCCACTGCACAGCTGATGATTTGAGGGACAGGCCTGAGCTAGCAGGGAGGAGGGAAAGAAGGCTTTGTCTGAGGGCCCAGACTTCTGCCAAGGGGGTCAAGACCACAGTCTTCTACCCACGGGGGCAAATAAAGTCCTGAGTCTTCTAACAGGATTAGTCTGGAAGACTTTTCTTCCTAGGTTCATACATTCACACTCACACTTATACACAACCCACATCCCTGTACCCTTACACACACTCACAACCTTGCACACACACATCCAACCCACCCACACCCTCACTTTCACACATACAGCAGACACACACGCACACTTACAGTCACACATGCACAATATACATGCATGCTCAGACACGGCATCCCTTTTCATGCACGCCCGTGTTCTCACACACACACCCATCTGCTGTCCCATTCACACCCACTCAAACACATGCGCACTGCAACACACACCCATACCGTCACACACCCACTCACATAGCACACACATGCTTATATACATGCTCACGCACATGTACACACTCACAGTCACACCCATACAACACACATCCTCATATCCCACCCCCAAGATGCAACACATACACCCACACACGCACACATGCTCATTCACATCCAGGATTACTGCTGAGGCTACAGAAGTCAGAAGGGAAGTTTTCTTCATTCATGAAAGACTGCAGATGCAGCCTCCCAGAGTCACTAGGATACAGACTCTGTTGGTGTCATCAGAGCAATGGTAGCCGATTCCAGTCTCTTGGGAGCAGAGGTTGGGCAAGGGGGAGCCATGTTCCCTCCACCAGTGGAAAGGCAGGTGGGCAATGAGGCACAGGAAACTCAACAGGAAGAATCAGCTGGACGTTGGAGGCATGATACAGTGCCAGGTAGGAGAGAGACTGCTCAGTCCCTGAAGCCTATGAAACAATCCACTCATCATCCGCTGCTAACCGAGCATCTGCTGCGTTCCCCAGGCTGAGCTGGGGGTCGTGAGACCCAGAGTCTGCCTGTTGGGAGGCATCAAGCCAGTTCACAAAAGATAGCCCACAGTTCTGAATGGGAACAAGGGCTTTGAAACCCGAAGTGCTCATCTGGACCATCAGAGAGGCAAAGCCACTATGGGCTGGAGTGATTCCAGAAGGAGGAGAAGGGAAAAATGGGTGAAGGCTAAGACTTACAGGCAGGACCATGGGAGGTGTGGGGAGAGGAGCTAGCCTTGAAAAATTGGACAATGAGAATCCAGCCCTTGCAGTTCACTGAGGTTAGGAGCCTGTCTTTAAATTCACCTCTGCATACTCCAGGGAAGGAGGAAGGCCTTGGTATGTCCCTTAACTGTTCTTCCAAGTTCATCTCCTCCAGGAAGCCATCCAAGATCTCCCTCCTCAGAGCCCAGCACATTTAAGGCTTTAATTTCTTGTCATCTCAGATTTAGACCAATTCAGCACATAGTAAGTTTTCATGATAAGCCTTATTGTTAAGAGTAGAATTCCTGTCTACCAGGGAAAGTCATATAAACCAAGAGCTGTACTAGCAGTGTGTTAATGCTTATAAGAACTGATGCTTTTGAACTGCAGTGTTGGAGAAGACTCTTGAGAATCCCTTGGACAGCAAGGAGACCCAACCAGTCCACCCTAAAGGAAATCAGTACTGAATATTCACTAGAAGAACTGATGCTGAAGCTGAAGCTCCAATAATTTGTCCACCTGATGAGAAGAACTGACTCATTGGAAAAGACCCTAATGATGGGAAAGATCGAAGGCGGGAGGAGAAGGAGACGACAGAGGATGAGATGACTGGATGGCATCATCGACTCGATGGACATGAGTTTGAGTAAGCTCCAGGAGTTGGTGATGGACAGGGAAGCCTGGTGTGCTGCAGTTCATGGGGTTGCAAAGAGTCGGACAAGATTGAGCAACTGAACTGAACACTAGCCCGTGCCATTCTCTTACAGAGAGTGGTATAGGGCTCAGAAGTGGGGAAGCAAAAATTCAAATAAGACGATCAGAAAAGGCTTCATAGGGACTTCCCAGATGGTCCAGTGGTTAAGACTTCGCCTTCCAGTGCAAAGGGTGGGAGTTTGATCCCTGGTTGGGGAGCTAAGATCCCATATGTATTGTGGCCAAAAAAGCCAAAACATAAAATAAAAACAATATTGTAACAAATTCAATAAAGACTTTTAAAATGGTCCACATTTTTAAAAAAATCTGTAAGAGAAAAGGCTTCATAGAGACAATGCTGTTCAAGGCCAGGCTGAATGTGCCTTGTCACTGCT
Source organism: Aepyceros melampus (assembly GCA_006408695.1). Lineage (NCBI taxonomy): Eukaryota > Metazoa > Chordata > Mammalia > Artiodactyla > Bovidae > Aepyceros > Aepyceros melampus. The sequence goes on from SJXQ01005461.1 coordinate 187,639, forward strand.
CATCAGCTTACCTCTGGCCCCCATAGTAAATTTTGGTTATTACATCATATACCTCTTCATCTATAATGCTTGCTTGTCTGCTAAATGGCTTCAGTTGTGTCTGACTCTTTGTGACCCCATGGACTGTAGCCCGCCAGGCTCCTCTGTTCATAGGATCCTCCAGGCAAGAATACTGGAGTGGGTTACTATGCCTTTCCAACCCAGGGATTGAACCCGCGTTCTTGTGTCTCCTGCACTGGCAGGCAAGTTCTTCACCACTAGCGCCGCCTGGGAAGCGCACCATACCTCTTCATCTCCTATAATACCTAGCGTAAAACTGGGCATCAGCAAGTTCTTAATAAATTTATTATCTTGGTCATTCATTCAACACCTACTGGCTTCCTTTCATGCTCATTGGTGGAGCTTCTAGGATGCTTCTTTACCCTCCAAAATGTCAAAGTTTATACCCAGCCAGCTCCCAGATTTGACAGGGCAGCACATCGAGGGAGGGTCGAGTGCTCCCTGGGCGGTCCTATGGTTGCCATCTTTTCTCTGCAGGTCAGAGTGTAGACAGGGAGTACAAGTGAGAATCTTAGAACCAGGACCTCAAAGATGTCCTGTATCTTCCTTCTACAGCCAGAGCCTGGAGATAGTTAGTAAGTGGGTGTGCAAAGTCCCAAAGGTGGTTAGATAAGATCAAAGGAAATCATATCTTAAAAACTGTGCTTTGATCTAACTTGACAGTGGAGAATCCTAACCTACCTCATGGGTGGCTTCTGGAGGAGGTGAGCCTTATCTCCAGTGATAAGTCAGATAGTCTCTCCTGTCAGTGGGATGGACCGAAAATCCCACTTAACTTCTATGCTCTTCCTCCCCAAGCCCCTAACTCCAGTCTAATCATGAGAAAAACATCAGCCAAATCCCAGTCGAAGGAGACACGATACTTGACCAATATTCCTCAGATATCCAAGGTCATTCAAGACAAGGAAAGCCTCCAGGCTATGGAGACACCAAACTGAATATAATGTGGAATCCTGGATTAGAACAGAAAAAGGACTTTAAGAAATCTGTATAAAATTTAGACTTTAATTATAGTGATGTATTAATGTTGGTTCCTTAATTTTAACAAATATACCATACTAATGTGAGAGGGTAGTAGTAGTGGAAACCAAGCCCTGGTGTGTATGAACCCTCTGTACTATCTTTGCTTTTTTTCTAGAAATCTAAAAATGTTCTAAAAGAAAATTTTAATTTAAAAAAAAATTGGGAGGACTTCCCTGGTGGCCCAGTGGTTAAGATTCCACAACTTTCACTGCAGCGGGGTATGGGTTCAATCCCATGTGCTGCCCAGCATGGCAAAATATACAAAAATAAAACAACTTTTAATTAAAATAGCTTTTTAAAAAAAATTTGGCTCTGCTGTTATAAAAACACGCTACCCCATCCTAGTTCTAACGAGTGTGAATAACAGACTCTCAGCCCAGGGCTCGCCCTGTCCCACCGCATGGTCATTAGACACACTGATGTCTCTTTAAGCTCCTCTTGATTGTGATAGTCTCTCAGACTTCCCTTGTTTCTGATGACCTTGGTGGTTTTGAGGAGGACTGGTTGGGTATGTTGTAGAACGTCTCTCAATCAGGATTTGTTTGATGTTTGGTTCCTCAGCTTGATTTCAAGTCCTTTAGAACCACAGTGGTCGTCTCTTTCCCCTGGACAGGTTAGGGACGGAGGTAACTGTGTTTTCCTCCACTATGAAGCCTGTGTATAGAGCGGGTGAGAAGCCAGCGCAGAAAGGTAAAGCCATACCTTTAGGGCCCAGAGACCACCTGGGCCATTCTGAAATCAGCATTGGCATCCTTGCTCCAGAAGTGCTGAGCCTGATGCATCTCTCAGCTTCATCTCCTGTGGGAGCTTCAGCCTCCGAGAGTCTTGGCTGGAGGACTGGGGACTGCAGAGAACTAGCTCTGTTCGCGTCTCCCCAGAGCCAGTTCCGAAAGAGAGGCGTCTTCTCTATAGCCAGCTCCTGTGGTCCATGGGGACCCGTGAAACTGAGAATACTGGGGTCTACGAGATATTGCCTTGACAACCCAGCCTTCCAGGTATGGGGGGGAGAGGGTGATGCTTGTGTGAGTTCCGAAAAAGGCAGGATGCTAGAGCTGAGCTGACTCTAAGGGTGTAATCATCTTTACCTCCCCCCAGCCCCACCCAGGTCCCTTCATTCTACAGTTTCTTAGCCTCAGTCCTCTGATCCAGCCAATCCTTCTAGGATGCCGCCCTGGTGAGGGGAGGCAGGCACCGGGCACTGAACTGTGTGGGTTTGACGGGAGCTGGCAGGCAGACTCGGCGAGCTAAATCCAGTGGACCATTCGAGATGTCTAGACAGGAAGCCAGGCTGGGAGAAAAGCAAGGCCACTCCCTGAGGCTGGAGGCCTGAGGCGGCCGGGCGGGCAGCTGCCACTGTTTCAGGAGCCCAGGGGATACGTCCCCAAGGGCTGAGGCGGGGGGCAGCTCAGGGCACATCCTTATGGCAGTAAACGGCATGCCTTGCCCGTGCACAAGTGCAGCAGGGGCATGCCAGCTGGAGCAGACATCCCATTAAGGGGTAGTGCTCGGGTGAGCATGTAGCCCACCTTGACGCTGAGGTTGTGTTGGGGAGAAGGGGACCTGGCATCAGGCTTTCAGGCTCTCATCCCAGAGCCAGTACTGACATCCACGCAGGGCAAGGAGAGGGGGATGAAGCACCATCCAGGGTCCAGCCCTGGGACCTCGAGCCAGTTAGCCCACCTGTCAGTTTCCCTATTTGTAAAATGGGCTAATCAGACACCTGCCACGCCTGCTTCATGGGTCATTAGGATGGACAGATGAAACACTATACGGGAGAAGACTTGTGTGAAGTGCTTGGTAGGCATGACGATCATGAACAATGTTTATACTGTAAGCTTCAAGGGTGTTGAGATATTCGGTTGCAGGCTTGAGTTCTTTGGCTGACAGTCACTGACTCACTTAGATTTTTCAGGTCATTTAGTTCCAACACACCCATCTAGTCCTTGATGAAAGCTGGACATGGTTCTGTGACCTTCCGAGGTCCCAGAACAAGTTGGTATCTGAGTCCAGGGACCTGCAGTCCAGGGTTCCTGATTCCCACCAGGGGCTGGAGCACCGTGCATGCCACGTGGCCTCTGAGTCCTCTTGCTTTTCCGCATTCCACTTCCATCACCGAGAGCTGGTCCCCGTTCCCTGCATTTGCATTTTAGCGCACACCCACTCTCAACAGCTTATCCTAGAACCAAACACCCCTGCGAGGATTGAGATCTTTAAGGAAATACAAAAGGGTGAAAGACACAACAGAAAGAAGATAAGCAAGTGTTCCTTTGGAGCCCAGCCAGCGTGGATCGGCAGGACGCCCTGGAGCTCCCGCCCTCAATCTGTTCACCAACCTGTTTCTCTCCCCAGTCAAGCTGCTCCTGAAAGCCTCTCTGGGAAGACTTCCCAGATCAACCAGGCACTGGCAGCTTCCATAGCTTGGCTCTGTCTGAATCTAGCACCGCCCTGGGTGTCACTCACCTACCTTCCACCTCGCTCGCGGGGCACTTGGCCTTGCCCTCCACACCCAGCTGCTGGGCCAAACAGCTCCCACCTCCTCGCCTGGCTTCTGTGCAAGAATGCTTCCCTGCTCTCTGCCTTAATCCCAGCCAGGTGCTTGACATACATCTGATGTCGATCCTGAATCGTCTCTTGATGTATTCATCCCCTGCTTTTACTTGGTCACAAGCTCACCTTCTCCTCTCTGCACATCTGTGTTGTTGGTCTGAGACAGTTATAACTCAAGGGGTCTCATTATCAAGAAGGGAGAGTTGCTCACCTCTGGTCTTGGGTTGATTCAATCAGGAGGCGATTGGACTCCCTTGGGTCCCAACTCCATGTCTCTTCAGTCCTGGCTCCAAAGCTGAATTCCTGACATGCTGTCTCTTTACTTTAGAGTGACAATCCTGTCTTTGATTTAAAATCCAAACTACTAGACAGATAGATAAGTTTATCTTCTCTTGCCAGACAGTCTCCTTACTCTGACCTTTTACTATCTGATCATAATGTTGTTTGAAAGGAGTCTGTGGACGTTCTACCAGTGTCTAAAAGGGAGAGGGAAGGAAAGCAGAATAAAAACACACAAGCTTGCACACATGCGTATATGTTTTGCTGTCAAATATAACTTACCTCTAGATGATGAAGTATCAATTTGTCTCTGTAAGCATACATGATCTCCAAATGATATACACAAATCTGAAAATAACAGCTGCCGTTGGAGAAAGATTTTCATGATATATATTTTTTGCCTTTTGAATTCGTAAAGCTTTTTTATGATGAATTATTTCATATGTACAGAAATATATGAGATTAATGTATGTATTGAGATAGGGTTAATAAATAATTCCTCTCTGTGGATCTACCAGCCATTGTAAGAAATGGAGCATTACAATAGGGTTAAGACTTTTTGCAGCATGTCCTTGGTCCCACAGAGGTCACTGCTGTCTGTTTGTCCTCAGTCTTGCCTGCTTTTATTTTTTTTTCCTTTTTATTACTTATTTATTTAGCTGCACCAGGTCTTAGTTGTGGAACAAGGGATATTTAATTGTAGTGTTCATACCCTTAGTTGAAGCACGTGGCATCTAGTTGCCTGACCAGGGATTGAACCCAGGCCTGCTGTATTGGGAGCATGGAATCTCAGCCACTGGACCACCAGGGAAGTTCCAAACTTGCCTGCCTTTAAAATTGTGTTGTGGTGTTGGAGAAGACATTTGAGACTTGGACTGCAAGGAAATCCAACCAGTCCATCCTAAAGGAAATCAGTCCTGAATATTCACTGGAAGGACTGATGCTGAAGCTGAAACTCCAATACTTTAGCCACCTGATGCAAAGAACTGACTCATTGGAAAAGACCCTGATGCTGGGAAAGATTGAAGGCAGGAGGAGAAGCGGATGACAGAGGATGAGATGGTTGGATGGCATCATCAACAAAATGGACATGAATTCAAGCAGACTCCAGGAGATAGTGAAGGACAGGGAAGCCTGGCATGCTGCAGTCCGTGGGGTCGCCAAGAGTCAGACATGACTTAGGGACTAAACAACAACAGCAATATATTCCTAAGTAATATAGTCTTTCACTTCACTTGTTTGGAAATGTACAAAGAGGGTGTCAAACTGTATGTATTTTTCTATGATGAATCGATGTCTGTCACCCTGGCAGTAAGATTCATTCATGCTGATGCTTGATTCATGTGTTTTCATTGTGTTAATGCTTCACTGTATGAATATGCCCACCTTATTTACCCATTTTCCTGGTGTAAGACATTGGCTGTTTCCCATTTTTGCTGCTATGAGCTTTCTCTGACTGCCTTTGGTGCACACATATGAGAGGGACCTAAGGTGTGATCCTGGCAGTGGTGCTGCTGGGCCAGAGTAGCTATACCTTCAGCTCACCGACCATTTGCCAGAGGGTTTCAAAGATACTTGTGCTAATTTATAATCCCACCTGCACATGAAGGGTATTTTGTTTCTCTGCCTTTTCGTCAATGCAATATTAACAGACTCCACATTAATCGGGAAAAACTTCTGCCTACAAAGTGGGAGACCCAAGTTCGACTCCTGGGTCAGGAAGATCCCCTGGAGAAGGAAATGGCACCCCACTCCAGTATTCTTGCCTGGAAAATCCCATGGACGGAGGAGCCTGATAGGCTACAGTCCATCGGGTCCCAACGAGTCAGACACGACTGAACGACTTCACTTTCTTTCTTTCTCATACGCAAAGGGCCTCTGTCCCTGCAAAACACACAAATACTCTCTCTGAAAAGTGTCACCATAAATAAAATTGCTGGGCTTCCCTGGTGGCTCAGTGGTAAAGAATCTGCCTGCCAAGACAGGAGATGTGGGTTTGATTCCTGGTCTGGGAAGCTCCCACACGTCAAGATGCAACTAAGCCTGTGGGCCACAGCTACTAAGCCTGTGCTCTAGAGCTCCAAACCTCAATTGCTAAAGCCCATAACCCTAGAGCCCATCCTCTGCAACCAGGGAAGCTGCCGCAATGAGAAACCCGTGTTTGGCAACTAGAAAGTAGCCTCCACTCTCCCCAACTAGAGAAAAAGCCCACACAGCAATGAAGAACCAGCACAACCAAAAATAAATAATAAATAAAAGAATTTTTTAAACTGAGAACATTAATACATTGGTGAGTGTTGTGAGCTAAATTTTTTTTTTTACTTTTTTTTAAATTGTTCATTTTCACTTCTTTTAAAATATGTGTTCATTTGTCTGTCTGGCTGTGTCAGGTCTTTGCAGCCCACAGGATTCTTGTCGCAAAGGCAGGCTCTTTCGTCGCAGCTGTGGACTCTCTATTTGCGAGATGCACGGATTCTTTAGCTGTAGTGACAGCTCTGAGTTGCTCCACTGCATGTGGGACCTTAGTTAACCAGGGACTAAACCCACGTCCCCTGCTCTGCAAGGTAGATTCTTAACCATGGACCACCAGGGAAGTCTATGGGCTAAATTGATGACCTGTCAAATTCATATATTTAAGCACCAACTCCCAATACCTCCAAATGTATCCATATTTGGAGATAAGGTCGTTAAAGAGGTATTAGGTTAAAAAGAAGTCTGTACGGTGGGCCTTACAAGAAAAAGGAAAACAGGACACAAATAACACAGAGCAAGGACAGCCACGTGAGGACGCAGTGAAAAGGCAGCCATCTGCCAGCCAGGCAGAGATGTCTCAGGAAAACCTAGCAGCTTGCTCTTGAACTTCCAGCCTCCAGAATGGTAAGAAAAGAGTACGATTCTGTTGTTTAAACCCCCCAGGCTGTGGTACCTTGTTCTGAGAGTCTGAACAGACTAATGCAGCAAGCAGATTGCTGTTTGCACAGCGCTTTCACATACTCATTCATCTACTCATTTATCATCAAATATTAATAGAGCCCAGCCCGGGTGGAAGGTACATTTCACTGTTAAATCCTCCCTGAGTCAGGAATAATGATCCCTGCCTTTAAAACAAGAGGACTGAGTCTCATCGTGTTTGGGTGAGTGCAGAGAGGCAAAGCAAATGGCAAAGGAACAAAGGTGGCTTGTGGGGGCCAGAGAAAACTCAGGCAGACACAATCAGCTTTAAATACATGACTGTCACGTGGGAGACAGAATCTATTTTTCTTTATGTCCCGAAGGGATAGAAGTATGGTAAATAGGAGTAAACATCAGGAAGACAAGTTTCACTTCAAAAGAAAAGCTTTGCACAGTCAGATTTGTCTAAAGATTCCCAGCCCAGGGATTGAACCCAGGTCTCCTGTATTGCAGACGGATTCTTCACCATCTGAGCCACCAGGGAAGTCTAACAACAATTCAGCAAGATGTCTAAATGTAGTGAGCCGTTCCTAAAGAAGCTGGACAACCACTTTATGAGAGGTGGTGTGTACGTGTGCGTGTGTGTGTGGAATAAGGGTCAAGCTTCAGGTTTGTAGTTGGAGGATATGACCTTGAAGGGCCCTCCCCATCCAGAGAATCACTGATATCTCTGAGACCAGATGGTGGACCAGAAAGAGAAGCTGTCTTCTGGATTCTGATTCTCCAGTCTTCCCACCAAGCCAAGCTGCCTTTAAACAGGTTAGCGGCTGGATAAATGTGTTCTGGGTTTCCCTGATGGCTTAGACAATAAATAATCTGCCTGCAATGCAAGAGACCCAAGTTCAATCCCTGGGTTGGGAAGATCTCCTGGAGAAGGAAATGGCTACCCACTCCAGTATTCTTGCCTGGAGAATCCCATAAACAAAGGAGTCTAGCGGGCTACAATTCATAAAGTCACAAAGAGCCGGACACGATTAAGCAACTAAACACTCACAAATACATGCTAATTATGACAGCATTCACTGAGCAGCCTGGGGACAGGACAGAGCAACAGGGAGTGTCCAGTTTTTGAAATGAGAGAATTACTTCTACTCACTTTCCCCTTCTCAGAAGTCTTGATTGAAGCCAGGTAGGCAGCAGGGAGCAGAGGGAACATGCAATTTTGAGAACCTACTTAAGCACTGGGGTTCTCATACACCTTGATTGCTATTTCATCTTTATATTAGCTCCAGCTGTGATATCATTCTTTATCTCCACTTTACAGATGTGGAAGCTGAGACTCCAAAGAAGCCAGGCAACCATCCAAGCTTCCAAAGCTAAATCACACCAATGACCTTGAGCCAATTCCCTGCCTCGCTCTTGGAGCCAGAGCTTGCCTGATTCCAAAATCCATCACATCTTGTTACCTAATGGGTATCGGAATGTTAAAAATGTGGGTTTTCTTTCTCTAAATCCAGACTACTGTCCTTGAGGACAAACCCAGGATAAACAAGTTGTCTTGAATTAGGATTTACAGGCTGGGGGGTTGGGGTGGGTGGAAACACTTCCTTCCTATTCTCTGATTGGACAATTGACACCTTCTCAGCTTCAGGTAGGGCTTCCCTGGTGGCTCAGTGGTAAAGAATCTGCCTGCAATGCAGGAGCTACAGAAGACATAGGTTCGATCCCTGGGTGAGAAAGATCCCCTGGAGAAGAGCATGGCAACTCACTCCAGTATTCTTGCCTGGAGCATCCCATGGACAGAGGAGCCTGGTGGGCTACAGTCCATAGGGTCGCAAACAGATGACTAAAGCGACTTAGCACGCACAGCCTCAGGTATGGGGCCAGCTCCTCCCTCGGTCCCCAAGTTCTCTCCTAACATATTTAATATTTCCTGTGCAGTGGGTGAATCTCTTCTCACTTTTATTTCCGGAGGTAATGAGGCCCACCTCTAGAAGAATCTCTCCGCAAAGAAGGGCAGGACCACTGGTCATGACCCAAAGACCTACGTGGGTCCTGTGTCCAGCTGAATGTTCTATTCAGTCTTCATTCATCTGTGAACTGGGCTAAGAGCCCTTTAAGCTGGCAGGAGAAGAGGACTCCGAGTGGAGAGTGCTCTTTTTTTTAATTTTATTTTATTTTTCTTTACCCCAAGGCAAAATGCAGCTTCTGTTTTAATCTGAGCCCCACCCTCCTCAGTTAGGACAGATAAATAGAAAGCTGGCCATGGTCCCCTCACTAGACAGTAACAAAGGAAGGACGGTTGTTTTTGCCTGGGAGCTGGAGGGCTGGAGGAACCCACTCTCCAATTCAATTCAATAGGAAAGGAAGCCAGGAAGTATCCAGAATAGGAAAGAGCCTTCCCTGCTCTCTCCCAGCCTTGCTCTGACTTCTAGGGGCTTCACGTGGCTTCTTCCATGCCCACAAGTGTCAGAGCTTATTTCCTTCCCAACATAGCCTCGTCCTGGAGCTGAACCTCCTTAAGCTCCGAGGTTTTCACTCTCACCTCGAGCTTTGCTTTAAGAATCCTCCCCTCCACCAGACTCCTAGCTCCAGTCTGCCTCATTATTCAATCCACTGAACTTTCTGGAACTCAGAACAGAGGGCGTTGCTTTTTTAGAGATAATAGACCCAAAGGGGTGGAGAGTCTCTGGAACAAAGAGAATAAATGAACATCTTTTTTTTTTTTTTTCAATCCCTCAGGAAGTTTAACTTCAGTCAGGTAAGCACAAAGGGAAGCCAGGTAAATGGAGTGTTTATGAGCCAGTGAGTGGCACCTCGCACCCCTCCTGGAGGTCAAACCGGGGAGTGCTGCGGAGTGGTGGCCTAGGTTCTGCCTTTTAGGGACTCGGTGGAGGAGGCCAGCTCTCAGCTGTCGAAGGGGAGGGCTGGGCCGCTGTCTGTTTTCTAAGGGGAGAAGAGGTGCTCCCTTCATTCAAGGGAGCTAAGATGAAGTCCCGTGCAAGTTGGTTAGAGAAGACTGAGAATTTACCTGGTGGTGCAGTGGCTAAGACTTTGCACTCCCGTGGCAGGGGGCCCCGGGTTCCATCCCTGGACAGGGAACTAGATCCCACTGGCCACAATTAAGAGTTTGCTTGCTGCAGCTAAAGGACCCCACCATCCCTCAGTTCAGTTCTGTTCAGTTTTTCTCAACCCCATGGACCAGAGCACGCCAGGCTTCCCTGTCCATCATCAACTCCTGGAGTTTACTCAAACTCATGTCCATCGAGTTGGCGATGCCAACAAACCATCTCATCCTCTGTTATCCCCTTCTCCTCCTGCCTTCGGTCTTTGCCAGCATCAGGGTCTTTTCCAATGAGTCAGTTCTTCGCATCAAGTGGCCAAAGTATTGGAGCTTCAGCTTCAGCATCAGTCCTTCCAATGAACACCCAGGACTGATCTCCTTTAGGATGGACTGGTTGGATCTCCTTGCAGTCCAAGGGACTCTCAAGGGTCTTCTCCAACACCATCCCTCACACCACAGCTAAGATCGAAGATCCCACATGCCGCAACCTGGGGCAAGTAAGTAAATAAATATTTTTTTAAAAGAAAAAAAAATGGGAAGGAGACTTTTCACTTCAAAAAGAGAGAGAAACAGAAGACTGATTCTCTAATACCAGAACCAGGGAGACAGGAAGATCACTGCCCTTTCAGGGACCACGCAGTATTTGCCACACATTCTAAGGCCCCGTCACACAAAGGCCCCAGAATGGGGAACACATTGAGAACAGACAGAGGGTACCTACCTGCTATCTGACCTTGGATGGGTCCCTTGAGCTTGTTAGGCTTCAGTTTCCCCACCCCTGGGAGGAAGGGGTTGGATTTGATCCATGATTCCCAAATTTGGGTCCAGTGCAATTTACTGAAAGTTTACTGAAAACTTGTCACCAGATAAGAATATTTTTAAAATATCGCTGGCTCCTCTCACTATCAGTTAAAAAAGGAAGCACATTTCAGGACTAAAAAAAGGAGGAGAAACACAGTCTTAGAATATAAAGGAGAGTCCTTTAAAAGAAATATGGAAAAACCCACTACGTGATCTTCCTTTTCTCATTTTGGGACAGATGATTGATAAGCTTCATCACAGAGGGAAATCAATTCAAGAAACGGGAAACTACCTAGCATCCTAACTCCTAAGATTCCACGATTTGAATCCCAGCAGGGCAAATCTCCCAGCCTCCTTCTGATCCTCGCTTGGCGTGTCCCAAAGCCTGAAGCACAGTGAGGCTGGTGGATGCTGGTCGCCACCCTCTGTACAGGTGACTCCTAATACCTGGAATGCAAGCTTTATTCTCCCTTCCTATCCCATTACGTTCCTCCTGTCTCCAGAGATGCAAAGGAAGTCCTGTTACCGGAACAGGGGCCGGTGGGTGCTTCGGGCAGAACGCTTGAGATATGCCCCTTCCTACATCCGCTGGAGGCAGTAAGTCACTGGGCAGGGGGTTGCCTCCCGCTCACCTTGGACACCTTCACAGCACCTGCACATGAAGTCTCTCCATTAATAGATACGGGAGTTCGTGTCTGTACGCTGAGGTCCAGAAATACTAGAGTCCACAGAGGGAAGAGGGAAGCTGGCACATGTTCAACCCCTGGTCCAGGAACTAGGTCCTACAGGCCATGCGCACAGCCAAAAGATAGATAGATAAATAGTTTTAAAATTAAAATTAAATAAAAATGGTTCTGACAGAAAATTTAAAAATAAAAATAATTTCATTGTAAGCATCACCACTCCCCCTCCAAGTTAGAGTTCCCCCAGTCGCTCAGTCATGTCCGACTCTTTGCGACCCCCATGGACGGTAGCCTGCCAGGCTCCTCTGTCCATGGGATTCTCCAGGCAAGAATACTGGAGTGGGTTGCCACGCCCTGCTCCAGGGGGTCGTCCTGACTCAAGGATTAAACCCAGGTTTCCTGCACTGCAGACAGAGTCTCTACCATCTGAGCCACAAGGGAAGCCCTGAAAGATAAATAATTTTTAAAAGATTTTAAAATTAAAATTAAATAGAAATGGTTATGACAGTAAATTTTTTAAAAATAATAATTTCATTGTAAGCATCACCATTCCCCCTCCAAGTTAGAGTTCCCCCAAGCAGGAGCCAAACAGCGTCTTTTTCTTTGCCAGGAAGAAGCATCAGAAAGGTCTCATCCAGAAGGTGTCTGCCTGCTCTTACTTCCTTCATCTGCAATGCAAGGGGCCTCGTACAGCTGGGGCTGACCCCATCCTGGGCTCAAGGGCCCATTAGGGCATCCCCTGGGTGCCCGCTCTATAGCCTGGCTCAGGAGCTTGGGGCCAGTAAGAAACCCCACCACAGGGAAGGGTCAGC
>SJXQ01005461.1:200117-212505 GCA_006408695.1 Aepyceros melampus
GAACCAGAGCCGTGGAAAAATCAGCATTGGTGAATGGGGATTCTGGGCTCTGTGTTTTTATAAGCCGTGGTCTGGAAGTGCCAAGAGGCTGCCTTAGTTTGCTAGTGGATTGATTCCCTAGAGAAGGATAATGCGATTGACAAGAGATTGAAAAGGACCTCTGAAAGAAGAAGGTCAGCAAGTTCTGTCCAGGAGGAGAGAGAAGTGAAGCAGAGGGCAGAGGCAGGAGCCAGGAACATTGTGGACACTCCATAAATCTTCAGCGTTACATCATTCATTTGAAACCTGGCTGAGAGGCGCAGAGAGAAAGAGAATCCGAGGCCAGAGAGGCATGGCCAAGGAGGCTATTGAGAAAAAGGATCTTGAGAATCACCAATCTGTTTCACTCACCTTGATGCTCACCTTCTTTTTTTCTCAGCCTCAATCACTTCTTCTTTGATGCCAGTCCTTACAGAACCTGGGCACTGCGGGTACATTTCAGGATGAAGTGTGGAGTGGGGATGTGGGCAGATGAAGCCCATTGATGGTGAAGAAGAAGGAAGGGAAGGACTTCCTGGTGGTCCAGTTGGCTAAGACCTCTGCGCTGCCAATGCAAGGGGCAGGGGTTTGATCCCTGGTTGGGGAGAACCAAGATCCCGCATGCCGTGTGGTATGGCCAAAAAAAAAAAAAAAGTGGGGGTGGAGTGGGGCAAAGGACTCAGAAAGTCTCTTTAGACCCAAACTGGGATCAATCTGGGTGAAGCTTTAGCATTGCTGAGTGCGGTGGCCAGCCTGATCCCTCTCCTACCACCAATGAATGGATTTGAACCTAGAGATTTGCCCCTTGGTGTTCCCAGTAACTCAGGTAAAGCCAGGCCACATTTAATGAGCAATTAGTGCAGTGTCTGGCACCATCCGCGGGGCTTTAGATGGATTGTTTTGGCTTTTTTTTTTTTTCACATCTTCACGACCCTGTTTATCCATTTTACGTCTGAGGCCCAGAAAGGCTGCTAACCTTGTCCAGGTGACACATAAAAAAAATATTCGTGTGCCGGACCCACCAAAGCTTACCTCGCCTCAGGGGAATATTGGAAACTCACTGAAGCAAAAGGCTAGGAGGTCCCTCCCTGGTTATCCTGTATTTTTGATTAAGGCTAGAGAAAGTCTCATTTAGATCCTCCAACGAGTTTTAGAGTTTCAATAAAAGGCCACCTGAAGCAGAAACAGGAAAAGGAGGGCAGGAGGGGGGCCCAACCGCTCACCAGTCCTAGGACAAAGCACCTTCACCCCGGGGTGGGGGGGCGACATGACCTACCCCTTGGTCTGGATCAACCTGGGTGTGTGTTCCCTGTCCCAATGTGTTCCCAGCAATTCTCTACCTGTCATCAATACTCTGCTTTTTTTTTTTTTTTGCTGCCACCAACACACGATAATCTGATCTGTAAGGGAAAAAAAGGGAGTGGAAGATCTGTAGAAACAAACATCATCAAATGTCCTGGCTCTGTTCCCGGCGCTTCAATAAAAATGCAGGAAGGAAGAAATTGCAGAGATGAGCCCCAGCGGCCAGGCTCCCTGAGTCTCCATTAAGTCATTAAGAGAGGACTTTGCAGCATCAGAGCCAATCGCCAAGATACTGCTGCAGAGGGCGGCCCTCGCATTGGAGTGTCCAGCTCGGTGACACAGAGGGATGAGCCATCTGAGATGGGTACTTGTCTTCCTCACGGTTCTCTTCCTTCACCCTTACATTTGACTTTTTACCATAACAAACTTTCTCCCCTGTTTTCATAAGGTTTACTGCACTGAAGACCTGGGCTTGGAATCGTACTACCCACCGCAGCTCTCATTTGGGCAACTAGTGACCCGAATCATACATACTCTTGGGAAGGTGGGCTGTGGGGCCAGGGGACCTGCTTCTGGGATCTTCTACAGAGGTGACAGGACATCAGAGTCAAACAAGAATTCTTGGGGAGCATTCCTACAGGCAACCAAGCCAAACAAGCCACCTTTCTAATCAAAATACCACCCCTTGTTCTTCTGAAAACTTTGAAAGGCAGGAGATGGAATTATAAGTGGGTAGGGGTATGGAAAAAGATTAAAATGAAAAATAAACTTGAAACATACCTAGCAGAAAGCATATTTGATTTGAAAGATTCTTTCCATTTCAATTCTCTGTGGGCCTATTCATAACAGAGATATGGTTACTTAAAATACAGTTTCTACGCTGGCTGGTTGAGTCTCTTGAAAAATGCCTTCCATGTTTTCCCAAGCCCTCGCTTCAACTTCACCACAAAATTCCTGAAAAACATCTCCAACAGGACCAGCTGAACTCAAGCAGAGTAATTCTGAAACCTAGTGACACCCTAAGAGATGCTGATGCTTGGGCTCACAGATGCCAGATTTCAGTTCCTTTTTTTCCCTGCCACCCAACTTCCTACCCCTGACACACACACACTCCCAAGATCCCAGAAAGCATAACTGTTTTAGGGGAAAAAAATGACTCTGGTATTGATTGAGTCAAGCAGGCTAGTAACAAGTTCTCTTTAAAATACATACTCAGACTATGACAATTCTGTTTGGTGTGGTTTAAACTTTTTTAAAAGAAATAATTGAATCTTTAAAGCAAGAACGGTTTTAAATTCCCTTTTGTAGACATTGCTAAATCAAGAGCAGCTTCTTTTCCCGAGGTGAACAGCTGGCAGTGAAGGCTCTGGAGCCAGACTGTCTAGATCTGCAGAATCACTTCCTTATCTCACCACTTGTGGGTCGGGTTAGCCTTGCCAAGCCTCAGTTTTCTCATCCGTGAAATGGGAGCTAACAGTCATCCCTCTCTCATTGTGAGATTTAAAAGTAATGACCTCACTTAGCAAATGTAAAAGCATTTAGCAAGGTGCCTGCCTGGCAAGCATTCATTAACTATTAGCTCTTGGGGATGCCAAGCAAAACATTAAAAAAAAAAAAAAAAGGCTTAGCCAGAGAGATCAACCCTAATGCAGTTATTTCCATTTCCTATACACTTCTTAGAAAATAAGCTCACGTGCTTAGAAACCTATGAGAGTCAAACAAGTAACTTTGGGAGTAACAGTGACTTGTTAGCCTTTGCCTAGCTTTGGCGAGAAACTTCCTGTAAGACTGAACACTCATCTGGACGGTTTTCTAGTAAGGTCTCAGAAGTCCACCCCAGTTCACTCAGCTGACTCCCCCACCTTGGACTCTGACCGAAGCCACTCATGGGCTACAGGGCACAGCAGGAGAGGGCCCTGCTTCTGACTCGGGAAGAGGCTCCCTACCCCGCACCCCAGCACCACGCCCTGGGACCCTGCACTGGCTGTTCAGAGGAGAGCCGGTTTCAGGAATGACTCATGATGGGAAGGGTCTGCAGCCCTCCCTGATTCCAGTGTGCTGTTTATAATCATCTGCCATTTCAGAAGTCAGTTTTCACGTTCTCCCTCTCTCTCTTCAGATCAGGGGCTATTTTGCAGAGTGGCTGGGGCTGTGGTCACTGTGAAAGAAAGAATGGGTGCATCTGCGAAAGCCTGAGAGTGGCCACTTAAATACTGTCCCCATGGACGTGCGTTGGTGGGATGTGTCTCCATGATTACTGAAGATAAAGTCATAGCACTCAGTGTACCTTTGCTTTTTCCACACATGCCATCATCATGTCATCATTACTTTATTATCGTGCTGATCATAAAAGTAGTACATGGTCAGGAACAAAAGAAGGTGCCACCTCCCCTGGACAGAGGTAAGGGGAGAAGCGCACAGAAATTTTAGCCACTGAAACACAAACCCAGCACTCAGTCTGATCAACTGTAGAGACCACCCTATAGAGAGCTCCATTCCCAAACTTCAAATGATAGAAAGGTATGTAAACGAGCAACGTTAAGCGTCCTATAACCACATCGCAAAGGAAACCACTAATAACAGTTTAGTTCATAGAACTTTGCTTTGTTTTAAATAATGACATTCAACTAAGAGGGAAGAAACATAGGCACAGGATGAAATTTTTACAGTAGTCCAAAAGGGTAGCCTGAAGGGCCCCTTCCCACCCCTCCACCCTTGGCATTCAATTCACCTGTTGTGTGTGTGAGTTTCCTTCCAGGTAAGCTACAATTAGATAAAGACACACATATATAGATATCTGCATATGGGCTTCCCCGGTGGCTCAGAGGTAAAGAATCTACTTGCAATGCAGGAGACGGTGGTGGTGGTTTGATCCCTGGGTCGGGAAGATTCCTGGAAGAGGGCATGGCAGCTGACTCCAGTTTTTTTGTCTGGAGAATCCCATGGACAGAGGACCTGATGGGCTACAGTCCATGGGGTTGCAAAGAGTCAGACACGATTGAAACAACTTAGCAGGAGGTGGGCAGGCAGGTATCTGCCTGTGTAACAGTGTGTGCGCCCCCATTCTTTTCTTAAACAGCAAAGATTTGTTATATATGCAGTCCAAAGCTTCTTGCTCTTTCCCTTCCATATAGATCTATCACATTCCTTTTAATAAATGCACAATTTTGCATTTATAGACCACGATTTATTTCACCAAGTACCCTATGGATGAGTCTGTTTGGTGTTTTGCAGACACAGTGTTGCAGTGATTATCATATACATTATATAAATGTACCTATATCCATGTATTATATACATAGTCTTTTTTATATAAACATATCTATATATTAATATATATTATGTACACAGTCTTTCTACACATATACAAGGACATCGGTATCTTGAATTCCTAAAAGAAGAATTTTGGGGTCAAAGAGTATGTGAGGTATGTACCTTTTAAATATTGATAAATATTATGACACAGTCCCCAAGGAGGCTATACCCTCAGCACTCTCACCAACAAGCATTTGGGGTGTCCGTTTTCCCACACCCTCACTGACACCTTCATCTCTCTGTCTTTTAAAATGCATGCCTATCTCTCCTAACCTAACACTGTCTATTTTTAAATTCTTTTCCTCTCTGACCCTGCTTGTCCGATATCACCAAAAGTTCTCAACAACCCAGGAGAAGTCATCTGCAACTCTGTTAGCATATCCTTGGATGGAATCCACTTCAAAGGTGTATCCCAGTCTAACCCTGCATCTTTGATCTTTGTCCCTGGGCAGGGCAGAAGCCTCAGGAACTGGGTTCTCTACTCCTGGGGAGTCCTCAGAAGTGCAAATGTCCACTTTTCGGCCACTGCCACCTCTGTCATCTCTCAGCTCCCCAGCACTGTGGTTTGGATGGGCAGCTTTTACTGAGAGAGGGTTTGTATTTGGGGTCAGAAAGACGGGATAGTTCAGGGAGCTCTGAAGGAAAGCAGAGGACAAAAGGCCAGCTGGTTTGCCATGAGCATCCTGGAGGGGGTCTGAAACCTAGACCAGGGACCACGGCTGTTAGGATCGTGGAGGTTTTATAAGCCTTGTTAGCTTCTCCGTATGTGTTCTTGTTATTTTCTTCTTGTTTCACGGTTAAATCTGTAACAAAAGGGGCTGCTTATCTTGATGGGGTCAGCAAGGAAGGAGGAGATTAGTGGGAAAAAATATGTCCTTTACTGCAGATCGGACAGAGCATCTGAGGGTGGTGGTGATCAGATAGTGTCACCAAAAAGATACCTGAAAAAAGGCACCCAAAGAGGTGATCCTGGGTTAAAATGGAAGAGCAAGGTTAGCATTTATGGAGCACTTCTTCTGTGCCCAGCACTGAGTTCCTCTCTCCAGAGCAAGCCAATTCAGAAGCTTCAGCATCCCGACATGCACACACTCTCCCATCTTGCCTTCCTTCAGCATCCCACATGGGCTTGTGAGTTTCACTTTCAAGACTCAGGCATTATTACTTCTCCTGAGCTACCTCCTCCCCAAATACTCAGCAGGTCCCCCTGACTCCCCTGCAAGACTGTCAGCTCTTGGAGGCTCATCTCCGGGGGTGAGCTCCCCCTCATCTCATTCATTCTTCGGAACCATTGTGCCCAGCACAGTGCCTGACACAGGAGATGTCCCCCTGGCCCCCACCCCACCCCAATGCTCGGAGGATAAATGTTGCACTCAGGCCAGTGAATCTGAGACCTCCCTTTCCCACTCTCAGTTGGTCGGGAGAGAGTGAAATGTTATTTACAGAAACACCAAGCCAAACAAGACCCTCCCTTCCCCGATATGCTGAAGCTGTGCTGAGAACAGCCAGGGGTCACCAAATGGCAGCCAGATGGTGACTGACTGCCGCTCCCTAACTCCAGGAGCCTGGGGCAAAAGGCTGGGCGGCCCACCTGCTCCCAGGGACCTGTGAACCTCCACCGTGGGGGAGAAATCCAGACGGTTCCCTCCTCCCGAGGCTGCTCCCCTGCAACCAGTCCAGCCTCTGCTGGTACCCACCCCCCCATGTCTGAGGAATCCCCAGAGCTGGCTAGAGCTGCTCTCCAGCCCCTCCTGCCCCACTGGTAGTAGACTTTGCTAGCCTCCCCCTCCACACTCTTCCATAACAGGGAGGTGTCAGCTCTGCAGGGCCACGCCAGCCAGAGGAGGAGCGGTCCTCATCGCTGCTGGCGGGAACAGCTGAGCCCTAAAATAACTAGAGTCAGGTGGAGCAGGGGAGCGCTGAGGAGGGGAGGGCCTGCCTTCTCGAGGAAGAGGTCTGAGGACACTGCAGGAAGAGAGAAGGGCTTTTCTGCAGTGTTCCCAAACAAAGACACCCGATCGGGCTTTGGGGAGAGCTCCATTTCGCTGGGTTTCATTCAGCACCGCTCACCTCCTCCCATAGACACAGGAGGCAACAGGTCCCCAGCTGGTTATCAGGTCCTCGAGCCAGTGCGGGCCTTTGTCCCCCTCCTCACCCCCCCAGACATCTAGCTGGCAGGGCAGGGACCTACAGATCCTCCCCGACCCAGCTCTTTGTTATCTCGGAGGGACGATTATATTTCTGTGCGGAGAGGCAAGGTGCCAGGAGTCCCCAGAGCAGGACGGAGAAGCAGAGCGGTGGTCTGACCCCCTCTCTCCCCGGAGAGGCTAGGGCCGCCCTGGGGAGGTGCTCCCTTCACTAGCCTGGGGCCCGATCCTCCAGTGGAGGGTCCTCCTTTCAGGAAGAAGAAGGGGAGCAGCAGCACCCAAGGGGAGCTGGGCTGGGAAGAAAGAAGCCTCGGCCTTGCAATGACTCAGGAGCCTGTCTGAGGTCTGTGGACAGCCTGTTCATTCATTCCTTCCCCGGGTTTCCCATCTTTCCTGTGCTGTCTTTGGCTGTTTCCCTGAGAAGAGCGAGAACTACCAAGTTGACCACTTTCTTTCATTTTGGTTTCTTGCTACACCTGCAGAGACATTTCCTCAACCCAGGTTGATGCCACTCAACAACATCGAAACAACATTTGAACATTTCCTGTTGAAATCAAGGACACATTCTTTAGCGTCATCTGTGGGGTTCAAGGTACCTGTAAAATGCTTCTAAATCAGAGGGCAAAAGGGCTGGATTTAAAAATAAATAAATCAATAAAACCCTGTTGGAACCTCCCCGGTGGTCCAGTGGTTAAGACTTCGCTTTCCAAAGCAGGGGGTGCAGGTTCAATTCCTGGTCAGAGAGATATGACCACATGCCTCAGGGTCAAAAAATAAATAAGACTAGAAAACTCCCTGTTTTAGAAAAATCAGAAAGAAGAAGTATGACCTATTCTCTTGCAGTAACAAAGTGTGAAAACAGTGGTTGGATGTTAAATGCTGGACTGTCTTGGCTTGTATTCCCTCTCCAACTATATTCTCTTGTCTGGTCCCCCAAGTTGGTAATCAAGGTCATCAACAATATAATGAAACACCTCCTGAGGGGAATCCCGAGCTAGGTCAGATACAAGATGGAAACCAGGCCCTAAGACAGTTTGGGAGCTGGTTAGAAGAAAGAGTAAAAAAGACAACCAGCAAATAATGTGTGCTTAGTCACTCAGTTGTGTCTGACTCTTGTGACCCCACAGATTGTAGCCTGCCAGGCTTCTCTGTCCATGGAATTCTCCAGGCAAGAATACTGGAGTGGCTTGCCTTGTCCTCCTCCAGGGGATCTTCCCCACCCAGGAATTGAACCCAGGTCTCCTGCATGGCAGGCAGACTCATTACTGAGTGAGCCACCAGTTTTGTTACGTATCAAATCAGTGGGATATATTAGAAAGTCAGTAGGGATCCCAGGGACTCATACAGCCGAGATTGGCTGGGAAGGCCCCTCCTAGGTGGAGGAGTGTGAATCTGGCCTTTGTACAGGGCTGGAATGAGCAGGATTGAAAATGAAGGTGGTGGAGGTCTCTGGTAGCACAGTGGATAATAATCAGCCTGCCAGTGCAAGGGACATGGGTTTGATCCCTGCTCTGGGAAGATCCACATGCCATGGAGCAGCAAAGCCCACAGGCTACAGCTACGAAGCCAGCATGCCTAGAGCCTGTGCTCCCTAACAAGGGAAACCACAGCAATGAGAAGACCCCACACCACAAGGAAGAGTAGCCCCCACTCTCCACAACTAGAGAAACCGTGCACAAAGCAATGAAGATCTGGGGAAGCCAAAAATAAATAAATAAAAATTTATAAAGAAAGAAAATGAAAGAGGCCAATATATGGGCGACTTGTTTTGCTGTTGTTCAGTCGACAAGTCATGTTCAACTCTTTGTCACCCCATGGACTGCAGCACGCCAGGCTTCCCTGTTCGTCATCATCTCCCAGAGCTTGCTCAAACTCATGTCCATCAAGTCGGTGATGCCATCCAACCATCTCATCCTCTGTTGCCCTCTTCTCCTCCTGCCCTCAATCTTTCCCAGCATCAGGGTCTTGTCCAATGAGTCAGTTCTTTGCATCAGGTGCCCAAAATATGGGAGCTTCAGCTTCAGCATCAGTCCTTCCAATGAATAGAACCTAATCAGGAGCAGAAGGGTTGAAGGGTGGAGAGATAAGCTCACAGGGGGGATAACTTCATAAACGATAACTGGGACTTCCCTGTGGTCCAGTGGTGAAGACTCCACCTTTCAACCTAGAAGCTGCCGGTTCCATTCTGGGTTGGAGAACTATGATCCCACAATCTACCTGGTACAGAACAACAAATGGTGCTGGAAAACTTGAATACCTCTATACAAAAACCACAGCAACAACTGACCATGCCTTGCACAATTTACAGAAATCAACTCAAAGTGGTTCAAGGACCTAAATGTAAAATCTAAAATGAATAATAAAAAAATTGATGACTAAAGTTCATTTATTCCACAAATATGTGAGTTCTTGCTTTGTATTTAATGTTTTTTCATTCATTTGTAAATATTTATTTATTTACTTGTCAGTCAGTCCATAAACATGTACTGAGCTCCTACTATGTGAACAACACTATGGTAGTCACTGTTCTTTCACCCGCTGGTCAATAAGAAAACTAACTTGGAGGGAATTTCCTGGCAGTCCAGTGGTAAGGACCTGATGTTTTCATTTCTAGGATCTGGGTTCCATCCCTGGTTGGGGAACTCAGGTCCTACAAGCCACACAGCACAGCCATAAAAGAAAAGAAATAACTTGGAGATACTTTCCTTAAATGTTGGGGCGGGAGGGGGTTGTCTTGTTCAGTTTTTGAGCTTCCACAACCTTGTGGGTTTCAATGAGGTGAGGATGAGGGAACAGGCCCTACCAGTAACTTACACAGCAACTTTATCTACGTCAAAAGTAACACTTTGAGTGCACTGAATTCCATTATTTTCTTTGATTCTGGTGACAACCTTGTGAGGGGGCCCCAGCCAACTAAGGGAAAACATGTAAACAGGTCTTGATTTCTTTCAAATGCATGACTTGTCCAAAATCAAATAGTTCTAAGTAGCAGGCCAGAAAGAAGGTATCTATCATATCTAGGGTGGCACATTTCTCACCTGCCGGTGGTCCCCTACCTGACACCATGGGAGCGGCAGAAAAATATAAACTCTTTGCTCCTTCCTGGGACAGCCTGAATTCTCAAGTCTGAGCAGGTCCAAGAATTTATATTTTTCAGAAGTTTTTGGGAGAATTTGAGTGAACTCCAGGAGCCGGTGATGGACAGGGAGGCCTGGCATGCTGCGGTTCATGGGGTCGCAGAGTCAGACACAACTGAGCGACTGAACTGAACTGAACTGATCTGATGTCCATTTGGATCAGCGAACCACTAGATTATACCAGCCTGCAGAAGGACCCAGGGAAAAGGGCATTTTAGCTACTTTCCCTGGGGTTCCATAGAGTACTGGAGTGTCTGCTGGGTGGGCTTTGATCAATTTCCAAATCAACACCTCTCAGCTCCTCTCACTCTTTGCTTCTGAAACATTCGCTGTAGACTGAAGACTTCCAGAGGCAGAGAATGGTGCTGCAGAACTGACAAGACTCAGCACTCCTGGACCACAAAACCTAGGCCATATGTTTGGGAAAGGAGATGGAAGCGAAGTGTCTGAGGAGCCATCAAACTTCTCATGAATAAAAGCAGTTTGACTTTGCTCAGTAACTCTGCCCAGGCCCTTATTTAATCCTCAACGCTATATGGAAAGTGCTATCGTTCCCCTTTTTGTTGTTCAGTGGCTAAGTCGTCTCTGACTCCTTGCAACCCCAAGCATGAGGGGCTTCCTGCTCCTTCACTATCTTCCAGAGTTTGCTCAAACTCACGTCCACTGAGTCAGTGATCCCATCCAACCATCTCATCCTCTGTCACCACTTTCTCCTCCCAACTTCAATCTTTCCCAGCATCAGGGTCTTTTCCAAACAGTCAGCTCTTTGCATCAGGTGGCCAAAGTATTGGAGCTTCAGCATCAGTCCTTCCAATGAATGTTTATGGTTGGTCTCTTGGGCTCCAAAATTACTGCAGATGGAGACTACAGCCATGAAATCAAAAGATACTTGCTCCTTGGAAGAAAAGTTATGACCAACCTAGACAGCATATTAAAAAGCAGAGACATTACTTTGCCAACAAAGATCCATCTCGTTAAAGCTATGGTTTTTCCAGTAGTCATGTATGGATGTGAGAGTTGGACCACGAAGAAAGCTGAGCACCGAAGAATTGATGCTTTTGAACTGCTGTGTTGGAGAAGACTCTTGAGAGTCCCTTGGACTGCTAGGAGATCCAACCAGTCTATCCTAAAGGAAATCAGTCCTGAGTACTCACTGGAAGGACTGATGCTGAAACTGAAGCTCCCATACTTTGGCCACCTGAGGCGAAGAACTGACTCATTGGAAAAGACCCCGATGCTGGGAAAGATTGAAGGAAGGAGAAGGGGACGACAGAGGATGAGATGGTTGGATGGCATCACCGACTCGACGGACATGAGTTTGAGCAAGCTCGGGGAGGTGATGATGGACAGGGAAGGAAGCCTGGCGTGCTACAGTCCATGCGGTCGCAAAGAGTCGGACACGGCTGAGCGACTGAACTGAACTGACCTTTAGGATTGACTGGTTTGATCTTTTGCTATCCTCTTTTACAGATGTGAAAACTGAGATACAGAGCAAGAACATCGTTTCCCCAGGGCACACGGTCAGAGTCCAAAGTGCTACCTTGTGCAACCTGAGGGCTTCAGGGTCTCATCTCCACCCCTCCCACTACTCATCCGTCCACGGCCCGAAATTCGTGCGCCCTCCTGGAGGGGCTCAGTTGGAGGGGCGGGCTCGCGCGTCAAAGGAGGCCAGACAGACTGAGGCAAAGGAGCAGCGGAGCGCCAGGCGACTCAACCCTCTCCCCCCGTCTCGGGGGCCCGCGGCTCAGAACTACAAGGCCCAGCAGGCAGCGGCAGGGGGAGGAGGAGGAGGTGGGACCAGCGCGGGGTGGGAGTGAGAGAGGGAGCCCTCGCGCCTTGCCGGCGCATAGCGCTCGGAGCGCTCCTGCGGGCACTGGCGCGGCGGCCTCGGCTGTGGCTGCGGCACGGCGCGGGAGCCCGAAGTCTGGTCCAGCCGCAGCGCGCGGAGGAGCCCGGCTGTGCCCAGAGCTGGGCGGCGACGTCCGGACAGCCCTGAGACTCCGCTTAGCGCATTGCGGCGACCTCGCCTTCCCCGGCCGAGAGCGCGCGCCGCAGCTGAAGAGCGGCGGAGCCCGAGGACTTTTCTCCGGTCCGAGGGGCGCCCCGCCGGGCGCAGGGGACCAGGGCTGCAGTCGGGCACGCCGCGGCGCCGGGGCCCCCGCCGGGCGATGGAGCCCGGGCTGCCAGAAGCCTGAGGGCCGCCGCCCGGTGCTGGAGAGGGGGGGGCCACAGGGTCTGGAGACCCCGGGCGGCGGACAGGAGCCCTCCCCCCGCCCCGCCTCCGGGGCACCAGCTTCGGCTCCATTGTTCCCGCCCGGGCTGGAGGCGCCGAGCCCCGAGCGCCACCGGGAGTCGAGCGCCGGCCGCGGAGGCTCTCGCGGCCCCGCCAGGACCCGAGCGGAGCCCGGGGGCGGCGGGCCGGAGCCAGGGACGCGGACGCCCGCCCGCCCGCACGAGCCACGGCAGACTCTC
>SJXQ01005461.1:214381-246998 GCA_006408695.1 Aepyceros melampus
ACCCCACCCGGGTACACCGCAGCCGCTTGAACGTCCCTGTTCCTCCCTGCCCCCTCCCCCTGATCGAAACGGGGATCCTATAACTTGTCCTCACCACCTCGCTCTTTACGATTTTTTCTTAAGACCTGGGGACGAGGCGCTGGGACTGGGGGAGAAAAGAAGTTACCCTGGATGCCAGGGTACCTAGGCTGTGCTGGCGCTTTCTGGCTCGTGCGGGAAAGAGGCATCGCCGGCGAGAGGGCCGAGGTTTAGGGGGTGACAATATCTCATCTGATAAGTGGTGGCCTCTTTGGCCATCGGTCTGACCCAGAGCTGGCCCTGACAGAAGTTTCTGGAACCGGAGCATTGCAGTCTCCTCCCTTTTCAGTTAGAGCCGGAGCGGCGGGAGTGTCTGACCCTGTCCGGAGCCCGCCGCCGGGTCTCGGGCCGCCCGGCGGTGGCGTCACGCGTCCCCTTTTCCACCCTCCCTGGAGCGATCCCGGGGCGCAGCGGCTTGGGCGTGGGAGGGGGGCCCGAGCTGTGGCTCCCTCGGTGTTTTGAAGGCGTTCTTTCTTTGGGCGGCCGCTCCCGGAGGCTAACGTGGGGCGTTTTACCAAGTCCGCGCCGGCCGCAGGTTTGAAAGGGGTTGGCCTGTTGAGGGTTTTGGGTTCTGCCCTTTGAGGCAGGAAAGCGCTTTCTGGTTCCAAAGTTGCGAGAGGGTGGGGAGAGTTGGTCTCTCACCCTCTCCTCACCAGCCTCTTCCAAATTGAAAACACTTCTCTGGTTTCCTCCTTTGGGCGGTCGTTCGGAGGCTGTAATGAAATCGCACTTTCTCTAGACATGGTAATTAAGGTGACTGTTTCCTCCGCAGATGGCGCTCTATCCTCTGCACCTCCGGCCCTGCGCTTTTTTTGGAAAACCGTCTAAATTATACAACCTTAGCCTTGAGACTGTGGGGCAGAAAGTGGCCATTCCTCATCCTCCCCCCACCCCCAACTATTGGCCCGGGCTCCCAGTTTCCTCCCTGAGTAGCAGGGCCCCTCGGGACTACTGCCCTGGACCGCCCCCCCACCCCGAGGAATACCAGGTGTTTGGGTACTGGGAAGCTTCCGGGGGTCTCGGCTCCAGCCGAAGATGGTTGCATACTGGGTGAGGAGCTCGTTGAAATATCTGTTGCATTTATTCTTAGTCATAGCGGAGTGTCAGCTTTTTAATGAGAGTCATCCGGGTGAAGAGCCACTTGGATAGTGTGCTCGCCGCGCGCTGTCTGCTCTGACAGTGCCCGTAGAAATGCGCGTTGGGGAGGCATTTTCACGAATGGGATTTGGGCCAGAGTGGGCACTGTTTTCTTTGGCTCCCAAGTAGACAGCCTTGGGTACTTACTTCTTTTCCTTGGCTCCCGGCCATGGAGGATGTGAGAAAGTTCCGTTAGGCACCCTTAGAATAGCAAGTGAAGCCAAAAGCAGAAGACACAGAGAAGGAGCCTGGAAGGTGCTATGGCCCCACCCGTCCAGGGGGAGAGGATCAGAACATCTTCATACTTAGGTCTGGTCCAGCTTTATTCCTGTAGACTCCAGAGGCCAGGAGGATGGAGTTGAGAATGGAGGAGGTAGCCTCCAGCTACGGAGACCAGGCTGGACGGCTTTGGCTTTTAGTTGTCTGCTTTTTGTTTGTTTGGCAGTGTTTGAGGAGTGCTTTTTGTTTGTTTTGGCCTGAAAAAAAAAAGGGTCCTAAAAGAAGAGATTTGCTCCTGTGAGCTTGGGCCTTTAGCGGCCTCTGAACACTTTCTTCAGGCCTCCATTTTTAATTCTCTCTCATCAAAATGGCCATGGTTAAGAGCTTCCTAAGAAGGTTTCAGCCTGTTGCTGCAGAAGGAAAATGAGCTACAGAGTAAGTGATTCAAACATCTTACTCTGAAAAGGCCTCACCTCACTGGAGAGGAGTTTTAATTTCCTCTTGGGAAATAGGTCTCGCATTTGCTTCCCAAGAGCTTTGTAAAAGGTCTGAGTCAACCCCAGGACTTGTTGGGAGTCCAGATGCAGAGCTTCAGAGAAGATTCTGGGGTTTCCAGAGAGGATTAAAAAGCAGACCTGGACTAAGAGAATTGTTTTTCGCCCTGAGGTTGCATCTTCCTGAGATAGAAATTCCCTGCTCATCACCATTCCACTTGCAATTACAAGGAGCCATGTTTGGGCTCCAAGGAAACAGCCCTCACCTGGGTGAACACCTCCAAGCGTATGGTGGTCCACAAGCCATCCTGTCTTCAGCGGCAAGGCTTCCTAGATTACGGTGGGACAGTTAGAGTTTCTCTTCTTATTACTCATTTCTTACATACCTCACTCCCAGGGACATCTGGGCACTTTTTTTTTTTAACAAGGACTCAAAACTTTTAAATGAACATTTCTGTTGGACCCGCTCACATTTCGCAAGCCGAGCTGCGTGTGTGTTGTCGGATGTTTGTGGAGTATTTGCCCTGCCACTCTCCGCCGGGAGTAGGGAATGCTCACTTTGGGGAAAAGCAACCATTTCTGTTAAGAAGTCTTATTCCCAACTAAAGGGATTAAAGTTTTGGCATTACTTCCTCAAGTCTGAGGAATCAAGATGTTTAGAAAATGTCCGGGTTGGTATGCTTTGAAATCGAGTTTGGCTGGCTAACAGGGAGCGCCTGACGATTTTCTCTGGCGTTGTCAACCTCTTCTCTGCAAGTGCAGCTCTGTCAGTTTCTTTCCAATCGGCCCTTCTTTGTTTCATTCATTTATTCATCCAGTTACCAAATGCAGCAGCATCCGCTGTGTAAGTGTTAGGTGCTAAGGGTATTAGCAAGGAGTAATCCAATGCAGACCCTCCTCTATAGGAGCTTGCCACCTTATGGTGGATGTTTTTGGAAATTCAGAGGATCCTCAAAAGGCCCAAAAAGACTTGTGGAAGACGTGGCAGTTTGAGGCGGGGCTCCGAGAATGAAAGAGGAATGAGAGAGCGTGGCCTGCCAAGGATAGAGGAGGGCAAAGAAGCGCTTGGCAGGCCGCGGAGGTTACCCAGAGCTGTCCTGTCTCCTGTAGGGTAACACAGGCCGTGTGGGATCTCAGAGTGTGCTGGTGGCCACATTTGAAAAGGGAACAGGTGAAATGCATTTTCATTAATTCACCTGGATCTCAAAATATATCTGATTTATCCCAGTATATGTGAAGCATTATCATTTGAACATGTAAGCAGTATTTTTAAAAAATCATTGAGAGACTGTACATTCTAGTATGTACTTTTCATTTCCAGCACATTCTGACTTGCAATGGCCACATTTCAAAGGTTCCGTAGCCACGAGGGGCCACATGGAACAGGACCCTGAGATCTAGAGTATGGGGTTTGGAAAGACTGGAGAGGGAGAAATGGTCTTGCAAAGGCAGGAAGTTCATGTCCTCCGGTTGCCAATTACCAAAGTCCTCTGAGAGTGCTATCAAGGAGTGACTCAAAGCACAATGTTTATAGATAATTCCTTACATTTGATTAGTGTTTTCAAGAGGAGAGAGCAAGTCCTTTCACCCACGCTGCGGGTTTAAGGCTCGTCACCCCCTGTGGTGTAGGCAAGGTAACTATAATATTTCAGCTCCCTCTGACGACAAGTGGGAAAACCGAGATGTCACGTGTCCTCTCCCTGCCCCTCCTCCTTCTTTTTCCCCCTCCTCTCCCCCTAGTGAGGACCTCTGCACCCAGAGCCAGAGCTGGGCTGCCAGTCCCAGGAGACGAAACTGCTGGAGAGAGGCTGATGGGGCCAGCTGCTCTGTGCACCTGCGGGGCTACAGGTCACATCTGTCAAGCAGTGGAGGAAGGAGACTGTCCTAAGGGACTTAAAGAATTTCTTAATTAGTAGAATGGGAAGAAGGTGAGGTGAAGGGGGAGGGGACAGTCCCTAGGGTTCCAGACAGCATGTGGACTAGTGGTTTGTGTCGCTGTGTTTTCCGCAGCGGGATGTGTACCCAACTTACCTTCTGGTTCCAGAAGGGGTTGCCCAGGGAGCTGGGTTGTCTAACATCTTGTTTTACAGACTGGGGACTCAGTGCGCAGAGGGGGAGGAACGGAAGAGACTTTTGCAGGGAAGCTGCCAGATTAGTTTGAAATGTGTTGATCGGAGAGCCGAAAGAGGGTGGCCAGCAGCCACACCCCACCTGTGAGGAGGTGGGCAGGCTCTTGGGGGTTGGCAGCGGGGGCAGGCAGAGTGATCGAGTAGTGGTGGGACTTGCCTCCCTGCTACCTTTGAAAACCAGCTTTATCATCTCAAGATGATACCACCCTTTCTCCTTGGGTGAAAGGGTGAAAAATTCGTTCCTGCCTCTGGCCGTTCCTAGGGGACTTACTTAGGTTCTTAGTCAGGTGTAGCTTTCTTGGTGACTGCCTGGAAGAAAAGTTATGACCAACCTAGATAGTATATTCAAAAGCAGAGACATTACTTTGCCGACTAAGGTCCGTCTAGTCAAGGCTATGGTTTTTCCTGTGGTCATGTATGGATGTGAGAGTTGGACTGTGAAGAAGGCTGAGCGCAGAAGAATTGATGCTTTTGAACTGTGGTGTTGGAGAAGACTCTTGAGAGTCCCTTGGACTGCAAGGAGATCCAACCAGTCCATTCTGAAGGAGATCAACCCTGGGATTTCTTTGGAAGGAATGATGCTAAAACTGAAGCTCCAGTACTTTGGCCACCTGATGCGAAGAGTTGACTCATTGGAAAAGACCCTGATGCTGGGAGGGATTGGGGGCAGGAGGAGAAAGGGACGACCGAGGATGAGATCGCTGGATGGCATCACAGACTCAATGGACGTGAGTCTGAGTGAACTCCGGGAGTTGGTGATGGACAGGGAGGCCTGGCGTACTGCGATTCATGGGGTCGCAAAGAGTCGGACACGACTGCGCGACTGAACTGACTGAACTGACTGCCCTGCATGCATTTGCTGTATCTTTGGGATGTAACGAGATGTGGAAGGTGCTTTCGGCGTATTCTCTGGCCAGCATCACTTCTGTCCCTGGCTGGGGATCAGGCCTGTCCTGTGTCCTAGATGTACACCCAGGAGCTGCTTCCAAGGGTCTTTCTCTTGAGCCAAGAAATTGGGAATCAAAGTTTCGCTTGTCGAGGAGCAACTAAGCCCATGGGCCACTACTGAGCCCGCGTGCTGCAGCTACTGAAGCCTGTGTACCCAGAGCTGTGCTCTGCAACAAAAGTGGCCACGTAATGAGAAGCTCACGCACTGCACCTAGGGAGTGGCCCCCATGCGCTGCAACTAGAGGAAGCCCGCGTGCAGCAGCAGAGACCCAGCACAGCCAAATATAAAGTAAATCAATTAATACATTGTTGGGAGAAAAAAAAAAGAAAACCCTTTCCCGTTGCCAGAGTCACCTGGGATCCCTTATCTACATGGTTCCTGTAAGACACGGGGAATTACCCTCTGGAGAAAATGAGCTTTCATTCGGTAGAGCCAGTTTTAATCATTCCATTTTTATATATACATTTATTTGTATTTATTTATTTGGCTGTGCCAGGTCTTAGTTGCAGCATGCAGTTCTTTTTTTTTTTTCTATCTGTGTTGGATCTTAGCTGTGGCTCGTTGCAGCTCGCAGGCTTCTTTGCTCTTCAGCATATTAGATTTTAGTTCCCTGACCAGGGATCGAACCCAGGTCCCTCGCATTGGAAGGCAGATTCTTAACCACTGCACCCAGGTCCCTTGCATTGGAAGGCAGATTCTTAACCACTGCACCACCAGGGAAGTCCCCATGCAAATTCTTAATTGCAGCATATGGGATCTAGTTCCCAGACCTGGGATTGAACCCAGGTCCCCTGCATTGGGAGTGTGGAGTCTTAGCCACTGGACCACCAAGGAAGTCCCTGATCATCCCCTCTGGCTTCCAAAAGCCCAGGTGATGGAGACCCCATGCTCTTGCCTCTGCACTGTACCCTGGGCAAGGCACTTAACCTCTTTGAGTCTCAGTTTCCCCATTGCTTAAAGGGCAATAATAATTCCCACCCTCCCTGAAGTTCATAGTGAAGAAGAGCTAAAGTATTATCGTTTAAAATCATACCAAGTCACAGTTGGCACAGGTTTTAGGTACAGTAAATACTTACTCGATTCTGTCTCGTCTAGTCCTTTTCCTAAATTCAGGAAAACAGAAATGTTTACTTCTTGTTTGATTTGAAATCATTAAAACATTTCAGGAAAGCCTTGGGAGGGACGCAGGCACTGCCTGCATCTTCCGCATTGGCAGGCACATGAGAACGAGGCCAGGAATCCAGGGGTTTTTCTGCCAGCCGGGACTGACTCACTCACAAGGGGCCCTGTCTGGCTCCGGGGAGGCCAGGCTGAAGCACCACATGAGGACATGTTCCGGGGAAGTGGATTCTCTGAATAACTCGGATGGTTCCCTGGAGTATTTAGGACAAAAGCCACCTGGAAGACTGAGAGGGTCATCCCCTTGCAGCCCAAATGTTGCCCAGAAGGGTTATCACTTAGGAAAGGTTGAGCAGCAAAGACCATTATCCTGCAGACCCTGGAGGACTGTTTTACACGTTGCTGCTCTAGACACGAGAAGGACTTCCTTGGTGGTTCATACAGTAAAGAATCTGCCTGCAATGTGGAAGACCTGGGTTTGATCCCTGGGTCAGGAAGATTCCCCTGGAGGAGGAAATGGCAACCCACACCAGTATTCTTGCCTGGAGAATCCCATGGACAGAGGAGCCTGGTGGGCTATAGTCCATGGGGTCGCAAAGAGTTGGACGCAACTGAGTGACTGACACTTTCAGACAGGAGAAGGATAAAGAGCCACAGTCCGTGCCTTTCACAGGGGTTGGCATGAGCCATCTTTGAGTCAGGCCATGCAAGAAACCTTCTTCTGCACGACCTTTCCCCACGTCTGGATCCATTTCTGCTGGATGACTGCTGTCACTTCTCGGTCTCAGAGAGAACTGGGCCCCCCATCTCACAGCTCCCCGCTCAGAGGCCCTGTTTAAGGAGCTGGTGAGAGCTGTGTTGTCTCTATGAGGGAAAGCTGCTGGAATCCCAGAGGTCCCCATGATGGATCCAGTTTTAGAGATAAAAAGAAAGTACCCTGGAATGGCTTATTTCAGCTTCCTCGCCGTGTAGGTCCAGAGAGGGTCAGCGTCTCACGTGGCTCTCAGTCTGGGGACCCTTTCCATGATTCCTCATCTCTCTTCACCCCTCACTGAAGGGTTGGTGTGCCCTAGAGGGAGTGAAGACTTATCCTGGGAGAGGTCACATTCGTACCCCCCGGGCCCCCTCTGGGAGACTTTCCTGAGGCTGTTCGCTTTCCCAGCACAATCGATCCTGGGGCTCATGCCTTGGGGAGCTTGATGACAATCTTCCCAATATGGGAAACAGTCCACACTCAGTAAATAGTTGTTGGAGTGAATTAAAGCCCTCCTTGGTCTAATTAAGGCTTCTAACCTCCAGTTCAGCGCTGGAGCAGGACAACAATTCCCTTCTTTGTGTCTGAAGGAGTGAGAGATTGCTTCGGGCACCTTCTGGGCAGGGTAGCTGTGTGACAGGTTTCCCTCTTTTTTTTCTCCTTGCGATGTGGGAGACCCCCCCACCCCGCCATTCAGACCCTCCTAACTTCGGGTTTTGTTTTGTTTTCCTTCTCCCCAGAGTCAGCTTGCAAAGGAGGATCAAGCCCACGGCGGAGTCTCCATGGAGGTGTGGAGCTTGGTCACCAACCTCTAACTGCAGAACTGGGATGTGGAGCCGGAAGTGTCTCCTCTTCTGGGCCGTGCTGGTCACAGCCACGCTCTGCACTGCCAAGCCGGCCCCGACCTTGCCGGAGCAAGGTAAGGCGCAGGCAGAGGGCCAGCGCGGGCACATGGCCCTCAGCAGCAGGGTGGGCCAGGCCGGACGTGATGTGCTCAGCAAGGCAGGCTCCATCCCAGGGGGCCTGCAGGAGAAACCCCTGAGCTGGCTGGGGCCTGCCAGTAAACGCAGCCAGCTTCATCAGAGGTTGGGTTGTGAAGGCTGATGACATCCGTCTGCCAGAGGTGACATGCTCAGGGTGGGTTTATGCTTTTCTCCTCTTTAAAAAAAGAGCTTCTGGTTGGAACCCAAGAGCCAGCTCCCTAAGCTGGTGGTGTCTAAAGTGGGGGCTGGGCGGTGTGGTGGGGTGTGGTGACCTGTGAATTTGGATTTAGAATTTGGATGGTCTACAGAGGATGTGGAGGGATGTGGGAGCTTCATACAGACCTCTGGCTTCTAGAAATCATTCCCAAGATGTGTCTTTTATGAGGGTTGGCCGTCATGGCCACATGCCTGCTGTTCTGTCTGTCTTGACCATGTCTCACAAGCCCTGTTGGGAGGATTGGTAAGAGGTTTGCTTCGGATAAACTGCTGGAGGGATTTCAAAGAGATTTTGAAGAGCACTGCAGGATGAAGGTGCTGGTAGAGACCTGTAGTTTATTGGGAATTCAGAGGGATTTTTAGTAACAGGAAAGACTTGCCCCCACCGCTGATGGCATTTTTCCGGACTTGTGAAAATACCTCGTGGAGATTACAGGTAGAGCACACCTGGCAGCTTTTGAAGGTCTTTGAGAACTAATATTTGGGCTTTTCTGCTGCCAAGAGGTAGTGTGGCTTATGACTCAGCAGCTGATGACAGAAGCAGAGGAGGTTGGCAGGCGCTGGATGAAGGGCTCAGGCGTGCGTGTGACATGGTGACTGTGTGTCAAGGGCCACCAGTCTCACTCGCAGGACCTATGTGAGTGACAGATGAAGAGTGAGCGTGTTTATCCCCTTGTAGGGTGATGGAGAATGAGGGAGAAAGGTGAAGGGGGCTTTCTGGAAGCTGGAGCAAGCAGGCTGGAGCAAGCAGGTACCTGTTGCATTCAGTGACAGAGCTGAAGGCAGGGCCTGACCTGGAACATATTGGAGACCCTCAGTGGGGCAGCGGGGACCGTCCTACCCACAAGGAGTTCACCATCAGGTAGAGGGTGAGAAGTACAAAGCAGCTAAATTCAAGGTGGACCGTGTTTAGACCACACAGCGGAGTTGTGACAGAGTGCGGTGGGAATGCCAGGGAGGCGGGGCAGCAGAGCCTCTGAGATGGTCCAGAGGGATGGGCAGGGGGTGGGAAGGAAATGCAGGTGTTCCGGGAGAACAGCATGCGGAGGTGCTGGGGCAGGATGTATAAGGCGTTTGGAGAAGGACTCACCTGGTGCATAGGTAGTTGGAGGATATCATGCCTGGAAAAATTGGACTGAGTTAGCGAATGGAAGCCTTAATGCCCTGCAGAGGAAACTGTGCTTAAATGAGTAGATACTGGTAGTCTTGAAAAATCTTGAGCAGAAAGTGACATGATCCAGCTTTCAGATTTTCAAGCATTTGAGTTTGGACGGATGGGAGGAACAAGTCAGACAGACCTAGGTTCCAGTCAGTCATGCTCTGCCGCTTAATAGCAGCATTACGTGCTTTGACAAATGACTCAAAACACACGAAGCCTTAGTTTGCTTATCTTTAAAATGGGGAGAATGACACGGGATGCAATGAGATAATCCACATAAAGCGTCTGCTGGTAAAGCATGGATTAGTTATGACTGCTCCCACCACTGTTGCCAGAGAGATGAGTTACTTTTGTTTTTGGCTGCATTGGGTCTTAGTTGCAGCACGTGGGCTCCTTTCTAGTTGTGGCAGGCTTAGTGGCCCCATGGCGTGTGGGATCTTAGTTCCTCAACCCAGGATTGAACCTATGTCCCCTGCATTGAAAGGCGAATTCTTAACCAGTGAACCACCAGGGAAGTCCCCAGAGGCGAGTTACTTTAACAGTTGTTTTTGCGTGTCTAGCTGGAGAAAGGGAGTGAACTAGGGTGAGAGGTTGTAAAGGAAGGAAAAATAGCAGAGATACTATAGAAATAAAACCTATAGGCTTAAGTAGGTTGGGTGTCAACTCTGGGTGACTAGAGACACAGATAGAGAAAGAGAAGTCGTATCCAACTCTTTGCAACCCCATGGACTGTAGCCCACCAGACTCCTCCATCCCTGGGATTTTCCAGGCAAGAGTAGGGCCACCCTGGAGTGGGTGGCCATTCCCTTCTCCAGGGAATCTTCCCAACCCAGGGATCGAACCTAGGTCTCCCACATTGTAGGCAGACACTTTATGGTCTGAGCCACCAGAGAAGCTCAGAGACAGACAAGGCGAGTGTAAAGGAGGTGAGTCAGGATGGCAGGTTTGTGAGGAGCAGGTAGAAACTAGGGTCAGCCACAGCAATGGGCAGCCTCAAAGAGGGGTGGGTTAGGTTTGAGGATATGAGTTTACGGTCAACCCCAAAGTTTTTTTTTTTTTTCCTTCACTTTCTCTAGCAAACCTTTTGCAGCCCGGGAATGAAGGGTAGAGAAACTGAATAGTAAGCATCTCGAGCCTGGGCTCCTGTAAACAGAAAAGGAATGTCCAAGGGTCCAAGCATAAGGAGTGGAGGGCAGGGGGAAGGAGTCCTTGAAGCTTCTGGCTGTGTTCAGACTGGGAGAGGAAGCTGGGGGGCGGGGGGCACGCTGGAAGTCTTGGTCAGGACGAAGTCCCCGCTCCCCTGAGCAGGAGGGAGCGGGTGGGAGAGGGGGCTGTTAGGAGGTGATGTGGTGGTGAAGAAGGAAGGAACAGTGCCATGTTTTAAAAAATCAGCTTAACTGAGGTATCACTTACATTCTGTAAAATGCATTGATCATAAGTATAGAGCTTGATGTGTTTTGATAAATATAGTATTATCCCACGTAACTGCCCCCTCAGTTAAAAAGCCATGAAACATTTTCATCCTCTCCAAACCTTGCCTCGTGCCCCCTTTGCAGTACTTGGTGTCACTGTAGGCTAGTTTTGCCTACTTTAGAATTTCTCACAATGAAACTATCTGGTGAATGTGTATGCCTTCACTTGGTGGTGGCCATTGGGTTGTTCACACTTTGGGCTGTTATTACTAAAACTGCTGTGAACGTTCGTGTATGTTGTGTTCATGTATTGTGGGCATGAAGTTTTCCCTGGACTGCCCCAGTTTTGATTTTGGCTCCATTTCTTACCGGCTGTTGCCTGTTAGCTGTCCCTCTCCGCCACTCTTTATTTTTATTGGTAATGAACATCTCCTCCAGAGGTCCTTGTGAATATCAGATATGAATGTCTGCAAAGCTCTCAGAACCCTGGCTGGACATAGTCAATGACCGTACATGGGAGCTGTGGGTACCTTTTCCGGGGAAGTACCGGTGGTAAGAGGCTTGCTTCATGGCCATGCTTGGAATGCCTTAGGATGCAGAAGTAGGAAATCCACTCGTCTTGTTGGGCATTGGGTCCCTGCTTGGTTGAGTCAGCCCCTCCCCATGATTATCCATCCTGAGCTTGGTGATGTCAGACCACGGCCCCCACTGTCTGAAACCCTAAGGGAAAAATCTCTCTCCATGCTTTGTAAACTATAAGGTATCTCATAAAATGTAAAGTATTACTGCTGGTTATTGAATGACAATGCCGCTCTTGTCCTCAGAAAAGACTGGACTGTATATAAAAGGTTTGCCCAAAAGTTTAAGACAAACTACCCCAAACCCTGCTCCCACTGACTGAGAGCTTTTCCCCTTTAGAGAGGCTTTGCTGTGAGTGAGTGTGGTGAGTGTGTGTGTGTGTGTGTGTGTGTCTTGAGAGCCCCTCCCCCAGTCTGCAAATGCTCCTCGGGGAGTGGGGAGGGCCTGGAGTTTCTGGCTGTCCTTGGAAAGTTGATTTAATAAGGGTTCCAGGAAAACCAGCCTCCCTCCTTCTCCCCCTCTCCTTTCCCTTCTCTTTAAGGTTTGGGATCTTAAAGAGGCTGAGCTGGTTTCAGACCAGGCTTTGTGGGAGAGTGGTAGGGGGAGACCAAAGCGGGCTTCATGGGCCAAGGAGTAAGAATGCCCCTTTAAAAAGATAAGCACTGGCTTGAAAGACACTTTGAGCTTGAAGAGGCTTGTTTCTGTGTATTTTTCTCTCTTTTAGAATAAGACTTGGAGAAAAGCAAGTGGACGAGTCCAAAACCACTTGCAAGACCACTTGTCACATAGTTGGGGGTGGAGGTCCTGCCCTTTTTTCAAAGCAATAACCTGGGCTAAAACCCCCAGACCTCATGGTGGAGGGCACAACATGAGTCTCAAAATACTTGCCTACATGCTCAGAAACCTGCAACTAATAAACGATTTAATGGCTAAGGTTTTACAGCTCCTCCACCTACCCAGATTTGAAGGAGTCTGGTGGCCGGTTGAAGGGGGAGAGGTTACCCTTAATGGAAAAGCCGCACGTTTCCATTTCTGGCTGCAAGCCCCCTGGAAGCCGGGCGCCACAAAGCGAGGCTTTGTCTTTGTGTGCTGCAGAAACCTGGGCCCGTGGGGGAGGCAGCAAGTGGCGCAGGAGACATCACCCCAGCTTCAAGTCCAGTCCCAGGCCCTGGCTGCCCAGGCAACTCCCCTCCTGGGCCCAAAGTGGTATGCATTTCAACCCGGCTGCAGGGGTCATCTCCCTGCTGTCCTCCTACACGCCGTGGCCCCACTGGCTGCAGCCGATCGGCACGGCCAGAGGACCGGTGTCCGCTGGGCCAGTGTCTCCAGTGGCTATCCCATCCCATCCCCCATGTCAGATCATTTTGCAAAAAGAACCTGTTTGCTTCAGATTCACATGGGGTGAGGGGCGTTGAAGGGAAGCTTCTTCTCCCCGGTGCCAGAAGGCGGGTGGCATTCCGTGGAGCAGAGGGCGATGCGGGGTGAGCCACTGGCGAACAAGGCTGGAGGATTTCAGGACCTGG
Organism: Aepyceros melampus; assembly: GCA_006408695.1. Lineage (NCBI taxonomy): Eukaryota > Metazoa > Chordata > Mammalia > Artiodactyla > Bovidae > Aepyceros > Aepyceros melampus. The sequence continues at coordinate 227,133 of SJXQ01005461.1, forward strand.
GAATCTGCGGGGCGCCAGACTAACCCTGTTTCCCCAGATGATCTTCTCTGTCCCCCGCCCAGGAGGGGTGGCTCTTGTACCCCGAGAAGGGTGCGTGGGCAAGTGTTCTGGAGCGGAGCTTTGCGGAGGGTGGGAGTCCAGAGAGGCTGTGAGGGAGGCGGGGAGGGCTCACGTGTCCGCCTGACCACGCCGGGCAGAGCCACCCCAGGGCCGTGCTCTTGGCTCTGGCTCCTGCATTGCTGCACCATTAGCTTCACTGATTTTCCACTCGACTCTGCCGGCCAGCTCCCCCCTGAAGCCAGGGAGGAGGAATTTCTCAGGGAAGAACAAATGGCTGTCCAGAGCCCTGGCCCGGGGTGGGGAGAAGAGAGGGAGCCCACACCGAGAAGCAGGCTGGGCTGCTGTCCCCCCTGGCTTCTGTGACCGCCACCCCCCCTGAGTCGAAGGGGTGGGCAGGGACCAGAGGGAGAGAAACAGGGCCAGGGATGCCCCTGGGAAGGTGGGCCAACAGGGCCTGGCCCATGAGGGATGGCTCGTGTCTGGGGCGGTGATGGACGGCCTTGGGAGAAGTGGGTTCTGGGGAGCCGTGCTCCGGGAGAGCGAGGTCCAGGGTCAGAGAGCCTGACCGGCAGCTGCACCCTGTTTTCGCAGGGCCTCTGTCCTCGGGGGCCTCTGGGGGTTCCAGCTCACCCTGTGGACGCCACCTTTGCCTCTTGCCTCCCGAAAGTCTGGCAGCGGGACAGCTGTTTCCCTGCTGACCGGGAAAGTCCAGCTGCTTCTGGCACTGCCGATCTCCCGGATTCAGCTGCCCAGGCCTCCCTGTTTGTCCTGGAGAAAAGGCGCCTCCACACACTTCCCTTCCCTCTGCCCACCCTCTCCCCTACCTGCGCCCCCCAAGTGATTCAGCTGCAAGCCAACTGCTCGACCTGGGCTCTTAAGGCCAGGAGGAAGTCCCAGACTCTTTCCTCTTAGGAGAAACTGCCTGGACTTCGGCTGCTCCTAAACTTGAGGGCTTGTTCCGATTCACAGCTGGTGATGGCCAAGTAGGGGGGGACGATGGCCCTATGCCCCAAGGACAGGCTGGTTGTGGCTCCTGCCCTGAGCCCCCCTGTCCTGTTCTCGGTTCACACTGACCCTCGTTGACCCCCTTGCCAAACAAGGTGCCCCCTGCCTTCATTTAAAGGCTTTCTCTTTACCAACGGGAAAGCTCAGGATGGGGCTGTATCCAGTTAGTTCCACGCTCTGAGAACCATTGCCCGGGTGGAGCTGGAAATGCAGTGCTCCTTCTCGAGCCCATGTGTTGTGTCATGGCCAAGCCTCCTGGGACAGGTTGTGTAAAAAAAGGAGGTGAGTGTTGGCGTGAATGTGGTTATGTTTCCCCGGCCCTAATGTGTAGGCGTGTTGAGCCTCAAGTGGGTGAGAGGGTCAAGGAGTTTGGTGAAGACTGGACATTAGTGGTCATGAGTTTGGCAGGGAAAGAGATTAAAAACTGTCAGTGCTAAAGCTTCACATACTTGATCATCATTGAACTTAAGCCTTTATCCCTTCCTCTGTGTTCTCCAGGGTTAAAAACTAGCCTCTCGCTAATGGCTTCTTTGCCATTTGTTTACTGACGCATTTTCTTCCTTTCTCCTTCCCTTCCCTCCATCCCTCCTTCCTTCCCATCCACCCACCTTCCTTCCTTCCCTCTCTCCCATCCATCCATCCATCTGGCCAAACAAGGCTTCCCTCTTTTTTGTTTAATACAGCTGCTGCTGCTAAGTCACTTCAGTCGTGTCTGACTCTGTGCGACTCCATAGATGGCAGCCCACCAGGCTCCCCCGTCCCTGGAATTCTCCAGGCAAGAGTACTGGAGTGGGGTGCCATTGCCTTCTCTGGTTTAATACAGCATGCATATGCAATTATAACCACTGTTTATCCTAGTCCCTTAGCTGAAATGTTCATCCCTAGCGTTTCCTGCTCTCATTCTGTCATTTCTACTCTTAGGTTAAGGTGTAACTTAAGAGCCATCTCCCGATTGAAGCCCTCCTCTGGTTCCAAATAAATCACTTTTTTTTTTCCTCTCCTTTTTGTGTAGCATTCGATCTAGCACTGACTTTCCTTAGCCTTACATTATTTAATATATGGCTGTTTCCTTCACCAGAGCAAAGTTCTGTGCAATCAGAAAGAATGTTTTTATTGCTCTTTTAAACCAGGGATATTTGGGGGACTTCCTTGGTGGTCCAGTGGTTAAGATTTTGCCTTCCAATGCAGAGGGTGGGTGTTTGATCCTTGGTCGTGGAGCTAAGATCCCATATGCCACGCAGTCAAAACACCAAAACATAAAACAGACTCAATATTGTAACAGATTCAAAAAAGACTTTAAAAATGGTCCACATTAAAAAAGAAGGAATATTTCATTATAGAAAATTTAGAAAATATAGGCTTGTAAAGAGAAAAACTTACATGCTCACCATCCAAAAATAATCACTGTTAACAACGAATCTATCTCTTAGTTTTTTTCTACATTTATACAACATGACTTTTCAAAAGGTAATTTATACATTATATACTAGTTTGTAACATAAGCAGGTACTTATTGCCTTGCAGAGATGTTTTCATCATGCTCAAGTAACTACACAGAAGTATGGATGTACAATATTTATTTATTTATGCAGTCCTCATTATTGAGCATTTAAGTTGTTTTCAATAGTTTGCACTTAAGGGAACATCAGTTCAGTTCAGTTCAGTCGCTCAGTCGTGTCCGACTCTTTGTGACCCCATGAATCGCAGCACGCCAGGCCTCCCTGTCCATCACCAACTCCCGGAGTTCACTCAGACTCACATCAGTCGAGTCCGTGATGCCATCCAGCCATCTCATCCTCCGTTGTCTCCTTCTCCTCTTGCCCCCAATCCCTCCCAGCATCAGAATCTTTTCGAATGAGTCAACTCTTTGCATGAGGTGGCCAAAGTACTAGAGTTTCAGCTTTAGCATCATTCCTTCCAAAGAAATTCCAGGGCCGATCTCCTTCAGAATGGACTGGCTGGATCTCCTTGCAGTCCAAGGGACTCTCAAGAGTCTTCTCCAACACCACAGTTCAAAAGCATCAATTCTTTGGCGCTCAGCCTTCTTCACAGTCCAACTCTCACATCCATACATGATCACAGGAAAAACCGTAGCCTTGACTAGATGGACCTTAGTCGGTAAAGTAATGTCTCTGCTTTTGAATATGCTATCTAGGTTGCTCATAACTTTTCTTCCAAGGAGTAAGCGTCTTTTAATTTCATGGTTGCAGTCACCATTTGCAGTGATTTTGGAGCCCCCAAAAATAAAGTCTAACAGGGAGTTAAATAATTTATCTAAACTCATGTAGTTGATGGGCCTAGAAACGGAAATAGCAGCCCACTCCAGTAGTCTTGCATGGAGGACCCCGTGGATGAAAGAGCCTGGCTGGGCTACAGTCCACAGTCTCAAAGAATCAGACACTACTGAGCTGCTAACAGACACACACACACATACACACACACACAGAGCGATGGGAGGTGAAAGTGGAATTCAGGCTCAGGTAGGTCTGACTCCAGTAAATTTTTTCCAGTGCCTTTACTATGTCTCTCTATCAAATTGGATTTCTCCCCAAAATTCAGGCAAACCAGCGTTACAATTTAAATGCTGCTAGGTAGGTCCCTTTTGTCTCACAGGAAGTAGGCGTCACCTCCCTTTCTGGGGTGGTACTTACATGTGTGTGATTGGGGCAAGGCTGCAGATGCTTGCCTTGTGCCATTTCTTGTGGGACATTCTTCTGCTCTTGACTGTGAGGCTGTGCATTGCTCATAGGTCTGTGAGCCACCCCAGTCAAAGTGGTTTCCTAGCCTAGAATAATCAATAGAACAAAAACAGCCTTTCCCAGTGTAGCTGAGACCTCCCACTTGGCGAAGGTCTGGGATTAGAGGTCTCTAAAAACGTCAGACTCCACACCTGAGTTTTCCTTGTTGGTCACACTTGTTTTAGAATATAGCGTGTTGTCTGGACATGTAAACCACCTGGATTGCTTCTAAAATGGTCCAACAATGTCTGATAGATGAAAATAAACATGGCTAGAAGGCTCAGCAGGCCTGACCTCTAGGGTCCTTTTGAGGTTACCAGTATTTGTGTGTGTGTGTGCTAAGTCACTTCAGTCATGTCCGGCTTTTTGCAATCCCATGGACTGTAGCCTGCCAGGCTCCTCTGTCCATGGGGATTCTCCAGGCCAGAATACTGGAGTGGGTTGCTATGCCTTCCTCCAGGGGATCTTCCTGACCCAGGGATCGAACCCATGTCTCTTATGTCTCTTGCATTGATATGCAAAGTTTTTTGCCACCAATGCTACATGGGAAGCCCCCACCAGTGTGTGTGTGTGTGTGTGTGTATATATATATATATATATATTTTATATTTAAAACATGAAGAAATGCAAAGAAAAATCCACAAGGTGATAGGGTCTTAAAATTTTGTTTTTCTTAATGTTTATATTTAGTAAAGTAATATTTAAAAAATACATATATATTATAATACACTTGAACAGTCACAAAATACTTAAATTGAAAGGATATTCAACATATATATTAATTTGTAGTATTCTGTCTGAAGTGTGTCCCAAGAGTAGAACACAGATTTATTGTAAGTTATTTGGTAAATATTTTCTTCCAGTTCTTTTTTTTTCTTAAGAGTTATATTTTTCATTAGTCTAAACATAGGAAACACACGTCCATGTTAAGTACTTCATTTTTTTAAACTTTATTTATGTATTTATTTTTGGCTGCACTGGGTCTTCCTGCTACCCTCGGGCTTTCTCTAGTTGCAGTGAGCAGGGGCTACATTCTAGTTGCGATGCAAGGGCTTCTTATTGCAGTGGCTTGTCTTGTGCAGACACGGGCTCTAGATCTTAAGGGCTTCAATAGTCATGGCGCACGGGCTTAGCAGAGATCGATCCTATGTCCCCTGCATTGGCAGGTGGATTCTTAACCATTGCACCACCAAGGAAACCTCTGTTTCAGTTCTGCCAGTAACTGTCTGTATGACCTTTGGGGGGAAAGCCTGCAAGTCTTGGCGGCCCCTCTGGATTGGACACCCAGGACAAAGGGCATCCCTGCCCCAGCCTCGCCATGGGTCAGGCCCAGCCCCAGCCAGTGTCACTCTGACTTCATGTAGGAAAATACAGTAAGTGACTCACTGAAGAGTCACCCAAAGACAACCTCAAATAAGGACATAAAACCTAGGTTATGAGGACATCTGAAGCCACAGGAGAAGGCTTCTTCCCTAAAATGAAAGGACAAGCTGACCACTGTTGGTGGGCAGTGACATGTGTGCACACATATGTCAGGAAGGCAAAGGTTTTGTTCTATTTTTTGTTCACTCTAGCACCTTAGTGTCTGATATGTATTAGGCACTCAGTTAATACTTTTTGAATAAATGAACACATGCATGAACGCACAGGGAAGTAACCATCCATTTTCTTTTTTAAAAAAAAGATATTTGCAACTGATAAGAACCTTCTGTAAAGCACAGGGAACTCTACTCAATCCTCTGTAATGACCTATATGGAAAAGAATCTAAAGAAGTGTGTGTGTATGTGTGTGTGTGTGTGTATGGCCTTCCTGACCAGACAATAAAGAATCTACCTGCAATGTGGGAAACCCGGGTTCAATCCCTTGGTCAGAAGATCCTCTAGAGAAGGGAATGGCTACCCACTCCAGTATTCTTGCCTGAAGAATTCCATGGACAGAGGAGCCTGGCCAGCTATAGTCCACAGGATCGCAAAGAATTGGACACAACTGAGTGATTAACATGGCCACCACTACATGTGTATATATATAACTGATTCACTTTTCTGTACAACAGAAACTAACACAGCATTGTAAATCAACTAGCCTCCACTAGGGCTTTCCTGGTGGTCCAGTGGCTAAGACTCCATGCTCCCCTCAATGCCGGGGGCCTAGGTTCGATCCTTAGTCAAGGAACTAGATCCCACATGCTGCAAGGAAGATCAAAGATCTTGAGTGCAGCAACTAAGACCTGGCACAGTCAGATAAATTAATACTGAAAAACAAAATCTAAGGGACCCCTCATTTTAAAAAATCCATACTCCCAATTTTTTAAAAAAAGGAACTAGAGGGGAAAATACCAATAATTTCCAGTTTTAAAAATGGGGAAGATAGGAATGAAATCCTTTTCAATGAAATGGTACAGCAAAATGGGATAATGCGACCCCATATTGAACCCTTTATGTCACCTAATGGAGTGGTTCTCAGATTTTCCCTTCAGGGATATCACCTGGTGGACTTGTTAAAACACCATGCCTCAGTCCACTCCTAGAGCTCTGGAGCCTGCAACGGGGCCCCTGCCAGGTGGTTCTAACAAGTTCCCCAAAGATGTGGATGCTGCTGGTCTGGGGATCACACTTTGAGAATCTCTGATATCTAATTCTCACTCACTTAAAAAAGTCTACAAGGTAGATGTTTAGGAAACTGACTCAGAGAGGTCAAATGAACACTCCCCAAGGTTAAACAGCTAAAATAAATGGAGGATCTGGAGTTGACTTGGGTCTGTTTAATATAAGCACCTTGACTCTAACCTCTGTAGTGGGAGGTGAGGAGGGTAAAGAGGGCTGAGTCTGAATGCTGGGGGGTTTCGGAGGGAGGAAGATGGAGGAGTAGAGAGTTGTCGGAAAGCCTGTCTAGAGGGAAGGAAACCCTTTTCCTGGAACGCCCTCCTGCTTTGCTTAGGGCTTGAAGTCAGTTCTCACCGCAGTTGGAATGTCATCAGCCCTCCCATCATCGGACCTTTTGCATTTGGAAATGTCTGCCCCTTGATTATCCAACTTCAGGGTTTACTTTGGGGATTAAGTTTTGTTTCCCTTTGGTTTTAGGAATTAGCCTTTAAAGAGTCAGGTTCCTTGACTAACCTAATGAACGAAATTCTCCCTTCAGCATCCAGAACTTTAGTCCATGTTATTTGCTCTCTCAACCTCTCTCAATGCCTGAAAGGTACACCTGGAAGAGGCATTTATTTTATAATGTTAGTCTTTCACCACTACCTACTAACTACCAGTCCATTTTTTAAAATTTATTTGCCTAGCTGCTAAGTCACTTCAGTCGTGTCCGACTCTGTGCGACCCCGTAGACGGCAGCCCACCAGGCTCCCCTGTCCCTGGGATTCTCCAGGCAAGAGTACTGGAGTGGGTTGCCATTGCCTAGCTAGTGAGCATCAAAAAAAAAAAAGATAAATTCTTCTAGAATATCTGGGTTCCTAGCTTTTTCAGTCATAGTCTCTGGGCTACCCTGCACGCTCAGTTCTGAGATTTATTCTGGAACATCTCAGGCCAAAGGGAAAAGATGAAGAGAGACATGTATTGAAGTGGCCATAACTGTGGCCAAAATGGAATCTCCTCTTCTTTTTCCTTCTTTCTCTTTTTTAATATTGACTGTATTTTCTGTGCTTTATATTACATGCTTATGGTGCTTAGTTACTCAGTGACCAACTCTTTGCCACCCATGGACTGTAGCCCGCCCATCTCCTCTGTCCATGGAATTCTCCAGGCAAGAATACTGGAGTGCGTTGCCATTTCCTTCTCCAGGGGATCTTCCGACTGAGGGATCGAACCTGTGCCTCCTGCATTGCAAGCGGATTCTTTACCTGCTGAGCCATCAGCAGGGGGAAGCCCTGTATGTTACATTCTTGTGTCTTACCTGTTTCATTTTGGTCACATGCTCCTTCTTTTTCTTTTCTTTAATATTGACTATATTCTCTTTGCTGTATGTTACATCCTTGTGTCTTACTTAGGCATGTGGGATTTCAGTTCCTTAAGTGGAAGCAGAGTCTTAACCGCTGGACCACTAGAGAAGTTCCCTCCCCTCTTTTAAGGAAAAGTAACTTGCATTCTCTTGTCTTCCTTCACTGAACAGGGTGTGCTGTGCTGGTAGGGGCCGAGGGGACACAGTGATTGGTACTCAATTCCCAAGGCTGGGTTGAAACTTAGAACGTTGGTTAGAGCTGTGGGGCCAGGCGGTGGAGGGTAATTAGAGCTTGTCCAGTCAGCCTTCCTCAGAGTTGAGGACACGGAGGCCTAGAGAGGGATGACTTGGCCTAGGTCATGCAGTCATCCCAGCGACTTCCATGCCAGTACTCTTTCTGTAACCACCCGGGGCTCAAGCAGATTTGGGACTAAGTGGTTTTGACAAGGATTTCAAAGGGGGCTCTCATTTCTTGGGACACCCGGAATGTGAGCCTTGCCCACAGGAGGCGGTCTCTCCTGGGAGGCTCGTTCTAGGTCTCCCGCTCATCTGAGCACAGGAGTCCCCAGTGTGGACACTGACCCTCCAGGCAGCCTTTGGTCCTAGTTCTCCTACCTGCTTTGTCTGAGAGCCATTTCATCTCAGGGAGAAAAATCCCCGACCACGCTCTTTCAGTTTCTGAAAACAGTTCTTGTTCAGTCGTGTCCGACTCTTTGCGACCCCATGGACTGTAGCACACCAGGCCTCCCCGTCCATCACTGTCTCCCGGGGCTTGCTCAAACTCCTGCCCTCAGTCTTTCCCAGCATCAGGGTCTTTCCCAGTGATTTAGCTCTTCGCATCAGGTGGCCAAAGTATGGGAGCTTCTGAAAACAGGCGAAATGCGCTACTTTCACGGTGAATGTGAAGGAGAGAGAGGATGAATGCATGGTACGTCCATGGGCCCTCTGGGCCCGCACTTACCTCCCAATCTGTGGAGAGGCCATTAGTCCCAGATTTTTAGATTTCACGAGCCAAATCCCCACCTCCCAATATTTTGGGTTGACAACTTATTTTGCCATGTAAGGACATCTTAAAAAAAAAACATTGTCCACTACCGATACTGTTTATTATGGTAAAATATACCTACGATAAAATTCACCTTTTTAAAGTGTACGGTTCTGTGACATTAAATACGTTCACATTGTGCAACCATCACCACCATCCAGTTCCAGAACTTTTCACCTTCCCAGCTGACACTCCACCTGTTAAACCGGCTTTTACACCATTGCCTATAAAAACACCACTGCTGGTGGTCCAGTGGTTAAGACTCCTGGGACCCAAGTTCCCAATGCAGCAAGCTGTAGGTTGGATTCCTGGTTGGGGAACTAAGATCCCAACACAGTTCTGCCAATAAATAAATAAAGGATGTCTGTCACCTTTATTCTTAAATAAGGGACATTTCTTTAACGTGGAAAAAAGAAATGTGACTTTATGAAGAGTCCCTTTCCCCACTGCAGTGATCGTCGTCTGCACTGGATCCAATGACCCAGGCCCACCATCGCAGCCGCAGGACTGGCTGGGGAAGGAAGGTGGCCGACCCCAAGGGCACTGATAGCCTTGGCACATGTGCTCCAAAGCCCCCATCGAGGTCTGGTGGGGAGGGCAAAAGGCAGATGCTGAAACAGCTGTGGCCTCAGCTAACTCATCAGCAAGTTTAGGAAGCCACAGTGTTTTCCTAGCCAGCTGCTGGGGTTTCCTTCCCCAAACCAGAGTTGGGGGGAGGGGAGGCCCTAGGAGGGGGCGGAGTGGGGGAGGCGCCTACATTCTTTTCTTCGAGGAACCTGACCGGACTTCTAAGGTCAGAGCCCGGAGTGGGAGCTGCCCGGTTACCTCTTCGCTGTCGTCCCTCCCCCACTCTAATGATCTTTCCATTACAGAACCCAGACCAGGAAGTGCCTGACAGGTCACAGCTGCAGACACATGGCTGGGGAGGCCTGGGCTCTGGGCCAGTGGTGGGAGGGTATGAGCTCCCCTCGGAGCAGCGAGACCCCTGCACGCACACGCACACGCACACACACACACACACACACACCTCTTCAGCTAGTCCAGTTTTCCCTGACCGCTTTGGGGGAAGGTGTTCTGTGTTGTCACAATTGGTACTTTGGCTTTGAGTTTAGGACGTGATTGTATTTAATAAGGGCAGGAGAAGTTCCCCACCTGAGTATCCTGATCCCTACACAAGTCCCCTTCCTGGGCGTGTGGTTCTTTAGGGGACGTTTTCCATGAATGAGCAAGGCTCTCCAACTTCTTTTCCCAAGATGGGACCCACCGAACATGGCTCTAGAAGCTTCCAGAGCCGTGGTGAAGCACAGTCTTAATGCTGCCCAAACAATCTATTTAACAACCGATCTAGTGTGTGTTGTGTTAATTGCTCAAATGGGTGGGTGAGTGATTGAAGTTGCTCAGTCGTGTCTGACTCTTTGCGACCCCATGGATTGTAGCCCACTAGGCTTCTTCGTCCATGGGATTTTCCAGGCAAGAGTACTGGAGTGGGCTGCCATTGCCTTCTCCAGGGAATCTTCCCAACCCAGGGATCGAACCCCAGGTCTCCCGCCTTGTAGGCAGACCCTTTTACCACCTGAGCTATCAGGGAAGATGTTAATTGCTCAGTTATGTCCAACTCTTTGCAACACTGTGGACTGTAGCCCGCCAGGCTCCTCTGTTCTTGGATTTCTCCACGCAGGAATACTCGAATGAGTTGCCATTCCCTTCTCCAGGGGATTTTCCCGACCCAGGGATTGAACTTGGGTCTGCTGCATTGCTCCATCAGAAGGCCAGATTCAAAAGATTTTGCAGAGGACGGTTTAGAGACAAGAGCATGAACTCTGCAAAACCACAGGCCTGGCTGAGCCAGCCCCCTTCATTCTGTTATCTTCACGAGGCCGGCTCCTTCCACAAACAAGTTTGCTCAGGAAATGTTAATTTACCCTAAACTGTGTCCAAGGGGGGCAGTTGTCACACAGGAGTTTCTGTCTCCACCGCCAGCTGTGTTGTTGGCTTTCTTCCCTGAATCTGCCAAGGCTGATTCCTCTGGTGCCAAGTGTGAGCCGGTGACAAACTTCTAGGAACCGGGAGCTGAGAGACCTTCCTTCCCAGTAGCTGCAGACCAACCTTTGCTCCTGACGCTTCTTCCCGCACCACTTAGGTGGACTTGCCCCCGCCCAGGGCAGCTCTTTCTTCCTGGTAAGGCAGGTGGGAAAGCAGCCAATGGTACCGGGCATCCTTTGGAGGAAGCGTTTCTGCCTGGAGTGCTTCTGTAAACACTGGGGCAAGAGGAAGAGGGGAGATTTCTCTTAAAAACTACTCCTGGGCACATTCCTTTGTTAATCACGTAATTACAGCCCTCTCCCCAGCCTGGAAGTGTCCTCCTCGTGGTGGGAGGTATGGGGGTGGGGGGGGAAGTGGGGAACCCAGTCTCTAGGAGGGAAGAAAACGCATCAGCTAGAACAGCAGACTCAACTCTGATGCTGGGTTACCCATCCCTGCATTTTTGGGGAAGGTTTGCACAAAATACAAGGATTCGCCTGCCTGCCCTGCAACTTAACCGGGGAGCCAGTTTTGGGGGGTCTTGGAGTGGGTGCCGGGTCCTGGCTGTGGCTCCGGCCGGCGCAGGCGGCTCGGCGCTAAATTACAGTGACGAGATGGGACAACACAAAAGCCCCGAGATCTTTTATTTTTTTTTTTAATAAAAACAAAACACAACTCCCGGCCCCGAGCCCCTGGGCTGCTGAATGGCGAAGGCTTCCTGTCAGGATTAGCCGGGCTGCCTGGGCCTGTGTGCACTGCCTTTCTCCTCAGGAAATACCTTTGGTAAGCCCGGGTGGGGTCCCCATGGCAACGCGAGAGGGGACCCGCTGACTGAGACCATTCAGCTCCCATTGTGGCCGGGCCCCTTTGTCGGAGCTGTATTGCTGCCCCTCTGGCCCACGCAGCAGTTTGCACCGTTTTGTCAGGCTGAATGTGGAGTTTTTACATTTTAATGGGCTCTTCTGGCAGCGGCCCATTTGCATGCAAAATGCTCCTTCTTACTTCTTTCCCTTTTTCTGTTTGGAAAAAAAAAAAAAACCCTACACTCCAAATCCCCCCGGGTCGGGGCCCGGTGAATGCGGCTGGACCAGGGTGTCAGGCCCCACTAATTGACTGGTGTCCCCGTGTCCCCTCTCACACACTTCTGTGTGCGCCCTGTCTCGGGGATGCCACACGTCCAGGGGATCACGCATCCGGAGGGCTTCCTCCCTGGACCCCCCACCCTTACAGGATGACCGTTCTCCCCCAGGATTTTGATGAGAACCCGCTCTGGCCTGGCCTTGCCAGACTGAAGTAAGTTTTCAGTTCCATTTCAAAGCCAAAATAACGTAATAAAAACCTCGACAGAGGGCTCCCGGGGCCCCGCTGGGGCTGTTCTGTCTTCCTTTTAAGTTGCTTTCAAAGCCACCCCGAGTTCCTCCCCCACCCACAATTGCCCCTTCATTTATCTCTGGGGAGTTTGTGTCAAGACTGTAAACATTCCTGGACCACCAGTTCCCCACGTTACCAAAGAGCATGGCCCCTCTTCTAGTTTTCTCAACCCAGAAACACAGAATCCAAAGGATTTCCTAGGAACGAAGAAGCTCCAATCCTTTGGTCACCTGATACAAGAGCCAACTCATTGGAAAAGACCCTGATGATGGGAAAGATTGAGGGCAAGAGGAGAAGGGGGCAACAGAGGATGAGATGGTTGGATGGCATCACCGACTCAGTGGACATGAATTTGATTAAACTCCAGGAGATACTGAAGGACTGGCGAGCTGCAGTCCATGGGGTCTCAAAGAGTCGGACAGGACTGAGTGACTGAACAACAAAAAGGGATTGCAACTGTTAAGAGCCGTCACACCTGGATTTGTTGGGGGGCTAGCTATTCAAGCCCTATACCCTTCCTCTCCAAGTGGGCATAGAGATGACACCACACTGACCTCACGGGGTAGATGAGACATACTGGATGGATCGGCCCTCAGTCGAGCAGTTTGAATGAGGGCACGATAAAGCTGTGAAAATCTGTAAGTCACAACAGAGCTGCAGAAATTTCCAGAGAATGAGTTTTCATGTCTGGGGAAGTGATGGAGAGACAGGAAAGTGTTATTTTAGGAGAAAGCAAAATAAAGGACATTGAGGATATTGGCTTGGCGAGGTGAGGGGACAGGAGAGCTGGAGGTGGGGAGGAAGGACTTGAGAGGCCCCAGTCCTGGAGGAGGGCATGCAAACCAGGCAACCAGGGGCATGAGGGGATGGGACACAGAGTGCCTGGGCCAGGGTTGGGACAGTCAGGATGTGTGATGGGGGAGGAAGGGGGAGCTGGCCCAGGGGATGGGTGGCCAGCCTCTTTGCCTGACATTCTTGATCTTTTCAGTGGATCAGGCAGGGGGTCATCTGAGGTCATCAGCTCAGCTATAAGCTGCACTCAAGAGGGACTTGGGGGGGCACTTCCCTGGTGGTTCAGTGGTTAAGACTCGTGACTATTTCATGACTTTGGGAGAAGTCTCTCGACCTCCACTGTCTCGTGTTTAACTGAAATAAATGCAAATGAGCATAGACATGAATAAGCACGCCCTGTAAAGCTTCAGGTGCCATGCCAAAATGGGGCGCTACTGTTAGCCCTGGGTCCGCCATGGTCACAGGGCTGCCCTACCCACCTCCCAGTTTCCTCGTCTGCCAAATGTGCACAGTCGCACCTGCTCAACTCTAACAGGTAGATGAGCACGACCAGGAAAGTGCATTGTAAGTGAAAAAACGCCAAGTTATCAAGCAGTGGTTGTGGAGGTGAAGGAATGAGAAGAGGAGGAAGAGGCTAAAGCAGCCAGCTGCAGAGTCCCATGGGAGGAAGGTCGGAGACACAGGTGCCATTAGGCGGGACCTAGGTGCCGACCAGAAAGGGTTTCTTTCGCCTTCCAGAGGCAAGGATTGCAAAGCGGTACAAATAGAGACCCTTTGCACTGGTCTCTTTCAGAGGTTCTAGATGCATGTGGATTCTGGAGAGCCAGGCCACCTGGGGGCAAATCCCTGCTCAGCCACTTACTGACTAGGTAGGCTGTCTTGGACGCATCCTGAACCTCCCGGGCCTCCCTGTCTCCTCTGTCAAATGAGGGTGACGGTTCTCACTTCACGGGTTTGTTGTGAAGTACTTGTACTTGGCATACCATCAGCTTCTGCATTCCCAGGGTAGAGGTAACAATGGTATCAACCTCCTATGAGCTTCCCGGGTGGCTCAGCTGGTAAAGAATCTGCCTGCAATGCAGGGGACCCAGCTTTGATCGCTGCGTCAGGAAGATCCCCTGGAGGAGGGCATGGCAACCCACTCCAGTATTCTTGCCTGGAGAATCCCCACGGACAGAAGAGCCTGGCGGGCTCCAGTCCGTGGGGTCACAGTCAGACACGACCAAGCAACTAACACTTCACTTTTCATGGTTGCTCTGAGGATTCAGGGATACTCTGTGGTAAAAGCATTCACAGGATATGGGGTGTAGATAGTAAGCCTACTGCCAGTATTGGCTAATATTGGTGTTACTGTTTTCAGAGTTGTTTAAGGATCCCAAGATAATATATGAGGAGGCATGTGGTCAGTTGTAAAGTGCTATGCAAATATGGTGCTGTTCCTTGCTGGGTTCATGTGAAGTTGTGGGGCTCCGGGATGGATAGCTTCCAGACCAAATTGGTTGTTATGGGACCAAGGCTGGTGAAGTGGTATTTTTAAAATACATTTTCAGGTATGTTTGTCCATGTGGCATGAAAGGCCTGCATTCACAGTGACTGCAGAGGAGTGTGTTCCCCGGGACTTCTTCACTGCTTCTGTTCTATCCACCCACCTTTAAGTTGAAATTATTCAGAGGGGGCTGTTTTCTGCTGTGTCTTCTTTTGTTCTAGGCAGGCCATATGGTCTAGCCTCATCTCCCATCCCCTTCATCCCGAGGCACAGCCTTGCTCGTAAGCACCCATCTTTTTCTGCTCCCCACATAGTTTCACTGCCTTCCCCTACCATCATGTTCCCAGTGCTGCGAACATCGCCATCTGCCTTGACCACCAATACTTAAGTTCTGAAACCTTGGAGCCTGTGCTGGGTCACCTGTCCTGGCCTCTCATATTCTTCTTCCATTACCTCGTGTTGTAAGATAAAGTACTCCATAGCAACCAGGTATTGTGTAAATCTTATCACCCTGGCTAGACCAAGGCTGGAAGAAGGAACTGGCAACCCACTCCAGTACTCTTGCCTGGAAAATCCTGTTCCAGTGTTCTTGCCTAGAGAATCCCAGGGACGGGGGAGCCTGGTGGGCTGCCGTCTATGGGGTCGCACAGAGTCAGACATGACTGAAGCGACTTAGCAGCAGCCAGCCCAAGGCTGACCAGCTCTTTCACTCCTTATTTTAATCCATGACCTCTCTTTGCACAGCAACAAGGGCTCACAGAGACAACCCACTGATGGCCATTCTGGAGAAAGTCCTTGTCCTATTGGATTTGGGGGAAACTGGGGTCTCATCTTCCAATGACCACGTTTGTACGAATTTGAGCCTCCTCGTGGTCACTGCCCACTCTACATGGTGCCCAGGGCTGGCAGAAGACTCAGAGTTTAGAATCAAGAACTTGGATCTGAACAGATGAACCCAGAACAGAGCTGCCAGCTAGGTAACAGTGGCAGATTTCTGGCCAACTGCTATATCCTGTTGGCTCGTTGGCAACTACAGAGCCCTGGTGTTTTGGAGGAAAGTAGGGAGGGAGAGGGACTCCATAGGGCCCCGCTAACATTAATCACACTCCTAGACTTGAGAAGTACCACCTCTCACCTCTCTGTTTTTCTAGCTGCTTTCTTGAGGATTACTAAAACGTTTGGGTCCCTGATCTGTTTCTAGTTCCCCTTGGAGGGTGGAAAGTTTCCATTAGAAAAGCAGATGGGACTGGTGATTGCTGTCTGAACCCCTGTCCCTCCCACTAAGAGTGTCCTGGGTCCAGCCAGCACGGCCTCCATGGTCCACCTGCTGTCTGCACTGTCTTAGAAGTTGCCCCGCGACCAGAGTCCTCCTCAGCCCCAGATTCAGACAGCTAAGCAGGAGCCTTCATTCCCTCCTGTCTTCCAGAGAGATGACTAGGGCACCCTTGATCCTCTAAGGGTGTGCAAGTCAAGTCCAACCCTAACCCTAAACTTCTTGCTCCCAGTGACGATCATAGTGACTCTGATGTGGGTGTGGAAGCAGGATGCACCGTTTTCCTCCGGGGCACCCCAAGCACCCTGCACCCAGAGCCTGTCAGGGTGAAACTCATGCCAAGTGCTTTCCGCCTCAGGCCAGGTCCCCACGGAATACAGATACCCAGTGTCCCCCAGCCTCCATTGCCCACCTCATCTCTCAGGAAACAGGACACACAAAGTGAGTGTGTGGGTTTGCAGTCTCCCCCACAGCCTCCTCACTCCAATTCATCAAGCGCTGGAATGTCTTTTCAAGTTGCTGCCCAATAAGCTGCTTTTTCTTCTTCATCAGTCGTGGCCAGCCCAATAAAGGTGTCAGCTCCTTTCTTGCTTCCTGATGCCTAACGACATGAAGAGCCCTGGTCTGTGGGTCCTGGTCAGAGAAAGGCCAGCTCAGTGGAGACGGAGCCACAGATGCAAGGGCCTTTCCAACGGGGACATAAATGGGGGACCCTGCAAAGACCGCAGGAGAATGGAGAGTAATGACTTGGTTGTTGCAGGTGGCCAGTGAGCAGGGATGTCTGTGTCAGTTGCCTTACAGACGACGCTCCAAGGTCAGGGCTGCTACTCCAGGTGGTGGCACAGAGGGCCAGGGCCCAGTAAGCCAGCAGATGGTCAGTTACCTTTCCATTACCTCCTCGAAGAAAGTGGCATTTACCTGCTTTGTAATGGAGGCTTTGACACACATCCAAGAGCACTATTAGCCATGAAAAAAATCCACCGTAAACCGAGAGCCATAGGTTTTGGTTTAAATTGAGAAGAATGTTTTCAGTTCCTCTAAAATTTAGTCTTTGCCAGATGCAACTTCAAGACCTACTGAGTATTTTTCTGTATTTCTGACATTATTGGGCACTGTGGGAAAACTATAATAGACCATTCTGTTGGTCTGAGTTGCTTTCTGTTTCTTAGGCAAGATATGGACACTTTTGATAATTAGGAAAAAAACACACCCAAATGTCCATCAGCCAACAAATAGATTCATAAAATGTGGTATACTCACACAAACTATTATTTGGCCACTAAAAGGAATAAAGTGCATGAGACAACATGAAAATAACCTTGAAAACATACTAAAAGAAAGGAAGACACACAAAAAAACTATATTGCACAAGTCTTTTGATATGAACTACCTAATATAGGCAAATCTATAGAGACAAAGCAGATCAATGGTTGCCTAGGCTGGTGGAGGGTGAGGGGATAGTCAGTGACTGCTAATGGGTCTGGGGTTTCTTTTGGGGGTGATACAAATGTTCTAAAGGTAGATTGTGGTGATAGTTGCATTCTGTGACTATACTAAAAAGTAGTGAACGATACACTGTAAATGGGTGAATTTTATGATACGTGAGTTGTATCTCAATAAAGATATTTGAAAAAGCAACAGTGCAAGATGGCATGGAATTAAATGCAAATTTGTGCTATTCAGATGGTAACTGTTTTTACAGAAAAGGAGGGTGGGCGTCTTGGATTGTGCACTTTGAGTAGGTGGGTTGGAGAGTTCTAGAGAGATGCCCGACAGCCTTGAGCAGAAGTCAGTTTTGTTGTGGCTGCAGAATACAGTTAGTGCAGAAAACAGCCAGACTTGGCGTGGAAGGTGGGGAGAAGACGGTCACATGGGGAGGAGGGGACAGACTGAGAGGACCCCTGAAGGCAAAGCAGGGGTTGGAGTTCACCCTCTACACAGCCTTCGATATTGATAAGAAGAATGAACAGGCTGGCACACAGTGGCCTGGAGCACCAGGCTGAGCTTGACCTCCAGAGACTGGGACAAGAAAGCTGGCACTTGAGGCTTTATATAGGTCATGCAGAAGAGTTCTGTTTGTATGTCTGGCCAGGAAGAGCGGGGAGTGTCAGATCCAAGTGGAATCAGCCCCAGCTGGTCCCAGCACAGCCAAGTCTCCCTTTGTTGCTTTCTTCTGGGGCAACGCCCGTGTTCTCCCTGCTACCTTTTTGTTTCTGGGACCTGTCAGAGGCTAAGAATTTGAGTTTACCGGAGTTTACTGTTTGACCAACGGCTGGTACAGATCATGAGCTGCAAAATATTTAATCAGTGAGGTCATTGCAGGAAAATGAGATTTGATCCATAGGAGCATCTTCTGTTTCCCTAAGGGTCAAGTCTGAATGGCTTTTCTTCTGCCTCCTCTTGGCAAAACCACAAACCATTAAAAATGGAAAGAATAACTTTTTTTTTCCAAGACCCACAAAAGCTTATTTTTAATCAATGTGTGGTCTGCTCACCTTTGTGGTGTGCCTCTTGACCTGATTCACAAAAATAAATGAGTGCGGGCCTAGTGGTTTGTTTTCAAACCCTTTTAAACCAACACCTCCTTTTTGATGACTCAGTATTTACCTAGGATTTAAGACAGAGCCCTTGGGTCGAGGGGCACCCAGCCTGCAGCCATAGCCTCTGAGCCTCGTCCGAGGCCCCCCAAAAAAGCTACTGTTAGTCCCTGGTGCCCAGGACACATTTCATCGGTGAGGTTTCTAGCAGAAACCTATTGGGGACTTCAGAAAGAGTGGGTTAAAATGAGGTGGTGAAGGAGAAGCGGAGTTTGGAAGGGAAGACGACGGAGCGACAGTGCATCATTGTCAGATTATTCAGCAAGCCTTTGTTGGCAGCTCTCATGGGCCAGGGCCCTCCTGGGTAATGGGGTTTAAAGGTAAATGTGACATGTTCCCACTCTGGCAACCTTATCAAGAAAGGGGCCTTTCCTCCAGGGTGACAAGTGTGAGAGGAGGGCCCCTGACTCAGACTGGGATCAGAAAGGCCTTTGGGGCAGTTTCCAGCCAGGCTGAGAACCAGAGGGTGGGTGGAGAGCCAGATCTGGGACCTGCAGGGGGGCTGCCAGAAGCCTCTGATGGCAAACTGGGGGTAAGAAAGAAAGAAGGCTGCAGAAGCCAGTAGAAACCAGGCAGGTGGTGAATGTGAGCTACCTCAGGTGTGTTGTTCTGGTGGAGGCTGGGCAGAGAGCAGAAGATGCCAGGGGCAGGCATGCAAGTGCTGAGAGGGATGGGGAGATGCATTTCTCTACGTTAGTGTGGACGGGGTGTGCCTGGGAGAAGACGGATATGCCCGAGGCTGGCCTTGCCTGTGTCCCGCCTCAGGCCTTCCTGTTGGTGCGAGTTCAGGGTTGATGGTTGAGAGGGGTGGATGTGTGGACCCCCGGGCTCAGGGTGGGGTGGCGGAGCAGTGAGGGGGAGTGGGTGTGTGTGCCTGTGTGTCAGAGGGCAGCGGAGAGGAGGTTGGGGGCTCAAGAGGGGGAGCCCTGCAGTGGGGCGAGGAGAAAGGAGCTTTGTGTGGAGTGGCTTTTGCTGCCAGAGCAAGTGTGGGTTTTGTGGCAGCTGCCGGCCTCCGTTCCTAATATAGTCAAAAGCTCCGAATCCTCTGGCCCAACACCTGTTAGCCAGAGGCTCCCCTGAGCTGACCTCTCCTCGGGCAGTCTCTCCCGCGTATACACCCTGTGCATCGGACTCCTTGCGGGGCTCAGAGCCCCCTCCACTTGAATCTAGAACCCCGCCCATGACACGCTGCCCCCCACATGGGGAGCTGCTGAATTTTGGTGGGGGCTTGTTCCTGGGGAGAGGGGTAAGGCTGCCCCACCCGAAAGCGAACAGTGTGTTCCCCTGGGAAGCGGCTGCTCTTGGTAAAGAGCTGCGTGTGTGGGGAGGGGATGCTCTTAGATACGAGGGCCAGAGCTGCCCACCCCCCACCAAAAGATGGAGGGAAACCCACTCTGAACCGCTTAATGCTGCTGCAGCTGCTTCCTAACTTTGCCTCTGTCTTCCTTTGCCCTCTGGAGGAGTGGGGTGGATGGGAAGCATTGGAGGTGTCCAGGGAGCCAGCCGTCCCCCCCGACTGACCCGCCACCCC
>SJXQ01005461.1:247211-262421 GCA_006408695.1 Aepyceros melampus
CTCTGCCCTCTTCCTGGTCCCTGCGGCGGCTGCAGCCCAGCCCTGGGGAGCCCCTGTGGAAGTGGAGTCCCTCCTGGTCCACCCTGGTGACCTGCTGCAGCTCCGCTGTCGGCTGCGGGACGATGTTCAGAGCATCAACTGGCTGCGGGACGGGGTGCAGCTGGCGGACAGCAACCGCACGCGCATCACCGGGGAGGAGGTGGAGGTTCGGGGCTCCGTGCCCGCCGACTCAGGCCTCTACGCCTGCGTGACCAGCAGCCCCTCCGGCAGTGACACCACCTACTTCTCCGTCAATGTCTCAGGTGGGTAGCCAAGTCCGCCCTCTCCCCGCCCCTGCCTCCCTCTCTGCTGATCTCAAGGGGAGGCCGGCCTCTTCCTCTGCCGTCATCTGCGCCCTCCCCTCTGCTGCAGAAGCTGCCACCCACTACATCGCTCCCGCCCGCTGCGCGGCTTAGCTCTCAGGGGGTGACTCGGGGTGTCAGCCTCGGGTTGGAGAGCAGAGGACTGCTTGGACCCACCTTGGGGGTGCTCGCTGACACCCCGGGGGGTGGGCAGTGAGACACGGTGGTTTCTCCAGCACAGCCTGCCCAGGTCATCTGGGTGCCCCAGGGCTCAGGCTGCTTACAAACTCTTGTTCCCTGGCCGTTTGGACTTGGTGCTGGGCTTAGTCATCAGCACCCCCAGATTCGTGGTGAGGTCCCTGT
Organism: Aepyceros melampus; assembly: GCA_006408695.1. Lineage (NCBI taxonomy): Eukaryota > Metazoa > Chordata > Mammalia > Artiodactyla > Bovidae > Aepyceros > Aepyceros melampus. Next base: position 247,916 of record SJXQ01005461.1, read on the forward strand.
GGGATAGTGGGTGACCCAGCTGGACTGCCGTAGTCAACGGCTTGATGGGAGACACGTGTTCTCTAGCTTCCAGACCTGTATTACGGCAGCCAGGGAACCCTAGAACTCTGTGATTTTGGGGACCTGCCACTTGTAGGATGTGACTTTTACAAAACCTTAGGACTGAACCGAGTAGAGCTGGAATTGTCTTTACACCACTTGTGCATCTCAGGCTGCGAGCCTGGCCTCTTGCCCGCCGAACATCCTCTAGAACGCCCCCTCCCCAGCTGAGGGACGTGCCTCCTTCACTTCCCTCCAGATGCCCCCAAAACACTAGAAAGGACTGGGGAAAGATCTGGCACGAGCCCTGATGGGTGACCACACGCTCAAAGGGGTGGATACTTGTTGGGGGCAGGCATTGGCAGCTGCCCACTGTGTCGCGGGTTCCTGTCCACTGTGGTTGAGAAGCGCAGTCCCCGACCTCAGCGGACACGTGCTAGAAACGTTGCAACTCCAGAGAGTTCAACCCAGGGCTTCAGAAATGGCTTCTGGCCACAGTGCCTCGATCTGTCTGAGTTTCCAAAGGAGGGTTCGGGTGTCCTGGCTGCTGGTTCTGAGATGCGGCGTGAGCCTCTGAGTGCAGGGTGGAGTTAGGTTAAAGAGAACCCCACCTGTCCGTGATGGAGCTGCCCGGGGCAAAGGCTCGGGGCAGGGAAGGGCAGTGTGTTGGGGTCGGCGGAGGAGGGAGACAGGCACAGGGTGTGCATTCTTACATAAACCATGTCTGTCCCACAGAGGGACGAACACTGAGGGAGGCGTGGGCCCGGGAGGCTCTGTGGGGAGAGGTCGCTGCGGTCACCTGTTACTGGACTGGCCCTTGTGTCCCGGGGTAGCTGTGGACTGGATGCGAGCCGCAGCCTCTTTTCCTGCGGGAGGGACCTCAGCGCCCCCCTCCCTCTTGCCCTAGATGCGCTCCCCTCATCGGAGGACGACGATGACGACGATGACTCCTCTTCGGAGGAGAAGGAAACAGATAACACCAAACCAAACCGTATGCGTGAGACACTGTTTCCTTCCTTTCTGGCCTCTGGGCCCGGGGATTGGGTTGGAACAGAAAAGGGGAAGCTTGGGCAAACGACTGGAGAAGGGAGGGGTAGCGGGGCACATGGTGTCATGACGCTTGGCGCGGGGGACACCCCTCCGGGGTCTGGACCAGCGCGGGCACCGTTCACAGGTGGCGACCAGGTGGGTGGGGCCTCCCCGAGCCTGACCAGGCCCTGTCTGTCTCCGCTCTCCCTGGGCAGCCGTGGCTCCGTACTGGACGTCACCAGAAAAGATGGAAAAGAAACTGCATGCGGTGCCAGCTGCCAAGACAGTGAAGTTCAAATGCCCTTCCAGTGGGACCCCAAACCCCACGCTGCGCTGGCTGAAAAACGGCAAAGAATTCAAGCCCGACCACAGGATCGGAGGCTACAAGGTACCTGGGTTTTTATGAAAGCTGGAGTAAAGCGGGCAGGAGACACTGCTTAGAAAATCCTTACTTATATGCTTTTAATTGTTTTAAATAACACTCTAGAAATTTTTCAAATACTAAAAAAGTAAATAAACTTAAATCTTTTTAGTCTTTTTTTTCTATGTATGTGATTTTTACATGGTCACTCACATTGTCTATCTAATTTCTTGCCAGTTGTTAACGTTATGAGTCTTTTGCCATGTATTTGAAAGATAATTTTTCATGGCTTTATAGTATCCCAGTATTAATTGTCCCACAATTTAATGAACTATTTTTAATACTAGTTATTTTCCAGTTTTGCACTGCTGTAAATAATATTATGCTGAATATCTTTGTAGTTAAGTCTATGTCAGTATTTTAAAATATTCCTCTTTAGGAACAGATTGCTGGAAGTTACTAGAGCAAAGTATAAGCATTTTTAAGCTCTTGATGCATGTTACCCAATTCCCTTTTTTTTCCTCCCTAATAAAGTTAGGTAATTTTATTCATTTGTTCACTTATTCATTTTTTACACCAACATTTCGTGGATACATGTCTTTCCAGAAAACGTATTAGGCAGTAGAGTTCAAAGTGCAATGGGAAGACATAAAATTTTACTGTGACATTTACTCTAATAGAAGATGATGTAATGAGTAGGGGTGTGATTTTTTTCATTTTATTTTATTGTGGTAACAGTTACTTTCTTAAAAGGGAAAATGAATTCGCCCTCCCATAGCAGAGTATGAGAATGATAAACTGGCTATACTTTTGCCAACAAATTTGACAGGTGAGAGTATCATATTGTTCTCTGTGGGCTATTTTGCTTAGGAACAAACTTAGAATTTTCATGTCTTCCTAAGTGGTTTCCATTTCTTGTTGTGGAAATTGTTCAAGTCCTTTGCCCATTTATAATTCTAGGAAGAACGTCTTCATTTAACGCTCCTTTAAACCCTGTGATCATTCTCACCATCCCTGTTTCTCTCCCATCTCACCTAGCTGCTCTTTTCTCATTAATCTTGCATAAGAAAAGTAGAGGAGGGGCTTTCCTGGCAGTCCAGTGCCTAAGACTCCTTGCTTCCAAAGCGGGGCAGTGGGTGGAGGGGGCATGGTTCTGTCCTTGATCAGGGAACATGATCCCACATGCCGCAACTAAGACCCAGTGTAACCAAAATACATAGATGTTAAAAACGAGAAGCAGAGGAAATCAGAAAAACAAACTCTTTATAAAGTAACTCAGCCGGCACTTGCTGTGTGCAGCACCCTGTGCTCTGGGTCTTAGGAGGCAGCGTCCTGCCCAACAGAGTCCATCTGATGGGAGCGCTGCATCTGTGAGGCCCAGAGGTATAAGAGGACAGGAGGTGGACTGTGAAACGAGATGTCAAGGGTGGACACGGCTGGACTCAGCGGGGCACTGCTCTGGCACAAGAGCAGTGTCGACAGGGGTGCAGTGTTGGGAAAGCTCCCAGTGTATCTGGGAGGGCTCCGAAGGCACGTTCATCCAGATTGCAGATGGCCTTGCCCGTGGCGGGCAGACTTTCCAAGTCCTCACACTCCTCTGCCTGATGCCTTCTTGCAGAGTGTGAGTGGGCTGGGATGATGGTCCCCAGCTCCCTATGCAGCTGGGCTGCATGCTCTGATTGGAGGGTGCGTGGCTTCTACCCACCTTTCCCTCCACACCCGCAATGGGGCCCTTTGGCATGTTTCCCCTCAGGTCCGTTATGCCACCTGGAGCATCATTATGGACTCCGTGGTGCCTTCGGATAAGGGCAACTACACCTGCATCGTGGAGAATGAATACGGCAGCATCAACCATACCTACCAGCTCGATGTTGTGGGTAAGAGGAGTAGTTTGCTGGAAGGAGCGGGGATTCAGAGAACACAGCCTGGGAGCCAGGTTCACTTGGGGTGGACAGGATGCTGTGGCGTTTATTAGCTCCATCACCTTCCTTTTTCACACCTTCCTTTTCTTATCCGTCAGAGTTGGGAGGATTAGTAGTACCACAGGTTCATTGTAAAGGGAAGGTGCTGTTGAGTCTCTCCTGCAGGAGGTGACCGGCATAGTGGTGGTTAATCTAGCTTAATAGTAGCTACCACTCCACAGATGCGAGTGGTCTGCCGGGTACAATAAATACACCACAGGCAGTTCTTCTAGCATCCTGCAAGGCAGGCGCTGTTGTTCCCATTGTACAGAGGAACACACTGAGGCTCAGAGAGGTCAGTCCACGCAGACTCCAGGCACTGCACGAGACACTAGGAAGAACGCCGTGCCTCTTGGTGCTGTGGTGCAGCCTCTGCCTTCCAGAGGCTCTGAATCTCATTCTCTGGCGACCTTAAGGTAAAGAGTCTCAAAGCCAGCGCTCTGCCTTGGCTTTAAGGATATGGTATGCAAAGGAGCTTCTGGGGAACTCCCTGGAGGGTCAGTGGTTGGGACTCAGTACTTTCCCTGCCATGGCTCAGTTCAGTCCCTAGTTGGGGAACGAAGATCCTGAGAGCCATGCAGTGTAGCCAAAAAAATAATACAGGCTCATGATCTAGGAAGTCCGGGGTAGGCTCTGAGGGTCAGTGTTTCTAACAGGCTGGTGAAGCTGGCGCTGCAGTACCCAGACCACACTTTGAACAGCAAGAGTCTGAGTGGCTGTGGGTTTAGTTACGGGCAGGTAGGCTGGGCTGAGGTCCGGGAATGCGTCTCTGTGCTAGTCCTTGGGATGCTCTGTCAGCATTCCAGCCAGGAGTGGCCACAGCAGGGCCTCACGACCGTCTCCCGTCCCGTGCCCCCCTAGAGCGGTCCCCTCACCGGCCCATCCTGCAGGCGGGCTTGCCGGCCAACAAGACGGTGGCCCTGGGCAGCAACGTGGAGTTCATGTGCAAGGTGTACAGTGACCCGCAGCCCCACATACAGTGGCTGAAGCACATCGAGGTGAACGGGAGTAAGATTGGGCCGGACAACCTGCCTTATGTCCAGATCTTGAAGGTAATCCTGGCTCGGGTCTCCGTGGGCTGGGCTCGGGGAAGAAGGCCTGTATCCCCTGGGGTCCAGGTGGCTGGGGTCCGGCTCAGTCCCTGCGATCGGGCCCCAGTCCTTCCGCTGGGTCCAGGCTCCATCTTATGTGGGGCCCTGGCCACTTTCCGAAGGACCAGTGGCAAGTCGTGGGTGAAGGCTTGTAGGATGCCGAGGGCTGGGGGTGAGCACTGCTGGCTTCTAAAGAGCTTGGACGGTGACCGTGCCCAGGCTTTCGGGTCAGCTTCTCCGGGAAGGCACTGGCACTCTGCTCTCCCACTGCCCACTACCACAGCCTTCCCAGCAAGCGTCTCCTGGTCTCTGCCCTGCTTCCCGAGTCACGTCCTTTCTGGCACATGGGCTGATGCCAGGCACAGCTTAGCTTAGGTAGGGCTGGAAAAGCTGAGTCCATGGGTCGGTCCTCAGCGGTTTCAGGAGTAATGGCATTTTCTTCCTTTTTTTCCGCCCACTCCCAGACTTCGAATGTCCCTGAATGCTCCATTAATCCAGGGAAGCTAATTGCCCAATTCTCCAGTGGATCTTACAACAGGAAGTAACCAGAAGCTGGGAACCTGCTTTCCCTCCTGGTCCCAGCCTTAGACCTCCTCCTCCCTGGCTTGGCTGTTCCAAAGGTTTCCCAGCCAGCCACCACGTTCCTCACCTTGGGCACTGAAACTGCCATGTAGGAAGTAGGCTTGATGCCTTGGACCTTGGCTGCTGTCTCCATTGGCAATCTCTGCCCTCTTCCTGGAGGAGGGGGTTTAACACCAATGAAACATTTGCTTGGGGCAATAATTTTTTCATTCGGTTTGTTTTTCAGTCATATTTTTCAGTCACATGGATTTATTCCCTCCTGGTCCCAGCCTTAGACCTCCTCCTCCCTGGCTTGGCTGTTCCAAAGGTTTCCCAGCCAGCCACCACGTTCCTCACCTTGGGCACTGAAACTGCCATGTAGGAAGTAGGCTTGATGCCTTGGACCTTGGCTGCTGTCTCCATTGGCAATCTCTGCCCTCTTCCTGGAGGAGGGGGTTTAACACCAATGAAACATTTGCTTGGGGCAATAATTTTTTCATTCGGTTTGTTTTTCAGTCATATTTTTCAGTCACATGGATTTTTAAAGTCTACTTTTTTATCTGCTAATGAGGGAAAGAGGAGGAGTGTCACCTCAGCCTCTTGCCTTAGCTCCCGGGCCCACCTTAACGCCGCACGGGAGCAGATACGGCCACATCTCCATGTTGGCCCAACTGACGGCGTGTCGTTGGTCTGTTCCAGCATTCGGGGATAAATAGCTCGGATGCGGAGGTCCTGACCCTGTTCAATGTGACAGAGGCCCAGAGCGGGGAGTATGTGTGTAAGGTTTCCAATTATATTGGTGAAGCTAACCAGTCTGCGTGGCTCACAGTCACCAGACCTGTGGCAAAAGGTAACGGGGAGCTGGAGGGGCCCCTGTGCTGGGGGTTGATGGAGGCCCCGAGCTGCCAGGGCGGCTGTGGGGAGGCCAGCGCCCCACTCTCCCTGTTAGCCTGCTGTCTCTAGTGCCCGGAGCCATGGAAAAATACCCGGCCTCGGTGGCTGGATTGGTTCGGTTCTGTGTTGGTGTCACCCCTCTGTGCCTTGTGTGTGTTCTTGGCTGCGTGTGGGGTGCATCCTGGGTGATCCTGGAGACTGAGGGTCCGAGTGATGGAGAGGAGAGAGGACCAGCGTCACTGCAGCCCCCCCTCCATCCCTCCTGTGTGCCCCCTCTGGAAACCAAACAGCCCCCGCGCCGGCCCATTTCTCCATGCGCTCGCGCCGCATGCCGGGCTGGGCCGGGGCTGCCGCGCCTGGTGACGGGTGTAACCAGCCATCCGCGTCGCGCCGTCAGGTCTGCTGAGTTCCTGCTCAGGCCCTCACCCTCTTCTTCTAACAGGTTTCTCGCTGCCTGGTGATTTTTGTCTGTCCGTTGTTGCAAAGGAGACGCTGGGGAACCTTTCTTCCTCTGGTTATTTTTTTCTTCCCTCTTTCCTCTTCCTCGCTCCCTCTCTGAGAGGTCTCCGGTCCCGGGCTTGTCCATGTGGCTTCCGTTGTCTCTTCTAGACGGCCGGAGTTAACACCACCGACAAAGAGATGGAGGTGCTGCACTTAAGGAATGTCTCCTTTGAGGACGCGGGGGAGTATACATGCTTGGCGGGTAACTCTATCGGACTCTCCCATCACTCTGCATGGCTGACCGTTCTGGAAGTATACACTGTCCTCCTCTCGATGTCCTGCCCTCGCCAGGGGCACGGGGGGAGCATGCATCGCAGGGTCGGGGGAGACACAGAGCCGGGCTCCATACGCGGCAGGCGGCTCTGGCAAGTCATCTGGCCTGTCATCTGGCCTCGTGAATCGAACCTTCTCAGCTCACCCTGGAGCCTTCCTCCTGGTGCAAGATCTCAGATTCCTCTCACTTGTGGGCCTGCCTCTGTCTCTCCTCCGGGTCGGAGCGATGCATGCGTGGGGTCTGGATCTAACCTGCAGCCAGGCTCTCCTCCAGGGCAGGCTCCTTCCCTCCTGGGGTCCAGCAGTTTTCCTCTATCGCCAGCCCCTGGAAGTCTCCGAGAGGCTCCCCCTGTAACTGAATATAGGTGCTCTGAAGGGAAGGGCTTGCCGCTCAGAAGCACCAATGCTCTCCAGCCTCCCCCTTGCTGATCTCGGTGGGCGAGGTTCCTCCAGACCCGGACAGTGGACTTGAGCTACTTTGAGCAAGTCCTTTCCCAGGCAGCGCAGGGGGCTCAAGGGTGCCCGTTTATCCTCTTTGGCTCCCAGTGCAGCTCCTCTCCAGAGGGGGCCGTGGAGGTAGGGCCAGGAAGGCAGGAGCCTGCAGCCTGGGCAGGGTGGTGGGGGCTGGAGCCGGGCACGGCACTGCTCATCCTGGGACTCTGGTCTCTTTCCTCATCCCTCTCCTCCTCTGATAACGTGCGCCCACTGGAGGTGCGGAAGCGTTTTGTTTTTTCCCTCGTCACTGTCTGTGTCCTGTGTTGCGCCTCCCGGTGGATGGTCTCTGCTTCTCCATGCTGGGGAAAGAGAAAAACAGAAATGCTTCTCCGTTATCAGCTCTGCCATCCCTCGTCGCACCTCGGGGAGTTCTCTTTGGGCTGGTCTGGGGTCATTCCTGGGGCCTCCTTGGGGACGTCCTCGGGGTGCTGGCCCCTGTGGCCGGCGGGGGTCTTTAATAGGGGAGGGGTGGGGGAAGGGATGTCCTGCTGGACGGGACCCTCCCCACCTCCATGCGAGAGGGAAAGAGGCTTGACTCCGGTCCCGGGCTTGTCCATGTGGCTTCCGTTGTCTCTTCTAGACGGCCGGAGTTAACACCACCGACAAAGAGATGGAGGTGCTGCACTTAAGGAATGTCTCCTTTGAGGACGCGGGGGAGTATACATGCTTGGCGGGTAACTCTATCGGACTCTCCCATCACTCTGCATGGCTGACCGTTCTGGAAGGTATACACTGTCCTCCTCTCGATGTCCTGCCCTCGCCAGGGGCACGGGGGGAGCATGCATCGCAGGGTCGGGGGAGACACAGAGCTGGGCTCCATACGCGGCAGGCGGCTCTGGCAAGTCATCTGGCCTGTCATCTGGCCTCGTGAATCGAACCTTCTCAGCTCACCCTGGAGCCTTCCTCCTGGTGCAAGATCTCAGATTCCTCTCACTTGTGGGCCTGCCTCTGTCTCTCCTCCGGGTCGGAGCGATGCATGCGTGGGGTCTGGATCTAACCTGCAGCCAGGCTCTCCTCCAGGGCAGGCTCCTTCCCTCCTGGGGTCCAGCAGTTTTCCTCTATCGCCAGCCCCTGGAAGTCTCCGAGAGGCTCCCCCTGTAACTGAATATAGGTGCTCTGAAGGGAAGGGCTTGCCGCTCAGAAGCACCAATGCTCTCCAGCCTCCCCCTGCTGATCTCGGTGGGCGAGGTTCCTCCAGACCCGGACAGTGGACTTAAGCTACTTTGAGCAAGTCCTTTCCCAGGCAGCGCAGGGGGCTCAAGGGTGCCCGTTTATCCTCTTTGGCTTCCAGTGCAGCTCCTCTCCAGAGGGGGCCGTGGAGGTAGGGCCAGGAAGGCAGGAGCCTGCAGCCTGGGCAGGGTGGTGGGGGCTGGAGCCGGGCACGGCACTGCTCATCCTGGGACTCTGGTCTCTTTCCTCATCCCTCTCCTCCTCTGATAACGTGCGCCCACTGGAGGTGCGGAAGCGTTTTGTTTTTTCCCTCGTCACTGTCTGTGTCCTGTGTTGCGCCTCCCGGTGGATGGTCTCTGCTTCTCCATGCTGGGGAAAGAGAAAAACAGAAATGCTTCTCCGTTATCAGCTCTGCCATCCCTCGTCGCACCTCGGGGAGTTCTCTTTGGGCTGGTCTGGGGTCATTCCTGGGGCCTCCTTGGGGACGTCCTCGGGGTGCTGGCCCCTGTGGCCGGCGGGGGTCTTTAATAGGGGAGGGGTGGGGGAAGGGATGTCCTGCTGGACGGGACCCTCCCCACCTCCATGCGAGAGGGAAAGAGGCTTGAGTTGCTTGGGCTTCAGTGAGGGTGGGAGGCGGGAGAGTCTGAATGGAGAAACGAATAAAACCCCATCCCTGACTTTGCTCAGTGTGAGGAGTTAGACCTGAGAGAGGAAGTCTTGAGAGATGTTTCCATATTTATCTGTAATAATCCAGACATTTGCAAGTGAAGTTCTGCCTGCAGTTTGGCTAGGTGTAGACGTTTTCACATCTGACCTGATAGAGATGACATAGGCAAAGCTGAGCAATGAAGGCGGAACATACGCTGGTTTTCTTCCTTCCTCCCTGCATCACTGTCTTTGCGTTATGAGTGCCACCTGGGCCCTCAGGGTACCCCTGGGCCATCAGTAATGAAAGACCGACGGATGGCTCGCTGTCCCGTGATAGGTATTGACGCAGTGCTCGGGCACTGTGGAGGAGGGCGTGTGTCCATGCGAACACTGAGTGGCATCTCGCGTGAGTGCTCAGGTGTCCCTTGCAGGGCACCAAGTACCCATCCAGTCCAGCAGTCCCTGAGCCAGCAGGGATCCTGAGTTCATGGGCATGGGCTTCGGCTAGCAAGATACAGTGCATCCCCCTGGGAATTCAAGTCAGGGTCAGGGAGCCTCACAGATCCCAGGATGTCTGCTGTGTGCTCAGTGTCAGGACCCCAATCCCAGCTAGGACCTAGCTAGGTTCGTCTCTGCCCCAAAGATTCCCAGAGTTTAGGAGATGGATGTTGAGTTTCTTAGGGAGCTGGGACCCTAGTGGACCGGCCCTGCCCTGAGCCCACTAACGTCCTATTCACGCTGACCCAGCCCTGGAGGAGAGACCAGCGGTGATGACCTCGCCGCTGTACCTGGAGATCATCATCTATTGCACGGGGGCCTTCCTCATCTCCTGCATGGTGGGGTCTGTCATCATTTACAAGATGAAGAGCGGCACGAAGAAGAGCGACTTCCACAGCCAGACGGCCGTGCACAAGCTGGCCAAGAGCATCCCCCTGCGCAGACAGGTAACAGAAAGTAGACGGGGGGTTCGCACGCTCTGCATCGCCCTGTGCGTCCTCCCTGCACCCCAGGGGGTTCTGCAGGACCCACCGCAGGGTCCCTGCTTCAGACTTTGGTGTCTGGCTTCCATGTGGCAGCAGGGGAGTGTCCTAAGTGCTTGGGGTCAGGCTCCAAGCTCTTCTGGCCAATGAATCCTGTGAGCCCATTTTACCTCAACCACAGTGCCCTGCTCAGCCAGCCTGGGGACTGGGAGACAGTCCTCACTGGGCTGAATGTCCAGCTGATATTATGAATCTGAGCGTCCCCTGAGGGCCCATTAGGGGTGCAAACGTGCAGAGGAGCTGAGCTGGGTCCCAAGATGCCCTCTCACTCCTGTGCGCCCGCCTCCCCCCATCCCAGGAGATGGAACAGAGGGTGAAGGTGTGTGAAAGGAGAAAAGGAGGCAGGCTTCGCTCTAGCCATGCTAATTCTGGAGGGGGCTTTGGAAGTCAGGAACCCTTCATCCACAGCAGGGTTTTCACGTAAGAATGAGGACAGGGAGAGTTGCTCTTGCAGTGATAAGTTACAGAATGGCAGGCTGTCACGCTCACGTGAAAGGTGAGTAATCCAAAACCCAGAAAGGCGAGTTGGTGGCAAACCCGTCAGTGTTAGAACCTCAGTCTTCCAACCTCCTGTGGCCTTTTGCCTGTGTTGGGGAGGGAGCACCGGATGCCAGGTCCACACATCTAACTTTAGCAACAAGTCCTGAGCAGGGAGTGGAGGGACCTGCCGCTGCTCCCCCGTCCCTGCTGGAAGGGTAACCCCACACCTCCCTGCAGGTGTCGGCCGACTCCAGCGCATCCATGAACTCCGGGGTCCTGCTGGTTCGGCCCTCGCGTCTCTCCTCCAGCGGTACCCCTATGCTGGCTGGGGTCTCTGAATATGAGCTTCCCGAAGACCCTCGCTGGGAGCTGCCTCGGGACAGGTGACTCCCCCTACCCAGCTTGTTATTCTAACAGGGGCACTGGTGTGGGCTCAGACCTTGAGGGGAGCATCCAGAAGTGACTGCCACCGTCTGTTCTTAGTCAAGGGAACTGGAGGCCAAGGGGGAGGGGGGTTCCTGTCAGGTTTGAACATTACTACCCCAGCTTATCCCACCCTTTGTCTCCCCGAAGACTGGTTTTAGGCAAGCCGCTGGGAGAGGGCTGCTTTGGGCAGGTGGTGTTGGCGGAGGCCATCGGGCTGGACAAGGACAAACCCAACCGTGTGACCAAAGTGGCCGTCAAGATGCTAAAGTGTATGTGGCGCCTGTGTCCCTGCAGAAACAACCCCTTCCCTTTCCAAGCAAACTCTGGGCCTCAGGCTGTTACCTGTGCCTGCTCCACAGCCTGCTGAGGTTGTCCTGGAGCTGGGAGGGCATTGCACACCCCGCCATCTCACCATGACCTCACTTTGTTCCTTGGCGTCCATCATCAGGTGGTGACCCCAGATCCTTTTTTGGGGGGCAACACCAGCAGCTCTCATAAGAGGGAAGGAGAGATAAATCTGGATGTGAAAAGAAGAGGGGAGGGACTTCCTGGTAGTCAAGCAGTTAAGTCTCTGCACTTGCTCTGCAGAGATCCCACATGTCCTGTGGTGCCGCCAAAGAAAAAAAAGCCAAGGGGGGGGGACGCGTAAAGAGAGAAGCAAATCCCAGAAGAAAGGGACACCTGGGTGTTCACCTCATCCCCCTCTCTGTTTTTGTCCTGTCGGCCTTCCTTCTGATGCAAATGCTTCTCCATCCCCTTCTCTGCTTTGTCCATGCAGCGGATGCAACAGAGAAAGACCTGTCAGACCTGATCTCTGAGATGGAGATGATGAAGATGATTGGAAAACACAAGAACATCATCAACCTGCTGGGGGCCTGCACACAGGACGGTGGGCGCCTTGCCTGCGGGCTTCCACCCATTGCGGGGAGGGGCTCAGGCAGGCACTCAGGCTGCTGCCATCTGTCTGTCCGTCTGTCTGTCAGGGAGATGATGTCTAGCTGGGGCATCAGGGATCGGGCATTTCTCAGCCACAATGAGGGAGGCCGGTTGCGGGGAGAGGCCGGTTTAGCCATAGTTGGAATGTGTTTCTCGGGGTCTGGCCCGATGCCCACGGGGGTTCATCTGCGAGTCCAGGCAGTTGGATCCACGCACACTGTGTGGCCAGAACAGGTGACTTGCTGCAGTCGAGGTCAGGGCTCTGGCCCCAGCTTTGCTTGGGAATGTCCTGGACTAGGCTGAGAAGAATAACTGCCCTTGCTTTCTTTGGGGAGTGAGATGAATTTCTGGAGTTCCCCTCGAAGAGGAGGTGAGGCCTGGGGAACAGGCCCGCGATGTGCCTTGGGGTTCCTCCGGGCGAGGCTCAGCACGTGCGCCTGTCCAGCGGCCCTGACCGCCTCTCCGCACCCGTATCCCCAGGTCCCCTGTATGTCATCGTGGAGTACGCCTCCAAGGGCAACCTCCGAGAGTACCTGCAGGCCCGGAGGCCGCCGGGGTGGAGTACTGCTACAACCCCAGCCACCACCCCGAGGAGCAGCTCTCCTCCAAGGACCTGGTGTCCTGCGCCTACCAGGTGGCCCGAGGCATGGAGTATCTTGCCTCCAAGAAGGTGTGGCTCCTGACGGCTCCCCTGGGTAGCGTGGGACCCCGAGGGGTGGCGGGGACATCAGAGCCAGGAGAACTACGTGGCCTTGAGGCCTTGGGCTGGACCAGTGTGAAGTTATAATGATGATGCCTCAGCTGTAACCCGTTACAGGGAGGAGACGAGGTCCCGTGAGAGTTAGGTGCAGCTTGGGGTACTGGGTAAATGCTGCTTTGTTTGAGCCTAGCCCTGTATGGATGTGCTTGGCCAGGGAGACAGGGCGTCCCCATGAGAGCTCATGCACACTGGACAGAGAGGGGTTCAGCTCACTGCCTGCAGGTTGAAAGCCAAGCACCGGGAGGGAAACATACCTGGAGGATTTGCTGAAGTGATTGGGCGGCCCAGAGCTGGGGGTGTTTGGATGTCTGGCTTTGACCTACAGGAGAGGGACCCTGTAGCAGGAAACTGGACGGTTCAGGGGACCGAGGGGTGGGGCAGGCAAGGGCCGGGGAGGGAAGTGGGCCCACTGGCAGCTGCTGACCCTCTCCTGCGCCCCACCACCACCACCCCCTGCAACCCCTCTTGTCCTCCGGGCCCCACAGTGCATCCACCGGGACCTGGCCGCCAGAAACGTCCTGGTGACGGAGGACAACGTGATGAAGATCGCGGACTTCGGTCTTGCTCGAGACATCCACCACATCGACTACTATAAAAAGACAACCAACGTAAGTGCGGGCGCCGCCCTTCCTCTAGCCCCAAGACTCCGAGCTGCTGGGCTGCCCCCACCCCGACTGGCTGGGCGGGCGGGCGAGCTGGGTCCAGGCCTACGTCCGCCCCTGCCAGCCCCGGGCCACCCCAGTGTCCGCGTGCTGCTTGCAGGGCCGACTGCCCGTCAAGTGGATGGCACCGGAGGCCTTGTTTGACCGGATCTACACCACCAGAGCGACGTGTGAGTCTTGAGATAAGCAGTTGCTGGGGAGAGTTTCCAGGGTGGTACAGCCCCGCATCCTGTCTCAGAAAATGAACTAAACTTTGCCCCTTCACTTTGTTCCCAGAGGTTGATGGGCCAAGGTCCCCTGGGGTCGAGGACTTGGGGGGAGAGGTGGTGAGGTCAGTGGGGGCCTAGCTCTGCGCCCACAACGCTCATCCACAGGTGGTCTTTTGGGGTCCTCCTCTGGGAAATCTTCACTCTGGGCGGCTCCCCATACCCTGGGGTTCCCGTGGAGGAGCTTTTCAAGCTGCTGAAGGAGGGTCATCGTATGGACAAGCCCAGTAACTGCACCAACGAGCTGTAAGCCTGAGAAAAGATGCCCGGGGACCTGGGCTGGGCCCTGGGGGCGGGCTGCGCTCGGGGAGTAGAGGGAGGAGTAGGAGGCGCACAGCCAGCCGCCCGCGGCCCCTCCACCCTGAGCCTGTCCTCTCCCCAACCCGACCTCGCCATCCTGCTCCAGCTACATGATGATGAGAGACTGCTGGCACGCGGTCCCCTCTCAGAGACCCACCTTCAAGCAGCTGGTGGAAGACCTGGACCGCATCGTGGCCTTGACCTCCAACCAGGTGAGGCGGCCCTTCCCGGATCCTGTGTGCCCACCGGCCCGAACTCTCGCGGGATTCATCCCTAGTTCTCGCGGGATTCATCCCGAGTTCTCGCGGGATTCATCCCGAGTTCTCGCGGGATTCATCCCGAGTTCTCGCGGGATTCATTCCGAGTTCTCGCGGGATGAATCCTGCCGCCGCGGGAAGGAGAGTGCGGGTCCTCAGCTTCTTGTATCCGCCCTCAGGAGTACCTGGACCTGTCAATGCCCCTGGACCAATACTCCCCCAGCTTCCCCGACACCCGCAGCTCCACCTGCTCTTCCGGGGAGGATTCCGTCTTCTCTCACGAGCCCTTGCCCGAGGAACCCTGCCTGCCCCGACACCCGGCCCAGCTGGCCAACGGCGGACTCAAACGGCGCTGA
>SJXQ01005461.1:262770-288745 GCA_006408695.1 Aepyceros melampus
AACGTTGGGCCAAGACCCCCTCCCTGCCGCCTGGAGGGTCGGACAGTGGGGGCCGAGCCGCTCTCGAGCGAGAGCCGACTTAGCTTTCCTGCATTGGTTTTGCCTGCTCTGCGCAGCCCACGTGCCCGTGTTCTGGTGGCAGTTCCTCGGGCTACAGCGGGAGTTGGGTGTAGGGGTGGTCAGCGCTCCGGCCTCCGCAGAAGGCGATCTCTGTTCCAGACGGATAGTGCCAGTGTCTTATTGATTCCGATACTAATTTGCTTTGATGACCAAATACCTGGTACCCGAGGGTGGGGACGCAGAGGCCGGGAGCCGACGGCGTGGCCCTGGGGCCCAGCCCCAAAGCAGGGGCTCTGTACATAGCTACGAAGAAAACACAAAGTGTATAAATCTGAGTATATATTTACATGTCTTTTTAAAAGGGTCGTTACCAGAGATTTACCCATTGGGTAAGATGCTCCTGGTGGTTGGGAGGCATCAGTTGCTATATATTAAAAAAATGAAAAAAAAAAAAAAAAAAGAAAATGTTTTTAAAAAGGTCATATATTTTTTGCTACTTTTGCTGTTTTATTTTTTTAAATTATGTTCTAAACCTATTTTCAGTTTAGTCCCTCAATAAAAATTGCTGCTGCTTCATTTTTATACGGGCTGTGTGACACGGGAGAGGAGGTCGGCTGTGAAGGAGTGAGGCTGACGGGCTCTGGGGCTGTCTGTCCCAAGGTCTCTTCCCCATGGGTCCTCTCCGAGGCCTCAGGACAGCCCTCCTGCCTCTGCCGGGCTTTGGGAAAGGCAGGGAGAGAAGGCAGGTAGAGGCAGGGCCAGGCCTCACCGCCCCCCCTCCACACGTTTCCTTGCGGGGAATGTGGAGCCTCTGGGGTCTGAGAATCAGGGAGCTGAGGGCCCAGCTGGGAAGAGCCCGGAGTGGGGCTGAAGTGATGAGGAGGCATGGATGGTTTGACCCCGGGGGGCAGGCACTCAGACCTAGGAGAGTGGCTGCTCCTCTGTGTGGGTGTGGTTCTGCCTGTGCTGCTGTGTCAGGCAGGGCCCGTCACTTAAGACCAGCCTTACACCCAGGGCCCTGGCTTCGGGTTTCTTGTCTCCCAGGCTATCCTATGCCCATCATGCCTACCCACCCCCACCCCTGCCAACACCATTCTGAATTCGAGTGACCAGACCGCATGTGCTGGGGCTAGCACTTGGCCTCCTCCAGTTCTTTCCATAGGAACTCCACCCCAGCCCTCAGGAAAAGGAAGACATTCTGTGAAGGTGCATTTTGGCTGCTGGGAAATTTTCTTCCTCTGCCACCTGCTGGTTATCCCTCCTCCCACCAAGTAGGTGCCGGCTCCTTGGAACCTTAGGGCTCAGGCTGTTGGTTCACAGCCTCTGCCCCCAAAGCTTGCTCTTCGCTGGATCCCTTCTGAGTATAAAAGCAAGTCCAGTTTTGTTTGGGAAGAATGGGGTTGCTCCTGAAGTTTCCTTTCTGAGCTGTTTCTTGGCCCCTTTTAGTGTTGGCTCATTATAAAGTTCTGTCTTCTGCTGGGTAGCTCTGTGAATATGCAACTGTCAACATACCCTGATTTGTGTTCATGTTTAAGGAAGGCATACATTGGTGAAGAACAGAATCAGGAATGAATTTTCGCTTTTAAAACCATCTGTGGGACACCTTGTAGTCGCGCCTTTCCTTGTAAAATACTGATGATAGTTTGGGCCCAGGGCCATGTGAATGGATGGTCGCTCTTTCACAGAGGGCTCTGCATGCCTTCAGTGGAGGCAGTGGGACACAGCTCAACGGTTGCTGTAACAGTGATGTCCTTGCTGTTACTGCTCTAATCACTCATGAATTTCCCGAGAGACTGAGCTGTCAAATCAAAGATAGTGAAATTGACCTGAGAGAAAATGAAGTGGCCATTTTACTTAGATGACCGGATTGGGTCTCTTGAGGAAAGAGATCCAGTTTATCTAATGAAGATGTCATACTGTCAAGGCACTGAGTCTGTCTGGTTTCCTGAGGGTTAAAAGATGAGGGCCGGAGCATCGGTCGATACCACCTTCCCGCCCTTTCTAATTGCCACAGGCCAGGGGTCACGGTTCCCCCGGCACCGCTAATGTACTATATTGATCTCAGGTAAGTAAGATTGAACCACGGCTGAAGCAAATTTATCTCCGACAGTGAAGTCGCTGTGTTTTTCACAGCCGCCACTGGGGGGAGCCAGCGGGCCAGAACCCTGGGCAAAAGGAAGGTGTCGATCAGCGTTAAAGTTGTTAGTCTGACCCTACCTTACCGGTGTGCACTAGTGACAAGGAGATCTTTAGGTTTTAACACTATAGAGCATTTATTTGATATCACCGTTGTGACCTGTAATGACTGAAACAGAATTAGTCCCGGCACAGGTGCAGGTCCATACGTGCCAAGCCACCAACACCTTTCTGTTGAAGCAGAATTCTCAGGGTGTGAGATGGGCCAAGTCTGACATCACCACCGGGGTTGGGCTTTAGAAAATGCCTAAAATTATACTCGGTGAGATTATTAGCAGCTGGTGCAGCCACAGTAGATGCAGTGGGGAAGAGCAAAGAGCAGGGCAAGGAGAGAGGCTTCCACTCAGCTGTTGGGAGGCAGGTGGGCGGGGACCCAAGCATTGGGGTAAGTTCTCCTAGGTTGGCACTTAACAGTATTTAGGGCCATTTACGCTACACTGCCTCCCAGACGTCTGTCCCGGAGCATGGAAATGATAACGTTTGCAGCCTGCACCAACTAGAGGTTTTAAGTGTCAGAAGGCAATGGCACCCCACTCCAGTACTTTTGCCTGGAAAATCCCAGGGATGGGGGAGTCTTGTGGGCTTCCATCTATGGGGTCGCACAGAGTCAGACATGACTGAAGCGACTTAGCAGCAGCAGCAGCCTCCCAGACGTCTGTCCTGGCGTGTGGAAATGATAACGTTTGCAGCCTGCACCAACTAGAGGTTTAAGTGTCTCTTGTTCCTCCCAGAGGTCAGGGGTCAGTTAAGTGGGCTGTTTTAAGCTGACCATATCTGTTTCTCCCTAACTGTTGTTTGGTGGCCTATTGATAGCTTGAAGATCAGCCGTGTGGGAATATTTACATCACTGCTTTGCAATGCTACAAGTCAGGGCTCCCTCCCAACCATGCCCCAGAGTTGGCTATTATTTATTTATTTATTTTTTGAAACCCCACTACATAGCATGTGGCATCTTAAATTCCAACCAGGGATCGAACCCAAGTTCCCTGGAGTGGAAGCACAGAGTTCTAACCACCAGACTGGGTATTAATCATTTACCAGAACATCATTTACTAGTTCAGTCTCAGCAGTGGGCTGCACCTATAACCATCATGGGACCCACCAGTGAAGTGAGCTCTCTGAGCTACTATCAGAAGAAGGGGAAGAGAGGTGTATCGAGGGTCTCAGATGCCTATTTATGAAGCAAACATGGGTGAAGTCCAGCTGAGGTCTGAGGTGGCCAAAGGCCCCTTTCCCACTCTGCTCACGGGGAAAGCCAGAAAGAGTTGTAGAGCAGCCCCACAGCACCCACAAGGCACCCAGCTGCAACAGGGTTGCACAAATGAAAGAGCTAATCCCTTTCTCGCATGCAAACTCTTGAAATATGAACTAATTAAAATAAACACTCATCATTTTAAAAATGGGAAAATTTACTGTGATCACCTTCCAAGGCCAATGGCATGGAATTCCTCATCAGGACAGGACGTGATGAGGCTTGTCCTCTGGTGGAGGGGAGTTTTAGAGAAGGTTTTTAAAGTGCATTTTCTTGCTGTCAAGTGCTGATAACATTCCTCTTTTAGATGACCCCAGACAGGTTGATTTTTCTTTGGTTCCATGGATACCCATCTAACTGCCTTAAATTCCACAGCAAATACAGAAATCTAATTTCTACAGCTAAAACACTTCTTCCTTTCTGAGTACTCCCCAGGGGAAGAAGGCTGGTGGTCAGCTGCATGGTGATCGATTTATTATTAAGGTTTTTCAGTATGGACAACACTGAAAATATCCAACATAAATATCTGAACATAATACCTGTTCCTGGGTAGTATTGGGATTGTATCAGACTCTTAACAACCCCTTTGACTAACAGTCTTGTTTGTGAAAGACAAACAGACCAGAAAAACACACACACCCAGCACAAACAAATGGTTCGGTCTTAAGCCCTTAATTATGTTTCCTAGCAAGATGGAGGTTAATGGAAGCCATATGTGCTGGAGGAGTGGCGGCCTCCCAGATCCCTGCAGCCTCTGTGGGCCCGAGAAGGGGCTGCCAAGTCTCTGATTGCCAGTCTATTGAACTCCCCATCTTCTTCCCTAGGAAGCTTTTTCTTCTTTAGATCTGGGAAGACCTAACAAGGGACTTACATCCATCCCGTCTCCAAAGGTACTGTTTCCAGGGCACTATTCCTACTGGGGGGTGGGTGTGTGTGTGTGTGTGTTCAGTCTGAAAAAGTTGTACAGGCAGTGAGAGTGCGAGAGTGCCTGTGCAATGCTCATGATGACTGGCTTTGAAATTTCCCTAGTTCCTACCCGGCTTACTGAGCTAGAGACAAGAGGTATCTTAAGGCATCAGGCTGATTCCATTGCGCAAAAAAGTTTCCTCTCTTAAAAGGACATGAAGTTGCTAAAAAACAATATGGCAGATGGGCCTTACACAAAGTCCAGTGGGATGATCTAATGCACAGAGAACATGGACTTTGCAATTAAATAGTTTTCCAAATGATCCGAACTTTGTCTTGCCACTGACGTCATCTGAACAGTTACAAGGCCTCAAAAGACTGCCCTGAGGACTAAATGACCGATCTTCTATCTCAGGGATGTCCTTTACGGGTGCCACTGCTGAGGGCAGCAAGCCAGAGAGAGTAAGCTCCATCCTCCATGAGTCCTTATGCTCCATTCGAACTAGCCTTGCTGTTCTGGGTTGTCTTTTCTGATTTTGCCTGGAGTATTGGGGTATAAAAACATAAGGACTTTAGGGACTGGTCACAGTGAGAAAGAAGACATGCAGACAAGGCCTTGGGTTAAACAGTCTGGGTGCTCAGTGGCTCCCTCTTTGGTCCTCAAGAGCCAGCAGAGCCTCTCTACAGCTCAACTCTCCTGTGACCCCCTACTGTTCACTGCCTCCTGCTTTCTGCTCTCACCCCCAAACGGAAAAGTGGATAGATAAGTAATTTCTCATTTACATGCACTTCTCCTAAAATTCTTAAATTGCTTTCCTGCTAGTATTTCCTGACATCTGAAGCCTGTGTGAAATACACAACATATGGGAACTATTTCCATCTGGCGCAGGAGAAAATAAAAATCTGCCTATATTGTAATTAGCTTCTAGACTTAACATGTTTAGTTCTGAACCACGATTGCATTTGTTGATATATATATATATATATATTTGCTTTGGGATCACTGAATTTTTTTAAAATGTAGTGGTTATAAGATGACAAGTTCAGCCTACAGCTTCCTGTTTGGAGGACACGGAGAGAGGGTGTGGTGTTTTGCAACGATTATAATTCTAGATTCTCACTGCCCCTAAAAGTAACTTGAGGAAAAGAGTTTTCTTTTATAGAAATGAGAAATCTGTATGCAGGTCAGGAAGCAACAGTTAGAACTGGACATGGAACAACAGACTGGTTCCAAATAGGAAAAGGAGTACGTCAAGGCTGTATATTGTCACCCTGCTTATTTAACTTCTATGCAGAGTACATCATGAGAAACGCTGGACTGGAAGAAACACATGCTGGAATCAAGATTGGTGGGAAAAATATCAATAACCTCAGATATGCAGATGACACCACCCTTATGGCAGAAAGTGAAGAGGAGCTAAAAAGCCTCTTGTTGAAAGTGAGAGAGGAGAGTGAAAAAGTTGGCTTAAAGCTCAACATTCAGAAAACGAAGATCATGGCATCTGGCCCCATCACTTCATGGGAAATAGATGGGGAAACAGTAGAAACAGTGTCAGACTTTGTTTCTTTTGGGGCTCCAAAATCACTGCAGATGGTGACTGCAGCCATGAAATTAAAAGGTGCTTACTCCTTGGAAGAAAAGTTATGACCAACCTAGACAGCATGTTAAAAAGCAGAGATATTACTTTGCCGACTAAGGTCCATCTAGTCAAGGCTATGGTTTTTCCATAGTCATGTATGGATGTGAGAGTTGGACTGTGAAGAAGGCTGAGTGCCGAAGAATTGATGCTTTTGAACTGTGGTGTTGGAGAAGACTCTTGAGAGTCCCTTGGACTGCAAGTAGATCCAACCAGTCCATTCTGAGGGAGATCAACCCTGGGATTTCTTTGGAAGGAATGATACTAAAACTGAAGCTCCAGTACTTTGGCCACCTTATGTGAAGAGCTGACTCATTGGAAAAGACCCTGATGCTGGGAGGGATTGGGGACAGGAGGAGAAGGGGACGACCGAGGATGAGATGGCTGGATGGCATCACAGACTCAATGACGTGAGTCTGAGTGAACTCCGGGAGTTGGTGATGGACAGGGAGGCCTGGCATGCTGCGATTCATGGGGTCGCAAAGAGTCGGACACGACTGCGCGACTGAACTGAACTGAACTGAACTTAGCAGAAGTGATGGATTCTTTAGATAGTGAAACAGACTTTGATGGTGGTGTGGGTGATGATGTAACTGACGGCAGCTGTACCCATTCTTCATCCTTAAACATCAGAGCTGGGAGCTGGGTTACTGACTCAAGGTGTACTGGAGCTATAGCCACACTGCCATGACTACCAGATCCCTGAAACAACTACTGAATGCCACGGGACTCAACAGGCAAAACGTGGAACCTAAATGCATACAGCCAGATGCCGAGCTTTCTTAGATCAAGCAGTACCCCAAAATAAGTCCTTATTAAAGGACACCAATGAAATTAACTTCTTGTTATTTTCATGTAATCAAGTGTCTCACCTTAGTTCCCTTCAGTTGAGGTGCTAAACCAGCCGTGTTCTCTTTAGATTCAGGGGGAGTGGGTGATCCCAGGGGAATATCTGTCTTTGGAGCCTAGGGAGAGAGATACTTTATATAAATTAAGCTGTCTGCTCCTCCTGAAACTCAGAAGCACTTCTACTTTAGTACTTTTCAGCACAATTTGCTTTCCTGACTTTCTTTCTGGGTAAAATAGGCAGTATATGTCCCTGAAATCGGAGAAGGCAATGGCACCCCACTCCAGTACTCTTGCCTGGAAAATCCCATGGATGGAGGAGCCTGGAAGGCTGCAGTCCCTGGGGTTGCTGAGGGTCGGACACGACTGAGCAACTTCACTTTCACTTTTCACTTTCATGCATTGGAGAAGGAAATGGCAACCCACAACAGTGTTCTTGCCTGGAGAATCCCAGGGACAGGGGAGCCTGGTGGGCTGCCGCCGTCTATGGGGTCACACAGAGTCGGACACGACAGCAGCGACTTAGCAGCAGCAGCAGCAGTCCCTGAATAGCAACTTAGTACTACCTTTTAACTTTTGAGCATTTAGATACAAAAGTTGCACTCTAATCAGATTCTGATATTTAAAATCCTTTGTTATTAACAAGCTACTTATTTGCCATTCTGATCCTGTTCTCACTCTCAAAAAAAAAAAAAACCACAAAAGTTGCCATTTCTCACTTAGGCATGAGTTTCTGCCGGCATTAATATAACGAGTCAAAACTGACATCTTTGGAGTCATTTTTTGGTGGCTAGTAATAAATGATTTATTCAAATGAAAGGTGCTGCTTAATAGAAGCTCTGCAATACCTGAAGATGGAGGGAGGGAGGGAGTGGTATTTTAGAAGAGCTAGCTAACCTGTCTTCAACAATTACATTAATTACATTTGAAAAGTAAATCTCTGCTCTTTGGAAGTAATTTCTTCATGTACTTTGGAGGGGAACGGACTACATATATCCAAAACTATAGTATATTCAGTTTCATGCCTCTCAGTTCTCTACTGAACCTAGCATGCTACTTGTTTTCATTTTGTGCATATGAAGAACAGAAGTTTAAAAGCATGTATTAAAAACAACAACAATAACAGTAAAATGCCTAGGAGCCTGTCCTTTTGTCCTTAATTCCCAGGTAGTTTTTCTTAATAGTACTTCCTTTTTTACTTTTTTTTTTTTTTTATTTTTTTTGGCTGTGAGGTATGTGGGATCTTCGTTCCCTGACCAGGGATAGAATCCAGGCCCCTGCATTGAAGGCTGGAGCCTTAACCACTGGACCACCAAGGAAGTCCAATTCCCAGGTATTTCTTAACCATTCCAGAAAGCAACGTCTGGATCAAGAGTTTATAACCCTCTAGAATCATTCTGAAACTCAGATTTAGCTCTGAGACATTTCGTTACTCTAAGACTTCCTTGCTACTGACAGCAGTCTAAGAATGATAAGCAACTGGTCTGTCTCAAAGAAAGAGTAAGAACCCAGGAGCCTGTTAGAACATGGTCTACACTCCAGACTTTATCTCCTAAGTCTCCCTAGAATGCTTCTGGACAAAGCCCAAATCCAGATCGGTTTCTGAAATTTGGAAAAGGAAAGCAAGATGGTGTTTCCTGAAGTACATTTTTCATGTTGGCCTTCATGTTTTTCTCTGCTTGCCCAAGGAGTCGATAGCATAATCAAGAGTCCAAATGATTGGTCCTCATTTCAGAGTGCTTAGGTCCATCCACTCGGCCGCAAGTGCAGCCTCTTCTCTCGTGGGCCCTCCTTTCTCACACATGCAGCTTCCAAGTCAGACATGAAGCCACAAAGCAGGGAAGTGAGAGGCTCCTTCTGATGGACCCAGAGCAAGATGCTCTAGTGACTAGGCCAGTCCTGTGTTCTTGAGAACACCAGGAGAACAAAAGCTACTGAGTTAAAGGCAATCACAAATAATTAAGGAAATGGGCTGCAAGGAGAGAATTGCTTATTTTCTAGATTGGCAATTCACCATTTAAAAATTAATAGGAATCTGGGCAAATGAGACAGACAGGAAAGAACAGGAACCATTCAGTATCAAAGGAGAAAGAATGGTGAGGAGAAAAAAAAAACCCTCTAAGAAGACTAGATACTTAGAAAGAACAAAGCCAGACTCCTAATAAGAAATCAAATAAGACTTCTAAACACAGTAAACAGCTCTAAAGCTAGAGGTGGTTTGAGTGATTTTCATTTTTTAAAGGAATTTTTTAAAAGATCTTAAAGCCACTGGGGCCAAATTCCAAAAGATAAGCCTAAAAAGAGGCCTACTCTGACTTTAAGAGGAAATGGGTTTGTGGAGTGGCCCCAGTCGTGGAGTCTGGGTTCCCGCAGAGCCAGGACTCACCTCCCCACTGAGCGGTATCTCAACCGGCTTCGGCTTCACGTCTATCAGGTAGAAGGTCCGGGACAGGAGCAAAAGAGAAGGTGGGACATTCTCCTTCAGGTGGAGGTCCTGCCACTGGAGAACGGGAGAGGAATGAAACATGAAAATACAAACCGTTCGAGTTGGACGTGACCCCCTGCTCCCGGCATTTCCTCTTCTCTGGTTTCACAGCCTGCCAGGCACACGCTAAGTACTAAGAACAGGACAAGGGCATGTCTCCTGGCTGCTACATCCCTGCTTGGGCCCTGCAGCCCCTCATAGTCAGAGAGGGAGGTTCAATTAACCTCTCACACCAACTGTGGATCAAAGGAGGTATCTTCAGTATAAAGTAGGTCAATGTAAAAGATTGCATCAACCTCATTCATAACTAAAGAAATTAACATTAGAGTGAGATGTAATTTTTCAAGCTCCAAATTGGCCAAATTTTGGATAGGGGTGTGTGTGTATGTTAGTCACTCAGTCATGTGAGTCTTTCTGGCCCCATGGACTATCGCCCACCATCTCTTCTGTCCATGGAGTTCTCAGGCAAGAATACTGGAGTGGGTTGCCATTCTCTCCTCCAGGGGATCTTCCCCACCCAGGGATCGAACCTGGGTCTCCTGCATTGCAGGCAGATTCTTCACCTACTGAACCACCAGGGAAGACCATAGGTAGATAGATAGATGCACACAAGACAAAATTCAAAAGGTAAATTACCCTATTCTCTCGCTACCCTATTTCCCTCCCTGGAAGCAAATACTGGTACCAATTCCTGATACAATCTTACAGCGATATCCTATGCATATACAAATATATATTTAGGGACTTCCCAGCACCAGTGTTTCCACTGCAGGGAGCGTGGGTTCCATCCCTGGTCGGGGGAACTGGGATCCCACATCCCTGCAGAATGGCCAAAACAAAACCAAACCTCAGTGGTAGCCACAGCACTTGAGCCAATAAAATAATAACAACAAAACCAAATATACATTTATGTGTTTATCTTTACTCTAAGGGTGACATATACACATTTTTGCCCTTTGCTTTCTTTCACTGAAGTATCTTGGAAATCGATTTGTACCAGTAGATGTAGAGCTGCCTTCTTTTTATTTATTTTTTGGCCACACCATCCAGTGTGCTGGATACAGAATCCTAGTTCCCTGACCAAGGATCAAACACACGCCTCCTTCAATAGAAGCACAGTCTTAACCACTGGACTGCCAGGGAGGTCCCAGAGCTGCCTTCTTTAAATGTCTGTAAAGGATTCCATTGATGGACATACCATAATTTATTTGATTATTATACTAACGAACTGTAGGCTGTTTTCAGTCTGTTGCTATCATGATGGTGCTGCAATGGATAATCTTCTAGATATGTCATTTTGCACATGTGCAAGAATATAGGATAAATTCCTAGAACTGAAATTTCTAGGTCCAAGTAAATGCATTTTTAAATTTGGAAAGCTGCTGCCAAACCTCCATGCAGGACTTTACCAGCACTCCATGAGCACCCCTCTGTCCTTACACCCATTCCACCACAGCGTGCCACCTACCTCTGACCTTTCCCAAGGTAACAAGTGCATGTGGAATCTCATAGTTTTCACTTTTTTTTTTTTTTTAAGTTAAGACATTTTGTAAGTTTATCATTTTTAGCTTTTCCTTTCTATGAGATGTCAGCCATATCCTACCACGGAATTTTGGGAACAGTAACCCATAGCAATCCATGAAGATTGTATGGTTTGCTTAGTTTTCTTGCTCCCTTGAAGGGGGATTATAAAACAACACATCCTTCCAACAAAACAATTTGACAGGATGAAGTCATTGAATACCCTACATGCAGAAAATAAATGATGTTTAAGTACCCCCTAGAACATGCTCCCCTTCCAATCAGAGCAGGTCCAACATGGAAGAGGAAATAGCTACCTGATGTGGTTCAAAGCCACAACAGTGGTTCCTAGCCCTAAATAATTTGTGCACATTTTTTTTTTCCAGCTGTGCCAGACCAATAGTTGCATAATGCAGGCTCTTAGCTGAGGCATGGCAGCTCTTATCTGCGGCATGCATGATCTTTAGTTGAGGCATGCAGGCTCTCTAGTTGCAGCATGTGGGCTCTCAGTTGCAGCATGTGGGTTCTACTTCCCTGACCAGGGATTGAACCTGGGCCCCCTGCATTGGGAGTGTGGAGCCTTAACCACTGGACCACCAGGGAAGTCCTTCCACAGCACCTTTTTTACAGTAATGGGAATGAGGATTGTAATAGGAGTTATTACTTGTTTTAAAGCAGTTAAAACAGTTTAAACGCTCCATTAAAAATCTACTGTTTGGGAGAGAGTACGTTATCAGAGGGGAATCTGCTACAAAGCTAACACTTGACCCTGGTTTGGGGCATGAATTGAGAAAGCAGCCCCAGAAGGTGTAGGCCTTCAGGGGGATTCACCCAGATGACAGGCCCTGAATCAGAGCTTCAGCTCGGGGCCCTTATGATGCCAGGAGGAGGAGGCACATTGGAGGGTGGTCCCAAGACTTCTGTCCCTTGTGTACCTAAGCCTTCTCCCAGTTACTCAATTAAACGTTAAACTTCGTGCTGCCATGAAGGGATTCTGCAGATGTAATTCCAAGTCTCAAGTTGGTTGACCTTAAAATACGAAGATGACCCAGGTAGGTCTTATCTAATCACATGAGGCCTTAAATCTGGAGCTAGAGGCTGGGTCAGAAGTTCACTGCAGATGGAGAGGCCAGAGGGGCTCAGAGTGGCCTGGGTCTGGGAGCCAGTGAGGAAACAGGGCCCGCATTCCCACAGCTGCTAGGAGTTCAATTCAGCCAACAAACTGCATGAGCTTGGAAGTGGAATCTCCCCCATGGCCTCCAGAAAGGAAAACAGCCTGCAGATCTGACCTGCTGATCACCCGGAGCTGATCAGTGGGTGTTACTCTGAGTGGCTAAGTTTGTGGTGGTGTGTTAGCAGCCATAGACAACTATTCAACAGAGAACCGTGTTGCAGTCAAAGCCAGCTTCTTCAGCGGCCCACAGCTCCGCCAAAGAAGGCCAATTAGGTAAGATGGCAAGGCAGAAATTAAAAACAAGGCCTGAAAATGGGAAGGGGGGCTTCCCAGATGGCTCTAGTGGTAAAGAACCCTGCCTGCCAATGCAGGAGACATAAGAGACACGGGTTCAATCCCTGGGTCAGGAAGGTCCCCTGGAGGAGGGCATGGCAACCCATTCCAGCATGCTTGCCTGGAGAATTCCATGGGCAGAGGAGCCTGGAGGGCGACAGTCCACAGGGTTGCAAAAAGCAGACATGACAGAAACAACTGAGCAGACACGCAAACGGATGGGAGAGAGTTCCAGGGAACAGGGCCCAGGAAAGCGACCACTTGCCTCTGTGAGCTGCTGTCTCAGCTGCCCCTCAGTGAGGCCCAGTGACAGCATCCCTCGGGCCCTGCAGGCGGCTTGGAGCTCCGACACACTCAGAGCATTCACCCCTTCCTTGGCAATTACCTGCGGGAAAAGACAGAAAAAAAAAAAAAAAAAAAACCCAGAAGGAATGGCATCAGGTCCTTTGGTTCCAGTTTTGCCTAATCTTTCAGTTCCCACAAGTCAGGGGAAAGGCAGAATCAGCTAGCTTTCCCACTCTGACCCCTGCATGGACTGCCACAAAGGCCAGGCGCTCACTAAAGCCAAGTGACCTCAGGAGGTGCAGTGGTGGAGGTGAAGGGAATCCTGCCAACAGGTGTGAATAATATCAGAAACTTCTAGAACTCCACTGCCTGACCCGAGGTGTTTCTCCTTCTTGCATTGCCTTGCGCCTGGTTGTGACAGCTCCACTCCACTTCCCTTTAGTAGTGACTTTAAGACTCATTAGAAAAGCATTCCATTTGAAAAGCTATCAATGTACCATTTGTTGTACATCCCAGCAGCATTCCTCCCCCACCTCCCAACCCCCTAAAAACAGCCCCAACTCCCTGGGCCTCAAAACTCCTTCAATAAATAACTTAACACAGTTTCTACTTGGTATGACCCCAAACTATGGGACTTCTGGGACAAGTATTGTTTATTCCACAGTTTTGAAAGCAACCACTGAAATCTAAATGGGGCCAATGGGATCCTGCCTTCTCAGTTCTGGGAATCCTGCTCCCTCAGGCAGAATGCTTTTAAAGCGGCTGATTCAGATTCAAGAAACATTCTTTCCAGTTTGTTAGGATACTAACGAGTAGTTACAGTCCAAAAGGTGCCCTTACTCTTGAAGATGTTGGGGTCCTGCCTTCCCTCCTTGGTGGTCCTTGGCCACCCCTTCTTACCAGGGCGGCTCACCAAGTCCAAGGGAAGGAGGCACAGGGCAGGTGTGGGGGCTGCGGGCGAGAGGTGGGCGTTGAGCACTGTCCTTGGCAGTGCACTCTACTGTCCCCCGAGATCTACTAAGCTGCTGTTCCTTCCCCATGGGTCCTAAAACTGGTTTTGATTAGCCCCAAAGACATCCAAGCTACTCACTGCTTACAAGACCTTCTCAAGAGCCCAATAGGCAACTTTGAAAGTGAGTCATCAGGGTTCAGGTTATCAGTGGTTGCTCAGACCACTCATTCTGCCAGAACCAGCCTCCAGGTAGACCTAACAGAAGGCACTGCACTTTGTCACAGAGCTACCCTAAGACAGTTCCCAAGGCCAGGCTAACTCCCTCCAGCTGTAGTTCAGCTCTTACCTCATCATCTGCTTTTATAGACTTCAGCCTCATCAGTAGCTGGAAGCGAAGCAGATTGTTGGTTCCAAAGGACTGCAGTTCCAGCAGTTTGCAAAGGGCCACCAGCTGAGGTCGGTCGAGGTGCTCCAGGGTCAGCTGATCCTCAAAGAGTTTGGAAAATTGAACTATCTCCTTGGTGCTGGGCTTGTGGCCTGTCTGGACCTAGGCAGTGGGACACAGGGACTAATAAAAACCTGCTTCCTGCTTAAAGAATCTTCCCTGTAGACCATGTGAAAGATGCCAAAGCATTTATGGATTCTATCTTATGTCTGGAAGTGGGCCCTGAGTTACAAAGATGAGTTTAAAAAAATCTGTTAGAAGTCAGCCTAAATCAACTGAACAATCAGGAGAAGTTCAAAAGTGTGAGTTTCTTTGTACTGTTTTTCTAAGTAGTTATTAACATCTTCAAAGCATTGATGGCTTTAAGATAGGTTTTCTGCAAACTCCCATAAATTTTTGAAATACTGTATCTCTATAACTGAGATATTTGCAAATTCAGAGATGAACAATCTGGAAGCTCCATGATGACACGAAGTTGTCTGGTTTTATATAAAAGACTGACACCTGTTTGACGTAGGAGGAGAACTGGGTTGAGGCGTCCCCAGCTGGGCCCTGTTCCTCTTTGCCATTTCCGTAATTGTTTCTTGAAGGAATTTCGCTAGTTCCAACTTTGCAGCCATTTTCTTTCTCTGTTTTTCTTCCTTCGTGATGGAAGAGGAAAAAGTTAGAATTAATCCTTCATGATTACAACTTGGTAGGTAAAGATGAGAGAAACATAACTGTGGTGGTGTTGCTTGTCATCTCTACTTCATAAATGAATATTCTTGTTAGACCTAATTCAAGGAGTTTTGTGAAAACCAGAGAAAATTAAAAAGTAGCCTCGATTTGCAACTTTTCTCCTTAATCTTACCTTTCTCACTAATGCAATCATAAATACTGGATGGATTCAAAATAGTTCCCTCAGAGGAAGCCTGTGTCACTCTTTAGAATAAAATACACACTGTCTCTTGCTGCTGCTAAGTCACTTCAGTAGTGTCCGACTCTGTGTGACCCTGTAGACGGCAGCCCACCAGGCTCTGCCGTCCCTGGGATTCTCCAGGCAAGAACACTGGAGTGGGTTGCCATTTCCTTCTCCAATGCATGAAAGTGAAAAGTGAAAGTGAAGTCGCTCAGTCGTGTCTGACTCTTCATGACCCCATGGACTGCAGCCTACCAGGCTCCTCCATCCATGGGATTTTCCAGGCAAGAGTACTGGAGTGGGGTGCCATTGCCTTCTCCGACACTATCTCTTAACCTGGTACAAACCATCTAGGTCATTGGTCAAGCTGATCCTGGCCTGAGTGGCCCCAGATTTTCCATGGCCACAAACAAAACTAGGAAATTAAGCTAATGAATCTTACAGGTTAAGAAGAAAACAAACACAATTAATTACAAGATAATGAAGTGCTATAACAGATATAAACAAAGCACTACGTAGAAAGGAATTAAATGCATACTCTTAAGACATTATGTTAACCACTAATTCTAAATCCTTGGTCACTATCAGAGATATAATGTGGTAGTATTTTCAAAATAACCATGATCAGGGTGGATACAGAGGAACAGGAATAAATGTGTTTTATATCATATATATATATGTATTTCCCCCCATTAAGTTGCCCAAGAGATTCTAATGAGAAGCAAATCATAGCAATCATTTTTTTTTTCAGAAATATCTTAGAGAATCAGCCCCCTAGAATCACACAATGGCAATACCATAATTAAAACCCATGCAACCATCGATTTCATTCATCTATTTATTGAACATTCACCGTGTGCTAGGTGCTAGGGTAAAATGGGCAAAAACAGGTAAGAATTCCTGCCCTCAGGAAACTTCTAGTCTAATGGGAGAGACAAATATTGTCAATAATAAACCAGTAATTCCACTGCTGCTGCTGCTAAGTTGCTTCAGTTGTGCCCAACTCTGTGCAACCCCATAGATGGCAGCCCACCAGGCCCCTCCATCCATGGGATTCCCCAGGCAAGAATACTGGAGTGGGTTGCCATTTCCTTCTCCAGGTAGTTCTACAAATTAATGTAAAAGTATATCAGGCAATGAAAGAGAAGTGCATGGCGCTGGGACCTTGTGTAAGCAGAAAGCTAGGTACTCAATTTCATTCTCTTGTTCTCTTGCTCCCTCCCTCTGTTCATAGAACAAAGCAAAGGAGAAAGTATTTTCTAATACTGTGGCCATGATGTGTGTGTGCATATGTTCAGGAAACAAGCACTGTTGAGGAAAGAGGAATACTTAGATAAATCACTACCTCATCCCCCACCTCTTTCTGCATTCACTAACACGTTCCTTGGGGACTTCCCCAGCAGGTCGGTGGTTAAGACACTGCACTTCCACTGCAGAGGGTAAAGGCTCAATCCCTGGTCAGGGAACCAAGATCTATCATGCCACATGGTGCAGTCAAAAACAAAACAAACAAACAAAAAAAACCCCACCACATACACATTCTTTGGAATCCCATGGTATTAATCCTAGACCCTGACTACTTTAAATGTAAGTAAACTAATTTCAAACCACTGCCAGGCAGTTAAATATTGCAATTTGATTCTACCCTTTAAATCTGTCTCAAACCTATCTTCAAAGTTTTACTCCTGTGAAACTTTTATAATTCAGGTTTTGTCCTCCCTCTCTCTCTCTCATGCTACTGTAATAACATTCCAGCTGGGGTTCTTATTTGGCTCCGTCCTCTTTAATCCTTCCTGCCAGCACATTGTTTTCCTAAAATATAGCTCTAATCATGATTGATTAGATGATTTAGATTGATCTAAAATATAGATCACTTTTTTTTCTCATCCCCTGCTTTGCAGTCACCTTCCATCAATCACCATAGTCAAAGTCTAAATTCCTGAGGGTGGTGGATACTTTCCAACCTGACTCCAGCACAGTATGTCTCATCTTCTACCATGGATCCCCTGGTGCTCCCTGCTCCAACTACAGAGGACCGGTCTATGGTCTCTGATTATGTCATACGCTTTTATACTGTTAAGGCATCTTAAATGCTAGTCCTTCCATCTGGAATGCCTTTCAAACAGTGTGGTAAAATTCTACTATTCTGTCATCTCAGGTCCATGGTCACTGAGGCAGGGAAACATGTCTCAGTCTGATTTAAAAGTTGCCTTCTTTGTTCTCTCACAGGGAAGGGTCCATGTCTTCATGCGTCTGTCTGGCAGAGTGGCTGAGATGGAGAGAATGAAGGTGCTGCCTTGGTTGGGCAGCTCTTCACCTTCTTGGTGGCCATCAAAGGAGGAGGAGGACACCCTCCGCTCGGGAGCTACTCATAAGCACGCAAGGGTCTGTTTGAGTAAATCATGCCTGCTGGTCATCTAGTCACAGTTAATTTTTGTGTGGCCAAAAAATAATTTTGAAAAATTTATAGGGAGCAGGGGTCAGGAGGTAGCTGAACATCCTTTCTACTTTCTGCCCAATTTTTCTGTAAACCTAAAAACTGCTCTTAAAAAGATAAAACTCTATTAATTCTTTTAAAATCTTTCAAAATCCTCATACCTTTTTGGATTCACTTTCAAAAGTTGATGGCAACATCTCTGGGAAAAGTTTCAGAAACACTGGCAATAAGAATTCCATGAAGGGGACGATGATGAACACCATGAATGGAACCGGCGGAAGAAATCAGCACAGGTTCTCAGCAGCTAAAGAATTAAAGGCAGATGCAAATATCCATTATTTCTGGCCATGACAAAAACAAAAGTCTGCCTCAGTTCTGAAAGCATTAAAAATCCAAGGCAGCTATTTATAAAATGGAAAGGCCGGATTTTCCTCTGTACCTTAGCTCAGAAGTAATGTTTATGGGATATCTTCAAGGAAATCTATGACAATCAAAACATATTATTGGCATCTCTGAGCTTTCATCTAAGTCAGTACTTTAATAACATGGTATCTGTTAAAATTGATTTTTCAAATGCATATACTTAATACATTAACAGCAGTTTCTACTCCAGATGCACAGATCAAACTTGAAGCCTCTCAACTCCTTGGAGAAATTAGAAAACACAATTATAACCATTCCATGGGCAACTATACACATATTTTAAGAGCCCATCTGCAGGTATACAGCAAGTCGGTTGCAGATAAGTCAGAAACTCTGGTTCTCACCGTGAATTACTATTTCCTACTCTGGGGTTTTTTCAGAGGAATTTAAAAGTTGGTTCATCAACAGTTCGTTTCAATTTTACATTTTCTTTCTCAAATATGACTCTTGCCTACCCTTCTTCTCTCTCGTCTGGTCAGCACCTGTCCATGCAACAGCCTCCAAACCATCCTGGCAGCAACTTTGGTGTCAATCCAAAGCAAATAGAATCCATTGTAATAATATTTCAGTTCATCCATAATTATTTGTCTATAAGATCGCTTTCCTTCCTTAATCTTCACGCCCGCTTCTTTCGTGGGCTGAGGGCTTGGCATCTGAGGCTTCTTTGCTGTTTGCTCCTGTTGATGCTTATTGGGGACCTCCTGCAACCAGCAAGTTGAAGTGTGCAGCTCTTGGAAGATTCTGGCTTGTAAATGAAGTACTTTATTGCCTAACTGACTTGGATGGGAGTACTTTTTGCTTCCACAGTTCTTCACATAGGTTTTGTTTAAATGGCAATCTGGTAAGTGAAGAAATGCAAATGATGGGGAGTAGAAGAGCTGGTAGGCTGGACAAAATGGTTAGGGAATCTGGAATAAAGACCAACAGCCTCTGAGTCAAGCACATACTATTACAGAATGAAAGAGTAAAAATAAAACAATCATTTTTAATCCTGCATTTTTCAAAGCTGATCATATTCATGAATGAATGACATACAACTTTTTAGTCCAACTGAATAACAATATGCTTTGTGGGTGAATGATACACTCTGAGATATATTAATAAGTTAATTCCTAAGGATAACTGTTGTGTTACAAGCTAGAAACTCTGTGACTATTAATTTAAAAAGCAAACATTTTTCCATCAGGGGCTATGTCTGAAAGTTTTGTCTCTATTATCATTAAGCAGGTGGAATACTTGTGTTTTCCGCTCCTCTACTGATGATAGAAGTATTGTTTGAATGAAACATTTCATGGTCCCTGTGGGGATTAACCAATCATATAATACTACTTTGTCTATGCAGTGCTCAGGGACTCCTTCAAATAAGGACCTACAGCTGAAATGTTATTCACCTAAGACTCCTAAGGAATGTTGGGAATAAGAATTAGAATTAGGCTCCCTAGCCAGGGATCTCTACATTCCAGTTTTGCAACAACTCACAATCTTCAGCTAAACTGACACATCAGATTGTTTGAAAATAAAAATAAGACCCAGCTAGGTAAAATAAAGTTTGAAAGTTTGCCAGAAAGTTTCTGGCAAAGAGATTTCTCTTCGCAAAGAGATTTCTTTTCTCAAAGAGATGGCTTTTTCCATTCCTTCAGACTGTTTTTGCTAAGATAAAGCACTTTTTCAATGGCCAAAAGGGAACATGTACAATGTATTTGGCACACAGTAGGTTCTCAGTGAATATTCTTTGGAATAAGTAAGTGATAACAGACCTTACTGGGGCAGGTATAAGCCCTAGGATTGGCTTGCTTGCCAGCCATTTTACTCCTTTTTACATCTAAGGGCTGCATGTAACATTCATCAGTTACAGTGATGTCACTCTAAAGCCATTACATTTTCTATCTTACCTTTCCACACTTTTACAAAATTATTCAGCTTGAGTTCTAAAGCATAGAGAAAATCTGGGTAAGTTTAAATACATTAAAATGCCTGCTTCCTAAAAGCCAACACAATTAAAACCAAGAAAGCTTTGTGTACTGAGTCTATCCTGTTACATGTATCTTTTCCATCTAGAAAAATAATGGAGGGAGGAGGGAATCCCAAGGCTTACCTTGTCCGGGCAATAGCTAAGACTGCTTTATAACTGTAGAAGGCCATATTTATATTTCTTTCAATGAGTCAACATAGGTACCTGGGCAGGAGTAAGTAAACAATTCAGTGCCTTAAAAACATATCGGTTATTCAGATACCAGGATTTAAGTGTTATAAACTACTTCAAGGGTAGAAAATTTGCATATTCTATTCAAAGTGTAAAATCTCCCTCAAGTTCATTTCCAATTTCATTCTTCATTTCCACCAATCAGGAGTAATATTTTCTTAGCCCTGGATTTGAGAATGGTACTTTTAGATCCCCACACATAGGAATGATCTCTAATACAATGATGGTCATATGATGATATGGTCTTCAAAGATATTTTGATTTATAGTAAATAGTACTTAGTAATTTACTTGAATGGTTGCCAAGTGTCTAAGAAACTGATCGAGACACACTTATTTGTAGCCTAAAATTACAAGTAGACAGTAAATTTTCTGCATTTGTTTTCAATTATCTTTACTCCTTACTTGGCCAAGCTGCTGCCAAACCTTTAAAGACTGAAAATACTCATCAGTGAAAATATGCAAGATACCTACTAATAATTCAAAAGTGGAGGAAGCCTGGTTTCCTATGCTAACGATTCTCTAAAGAGCTCAAGTGAAAGTCGCTCAGTCGTGTCTCTTTGTCGTGTCTCTATACAGCCAATGGAATTCTCCAGGCCAGAATACTGGAGTGGGTAAGCCTTTCCCTTCTCCAGGGGATATTCCCAAGCCAGAGAACGAACCCAGGTCTCCCGCCTTGCAGGCGGATTCCTTACCAGCTGATCCACAAGGGAACTCAAACTGAGCTTTAAACCTTTAAATAAGCTTTGCCAAAATTTTTGACCATCCTACCGGCGCTTTTCAGCCAAAGGCAGCAAGGGAATTAGTTTCTCACACTGTCAACTGTTTTCCTGCAGCTTGGAAAGGAGTTCCAGTCCCTCCTGGTCGGAAACCTCAACCATAGAGCTGACGTCTTGAACAAGAATTCAAATGATACTCCAGAACATCTGATCCCAGACCAAGAGCATGTCGTCTCCAGTTGGAGGGGGACAGTTAATCTGCTCTGAGCAATCACTTCCCAGGAGGGCGGGTCCGAGGCGGGGCGGGGCGAGGGCGGGGCCGTCAGCTAGCCCCGCCTGCGATTCCGCACCGCGCCTCTAGCTCACCCGGGCCCCAGGCTCCCTGGGTTACCTTTGCCTCTGATTCTCGGAGACACTGGGGCAAAAGGTGCCCTCGGCTTCCTCAGCAGATGGCTTTTGTGCGCCTTGTGCGTTGATGGGCTGTTTGCTGTGGTAGGGTCTGGGGGGTTGGGTCTTTGTTTTTTTGGAAAGGGGATGGTGCAGGCAGTGGGACACGAGCTTTGGCGGTCCGAATTTATGGAAGAAAGGCGAGGAGCATCGGGGTGCAGGGTGCGGAAAAGAAATGAGGAAATGAAGCACAGAAGGAGCGGGGGGTGGAGGCTGATCTCAAAAGTTGGGGCGCGGGTAGGGGACCGAGGTCAGGGGCTGAGGAGGGAGCGGGGTGGGGCCTGGAAGATGTGGGGAAATCTGAGCACCGATGGGAGGAGCAGGATACGGAGGGGGGCTCCAGAGGAAAACAGGCGGGCGCGGTCCACCGAACAACAGCCTGAGGACTTGGCCCGCCCGCCCCTACCTCCTCCAGCCGGCTCTGGGAACGGCTGCCTCAGTCCTCCAGTGCCTTCCCAATGCCCCTCCTCCCCCGGCTCCCCCAGCTAGAAGGGCCAGAAGCCAAGTCTCTATGGCTCCACCTCTTTCCTCCGCCATCACGTCACTGTGAGTGACGACACCATCCGCCAACAGCTCGCAGATTCTGGGGCGCGGGCGTCCATCGCGGTGGCAGCCTAGGAGGCAGTGAAGTCCGGTTCCCACCGGCGGAACGACTCGTCTACGGGGTTTAATTTAAGGAGTTGTCTGTGCTGGAAGGCTCAACCCTGCCTGTCAGTCTTCTGTAGACTGTGGATTCACATCCCTCCGCCACCCACCCCCCAAAACCCTTTCTTGAAGACTAGATGGAAGAAACTCTTACTCTACTAGTAGCATAATATGCCTGATAGTCGCCATGGTAACCATCTGGGAGTCACCAATTACATCACTTTGATGTATCCCCCTCCACCTTCCAACTCTGCAACTGCGGGCGGGGAAAATAGCTGGGAGAGGGAATGGCAGAAAGGGCGGGAATGATGAGGAAAACATTCCTCTCCTATCTCTAGGGTCAAAAACTGGAATATTGTGAAATCTGCATATGGAAATATGAATTCCACCAAAGAAAACTGCTTTATTAATGTTCTCTTAACAGACGTTGTTTATGTTCAATAGTGTAGAAATCTCAGTATTTAAAATGTATATTATAGTAGTCGTGCGGTGACATTGGCATTGCAGGTTTGGGGGCACTTCAGTTCCCAGGTTGGGGAACTGAGTCACTTTGGGAACGTGAAAGATGTAAAAATGTTTTCGCTCCCCAGTTATCTCTACCCATCCATTTTATCTGACTCTAGAAGGAAAACACAATTTTGGTGGGTCTCCTTTGACTAACACTCGCTTTCACAGGAAGGCTTCTCTTAACATGTAACTGACCACAAACTTTACTCATCTGGGCTGCGCATTTGTAAGAATAAAAGCTGATGGGTATAAAATTGCATTCTTTAAAAAAAATGAAGGCAGCTTTTAATCCACAAAGCATTTTTTTAAAACTAATAACCAAATAGATCGGCTACGTTAAATGGGCAAAACTTTTCGGTGTGGCCACTAGAGGGCCCATTGTGCATGTCTGATAGCCAACTTTCCACATAAAGGCTTCCCTTCATGTTCTGTTTTCCAGATTAAAATCTATAAAGCTTTGGTTTCCGTACCTTTCCTTCCCTGAAAATTCCCAATGGTAAAATTTGAACTCTAAAAGGCTAGGTAGGTATACTTTTCACATTAATTTCATAAATTAATCACTGCATTATCATGCACATGTACTTTTCTGGAAAAGATCATAAAAGATGTAAAAATATTCCCCTCAGTTCCCTGGGAGACATTTTATACCGGGAAATTATTCTTATTAATGCATTGTATTCATTTACAACCAGGCACAGTGAAAATCATTAAGTATTCATAAACCAGACGAGCGATTCCAAACCCA
This sequence comes from Aepyceros melampus, assembly GCA_006408695.1. Classification (NCBI taxonomy): domain Eukaryota; kingdom Metazoa; phylum Chordata; class Mammalia; order Artiodactyla; family Bovidae; genus Aepyceros; species Aepyceros melampus. The sequence goes on from SJXQ01005461.1 coordinate 285,886, forward strand.
GTATTTGAAAGATGAGCTAGACTTTCTACCATGGCCATATGTCAGCAATCCCATTTTAAAAAGAGAAGGGTTAAGAATCTTCATTATTGAAATCCATTGGTTCAAAACAGTGTCTGCCTTCTGTTACCAGACCTGGTGGTTTTTTTTTTTTTTTACTTTCAGGATAAGTTATTTATCATCTAATGAGTTTCTTAATATAATCTTCAGAAGAGAAAAACAATTTTTTTTCTCCCTAACGTTGGCCCTGAGAATTGTAGGTTGCTTTCTTAATGAGCTATTTGCTCACTTTCTATGGAGAAAGCATGTTCTGAACCACATGTTAGATGCTAAAAATAGAAATTATTATTTTTAAGTTATTTCCCTAAATATGGCTCCAGACCAAATATTATTGACAATGTATATCTTATGTAGGAAGAGACTGTGCATTTACTTCACATAAATTTAAACTCCTGACAGCACAGCTTTAGAAGCAGATTAAAATAAAATCTCTGGGAATAATTTTCCACATTCTCCTCAAGGGGACAATCCAAGTGTCAGGCCAAGGAAACCGCTTATCAACAAAGCAAGAAAGATACAGGAAGGTGGAAAAGAAGATGGAGGTAAAAAAGATCTTAGGAAAGAGAAAAAAAAGAGACCAATTTAACCTCTCTTTCCAGGAGATAGAATCAAACATTTGAAATAAGTTCACAAATCCCCTTTGGAGATTTGTGTTCTAAAAGACATTTAAAAAAAAAATAAATAAAAAATAAAAAGACATTTAAAACAAAGAAAAATGTGCTTTTATTGATTCCTTTAACTTCTGGAATCACAAGCATAGCAACCACACAAGTATAGGTGTATAAATAGTTAAGGATGGTAGTGGAGATGTTTAGTTCTGAATATCATAACTTAGCATTATTAACAGGGTGGTGCTTTTTAAAAACGAATCCATAATTAGTAACCATGAAAATCATTGCTATGTAGGACTTTAAAAATTTCCTGTTTAAGTGGTATTTACAGATAATAAGATACCAGGAATTGCCCGTAACAGTACCAAATAGGTCCCGCACTGTAACGTCGGTGGAGAGTCTAACGTCTAGTGGGTGATATGACTTCATGATTCTCGGAACCGAGTGTTGGTTTCCTCATCTCGCTGCCTGTTTCCTTTGTACATTCACATCTGCGCTGCCGCGTCCTAAGTCATTATCCCCAGGCCCCAGGAAATATCACCAAACCGTCACACTCCTGCAAGACTCGTTTACCGTGTTACGCACCTGAGACCTTCTATTGTTTCATATGTTTCCTAGGATTGGGGGGGTGGGAATATAGGGTAACAGAGAATCTCGACTCCCGCTTCCTCCCTCTCCTTCCTGCGTGCGTGAGCTTGGACGAGGACAAACGCCCCCATCCCTCGAAGCGGAGGTGTGGCCGGCGAGCAGGCGAGGGCCTGGCACGTGATGGGCGGGGAGCCCTAGGGATCCGGGTGCGGGCTGCGCCGCCTTTCCCCCCCATTACCCACAAGCCTCCGGGCCCGCGGGGCGAGCAGGAAGCGGGCGTGCGGGGGCCCGAGGCCTGCCCGGGAGGCGTCTGAGGAGAACTGCCGTCCGGGCCTGGCCCCCAACGGGCTCCGGTCTGAGACCGCCGGGTGGGACGCGGAGCTCCTCTTTGACAGCGGTCGGGCAGGAGCCAGTCAGGGAGGCAGAGACATCTTTGTCCCCCTTCCCCCGCCCCCCCCCCCCAGCTCATCTTTATCAATCGGGGCCCGTCTGCAGGGGGATTTCCAAGGTCTGGGGACGGCCTCGCGGAGTCACCCCGAGGAGTCCCGCCGTCGGGTGACTGACAGACGCTGTTATTTCCTCAAGCATCAGAGAACACGCACGAGCACACTCTGGCCTCACAGGCCCAACCTCCACCCCGTCCTCTAGTTTTGTTTTGTTTTTCACTCGGCCGCCGCATCGCGCCTTCCTGTCTCTCCGCCCGGATCGCCTGCGGTCTCACTTCTCGTCTAGACTCGGCCGGGCGGCTCGCGTTTCTGGCTCCCCCCACCCCCACCCCTGCTCCTCCTCTCCACAGGCTGACGAGCCTCTTCCTCCTTTCGGCCCTTGGCGCTCCCAGCCCCGGACTGCATTTCCCGGCAGGCGCCGCGGCCAGCGGCCAATCAGCGGCTGAAGATTTGGCGGCGGCGGCGGGGGCGCCCGGAGAGTCGGGGCGGGGGGGCTTTGTGCGCGGCGGCGGCGGCGGGAGCGGGCGGCGGCAGCGGGCGGCCAGGAAGGAGGCGGAGGCCGAGGGGGACTGTCCACACTGATCGCCCGCGGAGAGGCGCGCGAGGCCGCGTCGAGCCCCGAGGATCCTGCTGCCCCGGCCGGGCCGCCAACCACGGGCTCGTCTGTGGGAGCTGCAGCTGCGCGGCGACCCCCATCCCTCCGGCTTCGCCGCCCACCCTCCCGCCCGCAGCCTTTCTCCTCTCGCTGCGCGGCCGGCCTCGGCCCGGCCCGGCCGTGGCCCCCTCCTCGGTGCCGGCCGGCCATGGCAGAGGCGTCCGGCGCGGGGGAAATCTAGCCCGGGGATTTCATGAGGCCTAGCTTGGTTCCGCCTCCTCCCGCCGCGGCCCCGGCGGCTGCCCGCGCCCCAGCCCCACTCCGGGCCTCCGTGTCTCTCCTGTGATCGTACTGACACGGCCGGGGGGTTAGAATGGAACAAACTGAAGGTAAAGTGAATGCGCGCGTGTATGTGTGTGAGAGAGAAAGAGTGTGAGGGTGTGTGTGTGTGTTGGAAGGGAGGGATGAGGAGGGGACGACGAGTAAGGGGCGACCTAGGAATGGGACCCGGATCGGGAGAAAAACCTTAGCAAGGATGGGAGGACCACTGGGTGGCCCGGAAG
>SJXQ01005461.1:288874-390940 GCA_006408695.1 Aepyceros melampus
GTATAAGAGACAGGGTAGGGACTGGGCTGAGGGATGGAGTGGCGCTGAGCTGGGAATTGGGAGTAGAGGTGGGATGGGGGCGGGGATAAAGATGAAACGGGGGAGGGGGCTGGGAGCGAGGAGAAGAGTTGGGTTCGGAGATGGGAGACCTGGGCGGACTGAGAAATAGGCAGGTTTGGGGGTGGAGTGTGTGAACTAGAGAGTCTGGGGGAAGGAGAAGGAATGTGATGGAGAGACGAGGCCCCAAGGGAGCTATGAGGGAATGGAAGTAGAGGAAAAGGTGGATTAGAAAAAAGGGATAAGAAGTGATTGAGACAGGATGCAGTCGGAAGATAGGAAATAGACTCAGGAAACCGGGAAACCCAGGATTGGGCTCGGGAGGGAAATGAACTGAATTTGACAAGGGGTGAGAACTACGGACCAAGCGTCACAGAGTGGGAGGAAAAGTAGGGGCAGGGGGATTGCTGGAGAGTTAGGAAGGGAAAGCCTTTTGTTCCTATATTTGTGTATTCTGTGCGTTTTCTTTCAAGGCTCGAGAATGGAGAAGCTAGTGGTTATGGTGTTGTGAAATGGAGAGGTGTGGGTTTTACTGCTTTGAAGGGAGGAGGAGGTGTGTTCCTGTAATGGTAGCAAGACTGGGAGAGCCATGGCCATAATTTGATGGTTTTGGTGAGGGAGTGCAGACTATTCAGATTTAAAGGGGGCAGGGGCAGCCATGTTTGCTGCCAGGCACTGCAGTGTAAATAAATTCCTTCTTGTCTCCGACATCAGTAGGATTCTAGAAGGGGCCAGTCCAGATTTTTAACCCTCTTTCTTTCTATTCATGAACTCTTCCCATACATCCTGGGGTCATATAAAATTATTCATAACCACCAAAGGAGGTAGTAATGTTTTCCATCTTGTGTGTTTCGCTGCTTTCTCCCACCTCTCTCTCCCCTCTTCCTGCTGGTTGCGAACACGGCATGCTAATGAGCTGCAGTGTAAAATTTAACCCTTTTAATAAAGTTAAAAGTATATTTCATACTGGGTGAAGGAATCATAACTAGTCTATTTCAAGCATGATCATGAAAAGTCTTTTAAATCTTGGAAATGAATTTGTTTCAGAAGCTTCCGAAGCAGTAGTGTTTTCTGCAATTCTTTGAGTAAACAAGGAAATTGCCTGGGTTGTTTTACTTGGGCTTGTGCTCTTGGCAAAACACTGTGGGGGAGAAGAGGGGATTGGAAGGTCTCCTGTGGTAGAGTATCTACTTTCTATAGTTCGAGTGTTGGAAAATTAGAAATGTGTGTATTTTTAAAAGGTTTTTCTGATAGCTCTTGCTTATAGAGGATGGGTGTGTTAAATGTTTTCTTTTTTAAAATAAACCCTCCTCCATCCCTTCCCTTTGCTTCCATACAGTTGCTCAATACAATCTCCAAATTCAGTTCAGCACAGCCCAATGATCTGTGAAGCAGGCATGCAGATCTCAGAGCATCATTCAGGTGCCAGGTTTTTTTGGTGGGAACTTCAGATCACACTCTCCAGGAAAGCAACAGTAACAGTATTCAACTAAAGCAACAGTAGTCTGATGTATTCAAATGTATCTACTTGTGTGATTTGAAAATAGTTACTATTCCAAAGGTTTAAATACTAACAAATTTTGATAAACTAAGTGGAGCCTAGTTTATTTTCATACTGAAAAGGATTAAATGTGTGAGTGACCTTTTGTTTTTGCTATATTATTGTAATTGGGGAAATCCAAACTTTAATCCATCATATTGCTATTGAAATTGTTCTCTAAATACCAGTAAGGCCTGTTAAAATTTTAATATGATGGACTCAAACCAGTTGTACTACATTTTGACTTAATCTTAATGCATTATCCTTTCAAGTTGTTAAATAGAATTTTAAGATATGTTCTTGGTCTTTTGGAAAAATTAAATAGAATATTATTAAAATGTTACTCTGGGAGAGCACTTTCAGAAGAGGGGTTAGATTTACAGCTTGGAGTGTTTTTGATTTGATAATATTCAGCCTGAATTTTGAAAGAATCTTATGAGGAAAAGCTACTCTCAAAAAAACTGTTCAATATACTTTTTTGGGGGAATTTCTTTATATAGTGGTTTCATTTTTATATCTCCTGCTTGATTGACATGTTATTTGTAGTTAATTTGTAAATGAACTAACAGTGCCATACATTTTTAGGAAAATGAGAGACTGTTGTGTATTAAAATAAGAAAAGATTCTTGGAAGCTCGCATTACTTAAAAAAAAGTACTCTTATAAATTCAGCCTTTTGTAAAGATTCAGAATTTTGTAAAGAGAAAGGTGCCCTGCCCAGCTCCCCTGAGTATTCTGATTCCTTGGCTAGGGAGTCATATAATGAGGAAGGCTACTCTGGATAGATGATTCTTAATTAAAATCCAGATTTTGCTCTCATTACCATGTCCATCATTAGCTCACCGCAGCCTGTGATAGCTTTTTTTTTTTTTTTACTTTAAGTTAATAGATATGTGATTTCTTAGACTGATCAGATTGAATGAGTTTTGGGTAAAGGAAATTGGTTGCCTTGAGGTTGGTCATGCTTGAATGAGTTGTCAAAGTCCTCAGTCAGTTGTCTGATTCTGAGTATCCAGAAACTGGGTATTCAGTTTCTGGAGTTCATAATAATAACACTATTAATAGCTGCTGATAGTTGTTGTCCTCTAAACATGTGCTGGGCTAAGTGACTTTTGTGGATGATTTCCTTCTATCCTTCCAATAGTTGTGTGGGGTTAGTACTATTAACTCCTTTTTACAGGTGGAAAAATTGAGCTAAGTAACTTAAATAACACACAGATGGTAAAGAATAAAGCCAGTATATGAACCTAGGTTCTTTTCTAATTATAAAACGCAAATCAGAAGACCTTTACTTTTACTCTCTTTTGAAAATTCATAAAAATAATACATGTTCAGTATTTAAATTTTTTCAAATATTAAGAAAAACTGAGAGATTTTTTAAAAGTTAGCACTCCATTCTCCACAATAACCGTTTTGAGGTTTCTTGTGTGTCCTCCTAGAAAATTCCTGTACATATGTATATATGTTTGTCTTAAAATGAATAAAATTGGATCAAACTATTCGCATTTTGCTTTTTTTGTTTTAATAGACTACCTGGGACATCCTTGTAAACCAGCACATGTGGACCTACAGCTTTCTTGCTGGTTTTTTTTTAAGGGTCATATAGTATTCCATTATTTGGAATAGAACGTTAAGTTGTTAACAAGTTTTTGCTGTTATAAGTAGTATAGCAGATCCTGAATTAAGTCCCTGAGAGCCTCTTTATATAGAAGAGATATAGTCCAACTACTTTATTTTACAAGAGAAGTCACTGAGACCAAAATGTTAAGTCCAAGGCTTTGGTAAGAAACCTGTTTCCTGACTCTTTATCTCAGGGGTCCCCAACCTCAGAGATCTAATGCCTGATGACTGAGGTGGAGGTGAAGTACAATAATAGAAATAAAGTGTACAATAAATGTAATGCTCTTGAATCATCCTGAAACCATCCCCTCCATCCTGGTCTCTAGAAAAAATTATCTTCCACGAAACTGATCTGTGGTGCCAGAAAAGTTGGGGACCGCTGCTTTATACCACATCACGTTACTTCATTATTGTGAATGTACTTGTGCTTTCTGTCAAAGCTCAAGGTGAGGGGAAATATTCAAGATTAGACATGGTTAGTATAGTGAGTGCAAGAGGCTTAACTTGCAGCGAGGTCAAGGCTTTTCTTTTTTTCCATACTTTGTTCACTGTGCTGTACATATATACACAAAATATTTTTACATGCATAAGTGAGTCTTACCCAGGTATCTTGAATTTTGTGTTTTGAGTAATTAAGTAGTTTTGGCAGAATTGTTCCTGTTTTAATTATCAGTGAAGTTTAAAAAAAGAAGAAGAGGTCCAGCTTGGTCCTGGAAAAGAATTTCAAAAGAAGATTGAGACAGTAGTTAGTTTGTTAAATGAACTAAAAGCACCTAATTGAAGACAAGTTTTTTGGTTTTTTTTTTAAATCATAGGCACCATTTTTTTTTCCATAGGCACCATTGATTATTTTAAATTATTTTTTACTATAAGAAGAAAATTCATAACCATGGATTATTCATTGAGTTCTTTTAAAACAAAAAAATCTGTTTTAAACACTTAAAAAATTAAAATCATTAGAGCTTTAGAAAGGTAAATAGAGGGTTTTTGTTTCATTTTTATTGTTGACCTTAAAAAGGACTTAATAAGTATTTTTAAACACTTCTGTGTTACATTGTGCTCATACATGACAATAAGGGAAAAGGCATATTTAAATTTTGTGATTTAGAGCATGTTCAATTTTTACTAAACGGATGTGTGTCATTACTTCTAGGGCACATCTGCCTGTTGACAGATTTTGGATTTGAAAAGCTCTTTGATAAATGGTTTTTGGCTTATTTTTAAATTTTATCAATAGATGTGAATCTGTGTTATCACTGAGTGATCTAAACGAGAGCTCTTTCTACTAAAGGTTCCCTTTTTTATCTAGGTTTAGAATTATATTGACAGGAAAGTGAGTAGGAAAATAAAAAAAATTTTACTTTCATATAGTTTCCTTTTAACATATGAATATGAATATACGGTCTACTAATCCTTTGCTTTTACATGACATAATTGTAAAATATTGAGATAATTGATAAAATTTTTGTTTAGTCACTTAGCTGTGTCCCACTCTTTTTCAACCCCAGCAACTGTAGCCCGCCAGACTCAGATGAGAGGCAGAGGCCCAAGGGATTCTCCAGGCAAGAATACTGGAGTGGGTTGCCATTTCCTCATCCAGGAGATCTTCTTGACCCAGGGGTCAAACCCGCATCTCCACAGTCTCCTGCATTACAGGTGGATTCTTTACCTCTGAGCCACTGGGGAAGCCTGTTTGATAGAATTCCAGTACAATAACGTGTGTGTGTGTGTGTGTGTGTGAAGTTGGAAAGCCTAAGGATTATTTAACTCAATTTAAATAAGTAGGTATTTTAAATTAAAGAAATATGTGGCTTCCTTGGATTTTGTGGGTGAGACAAAAAGTAGTTTATCAAATTGATTTGAGATAACGAAGATTAGGAAGTCTCCTGTGGAGGCTTGCCTACTGGCATTTTGGCCTTAGGCAAGACGGTATTGTGTCTGGTGAGTCTTGTGTTACTGTGGAGTCATAAGAAAGCCATACACAAAAAACAAACAAAACCTTAAAAGCCCTCTTTAAAGACTTTTTAAGTTGTAAAATGTAACATATATATAAAAAAAGCATAAAACCTAAATGTACAGTATAAACAAACAATTAGAAAGTGGATATCATGGAGTCATCTCCCAGGTAATAAGTCCTTTAAGAAAAGCTGCAAAGACAGCCTCATTGGTTTCAGTGATATTGTTGTAGTGGTAGTTGGTCTTGAAGGATAATGGTGTGCTGAAAACTAAGCGGGAGAATGAATAACCACGAGGGAGAGGTCAACACTCAGTAAAAACTGAATCACCAGTTTTGTTGTTATCAAAGTGTTACCTAGACAATTAAAAAAAAAGTTTCCTAACATTTGGGGTAGTCATTTAGTGATTTGAAATCTTGGTGCTTTACTAATGAATGTGGGAAAAAAATAATGCTGAACCCTACAAAAATCATGCTGTGTTACACAAAGCTGTTTCTTCAGAGTTCGTCTCCGTTACACTTTTGGTCAGATTCAGTGACTACTGGTTTTAGATTTATGTGCAAACTCTTAACAATGGCTTTTGCTTCGAAAATGTCAGATTGGCCTATATCAATAATCTCCTAACTTAAGTATCTTATTTACAAAAACTAGTTTGATTCTCTTGCTTTCACATTAATGTAACCATGAGGAAAAGTATTAACCTGAGAAGCAGTCAGCAGTGGCAACCTATGTGACTTTTCATCCATGGTGCGTCTTGAGTTTTACCCTCACTGCATCTTGGCTGCTGCTGCTGCTAAGTCGCTTCAGTTGTGTCCGACTCTGTGCAACCCCATAGACGGAAGCCCACCAGGCTCCCCCGTCCCTGGGATTCTCCAGGCAAGAACACTGGAGTAGGTTGCCTAGGTGAACCAAATTTCTTTCTTAACTGGAGAAACCTATTTTAATATGCGCCCCTCAATGTCTAGACCATTTTCTTATAGATATGGGAAGGTTAAATGTTGGCTTTAGGGGATTTTTTTTTTTTAAGATATTTATCTTTTTGGCTGCATCAGGTCTTAGTTGCATTATGCAGGATCTAGTTCCCTGACCAAGGATCGAACCTGGCTCCCTGCATTGGAAGAGCAGAGTCTTAGCCACTGGACCACCAAGGAAGTCTCTGGAGGATTTTGATAGTAGAAAAAAGTTGAATTTTTTTCCTCTCTACCTGATGAACAGAGTCTATTTAAAATTCTCCAACGTGGACTTTGTGAAGGACATTTTTATAAATGACAAAGGACATCTGCATACATAAAGCCTTTTCCTGGCTTTTGTAATTTTGTTACTTTAAGCCCTCTGTGTTTCTCATGATCTCTTCAGGTCCAAATACATCGAAATATGGTATTTCATGTTTGATTGTGGTAAGAAGCTTCTTGTTATGCTTTGCCTAGAATTCCAGTAGAATGTTGTTCTTTATGTTGAGTGAACGTTAAATACATGCCTAGCTAATTTTTCCTCCTGCAAGAATGAGAAATGTTTATTTTAAATCTTGAAATGAGCATATATGTTGTTTTCCTAGATATGGAAACAAACATGATTTGATATGATAATTTTTAAACCTAAATTAGGTAATTTGGTTTTGTGTATTAAGTAGGGTTAATATGCTTTTGGTCATCTCATGTTTTCTATGATATCACCTGTACATGTAAGCCTTGATCATTAGAATTTATTTTATTGTGTGATGGAATTAGGGTATTGAGGTTAAGGCATTAATTGAAGAATTACACCTTTATGCCTATAGGTCTACACAGGTAGCACCCCAAAGAAATGCTGATAGCTCTATTAGTTTTTAATTTTTAATGGAAAATTGTCCTTTCCAAAGTGGCTGCTAGTTTGAAAACATTTATTATGTTTAAATTATGTAAATCTTATTTATTATAAAGAAATTGAAAACTGCAGTAAGATATAAAGATTATAATCCCCTGAAATCTTACCAATTGCAAATAGCTGCAGTTAACATTTTGTTCTGTATCCTTCCAGTGTCTTTCCTATGCATTTTTTTTTTAACAAATTGTAATGGTCTACAATATCATTTTATAACCTGCTTTATTGTGAAATAAATTTTCTTGAGAATGTGATTTTTTTAAACTTGATATATATATATAATTTAATTGTATGTGTGTGGTACATCTGTTTATCATTATTTTATCGATGGTATTATAGGCAGTTTGCAGTTTTTAGATAGATATTGTAATTTGATGAACATTCTTACATATTATATGACTGTGATGATTTCATTACAATAAATGTAGAACTAAGAAAGTTTTTTTAATATTTTTGTTGAAAAATAATCCACATACTATACAATTCAGCCATTTAAAATGTACAGTGTAATGGTTTTTAAATTGTTCAGCTGTCACCACAGTCAATTTTAGAACATTTCCAGCAAGGTTCAAACAAATTTAAACTCCCAGCAATATCATAGAGGCTTTGTTTTTTAAAAATTGCATTTATTTGTGGTTTTTAAAAGTGTAAGAATACAAGGACACAGCAGCTTGTGTGGTACAATTTTTTCCTTTATAATTCCTAGCATTTATTTTTGAAAAATTTTATTTCCAGCTTTATTAAGATATAACTGATGCATGCTTTGTGTATGCAGTGAGTTAAAACTCACCCATGAAAACAAGATGCTCATATTCCTATGTTAAGAAAATATGACATAAAGTATGTGGTATATTTTTTGAATTATAAAGTCATCTTTCTGTTCTGTTCAGAAAGATGCCTTTCTCATTAAAGGCACTGTCTCATGCCTTTAATGAGACAGTGTTGTATATGGTTTTAAAATACCTTTCTTTTCATTCAAATTTTATTTAGAAACATCTTTTTTTTAGAAACTGTCTATAGAAAGTATGCTATACCTGTATAATCAACTGTAGCAGACTTGTCATCTTATAAAAAGTATGGCTTTGTTTTTATTGAGAGACTTGCTTTGCTCTGACTGACCTTCACCCTGAAAGTTGTTCTGTTTGCTTTGAGCCATTTAACAAAACATCCTTTAAAAAAAAACTCAGCGGCAGTGGAGTATAGGGCAAGAGTCAAGGAGAACTCAGTTCTTATCCCCACCATACCTCTTACCACTGGGGCTCAGTATTTTCTTACCTCTAAAGTAGAGATGAAAAAATGACTACTTTTTGAAATTACAGGCATCCAATCTAGAAGTGCTAGAGAGTACCTAGAACTAGACCTGGAACGTAGCTGATAATAATTTTTTTTTTAATATAAGAAAAATAACATGCAAATGTGAAGATGTGAACTCAGTTGGCCTAAATGCACTTCATAGATATTAAAGGTTGAATGGTAATTAGTGCTTGAGCCGATCTTTGCATGGGTTATATGGGTGTTTCTCAGTTGGTAAAGAGAATTCAGCTGGTGCAAGTATAAACATGAAGTTAACTTTCCAGTCGAAATTTACTTCCACTGTTGTTATTACAACAGCTTGGTGGCTATAGCTTCACCAGCGCTTCGTGTTCTGATGAAGCAAATAAGTGATACTGTAAAATTTGAATATATGATATAAAGTCCCTTATGTTTCCTTCATTGTTTATTTTAAAGGTGAAACGTTGAATGCAGTTGAACCTAAAATACTAAAGTGATGAACCAAAAGAAAAAACACTGGTCTTTATAGGAAAGATAAACTTAGTAAATTATCATTTTAGATGTTATGGTAAATTGCTTACTACTTTAAAAACTATATCATTTCTGTGATACATTGCCTTGCTATGGTAAAAGAAAGTAAAATTTGAACAATCTTAAACCAATTTACTATAATTAAACATTTTGCCAGGGAAAGAGGAAGGAAACTATGTGGATGAACTTGTTAGTTTACTAGACTTCATAGTAAGTAGAACAAGATGACGGATGTAAGTCACATAGTCTGTCATAATTTTCACTGTGAGCTAGTCTCCTTGACGTAAGGGATTGGAAAATAATTTAATGTGAATTTTCTTTCAGTGGTTGCCATATCTGTTGTTACCCAGTGTGGTCAAGAACAAAGTGAGGATGGCGAGATTAAACCAAATAGATAAGGGAAATTGGGTGTTTTGTATTGGTGCAAGGAAGTTCAATAGTAATGTGGTTTAGTCAGGAAAAAATAAGAACTACAAAGCAACCTAAAATGTTGTGTAACTTAATGGAATAGTAACTTAACAGTCAAGTGAAAAGTGTATGGCTGTATTCAGTGACAGGGCTCTTGGTTAAATGAAATTATAGAGTGGGGTTTTGGGGTTTTTTTTGTTTCTGTGTTTCACTCACTAATTGTGTTCAATTTCACATACTTTGCTCCCTTATACAGGGTATTTTAATGTCCTTGACCATCATCTTTCTCTTAACATATGTTTACTGGAAAATTATTGTGAAAATTTTAGAATATATTTGAGGTGATGACACTGAATTAAACAGATTACGGAGTAGTTATGTTTATAACAATTATGTTTTTAAAATAGTGTTGCTGCATGGAACTCTGCTCAGTGTTCTGTGGCAGCTTGGATGGAACGAGAGTTAGCTTGGATGGAACGAGAGTTAGGGGGAGAATGGATATATGTATGTGTATGGCTGAGTCCCTTCACAGTTCACCTGAAACTGTCACAGCATTGTTTGTTAATCGGCTATACCCTACTACAAGAGCAAAAGTTTAAAAAAAATAATAATAATGTTTCTCTATTGCTAGTGGTATACACTCAGAAAAATTAAAAATGATAAGAAAAAGTGCCATTTCTCTAACACTTTGATCCCTTACTTAGTGAATTTTGTAGAAAGAAATATGGTGATCATGCTTTACCCTTAAAATCTTATTTTTGTAAATAGGTATTGGTTGTGAATTCAATGTAATTGTTTGCTATTGCAAATAATTAACGCCTTTAAATAATATCAATAGGGTAGGTAAGACAATAAAGTTAATTTTTAAAATCACATATGTTCTTGTCAGCATGCATATCCAAACCATACATTTATGTGTTGGTGACTGGGAGGAATCATAGTTTGTTTTCTCCTTGTTGGGGGTCATTTCAGGTGATCTGGATTACTGCATTTAACCTTTATTATGGGCTGTAAACAGAAGTCCTAATATGTTGTATGTCTTTGGAATTCATGAAGCCAAGCCAGAGAGGTAGAATCACAACGAAAACTGAAGGCTCACGACTTCAAGGCCAAAGTCAGAGCACATTTTCCCTTGTCCCTGATTTATCTTACGACCCACTCCAGTACTCTTGCCCGGAAAATTCCATGGATGGAGGAGCCTGGTAGGCTACAGTCCATGGGCTCGAAAAGAGTCGGACACGACTGAGTGGCTTCACTTCACTTCATTGTGGCCTGCAGGTCTGATTGCTCAGTTTCCTTGTATGTGATTTCTGTCGAGCTTTACAGTATTGTTCACCAGTTTCTTGAAAAAAAAAAAAAAAATGTATCATCACCTTATGTTTATAAGCTTTTTTCAGGATGTTTGTGTTTGGGTCAAATTGGAGAAATGAATTACATCCGAACTGACCAATGGAGTTTTCTGCAGAGGTGGAAATGCCCTATCTCTGGCTGTCTGGTATAGTGGCCACTTTCCACTGTGGATTTTGAGCACTTGAAATGTGGCTAGTGTACTTGAGAACTAAATTTTATTTGATTTTACATTGTTTCAAATTAATCACATGTGAGTAGCCCAGATTTAGATATTCTTGAAGGGAAGGAATTAAGTAGAAGTGGACATTTTCACCTTTTTTGCCCTTGTGGTTATGGTATATTGTGTTTTTGTGGGGTTGGCATTTTAAAATCTCATTTTTTCAAATGCTCATTATTTTAGATAGTAAATAAATCCATTCACAGGAAACAACTTAGTGATTTGATTATTATTTTAAATCATACAAATTTTAAATATTTAAAAATTTTAAGTGAAACAGTTTAAAATATAAAAGTCTTTAAAAACTTTTGATTGTTGCACTTATAAACAGACTGTGTACAACTGATCAACAAAATGGTTTCATTTCAGTATTTTTTTGGTGTCATTATGGTTAAATAATGTTGAAGTCTTAAACTTTTTATATTACATGGAATAAGTGACTATAAACTGTTATTTAAATCTTTTTACTATAGGCTCAGAAGCCTTTGAGACAAAGAGAACTTGAAAGAAAATAAAAGATATGGCTGGTAATCACTTCTTCACATGTCTTCCTCCAGTCTTTCTATATGACTAATTCCTGGTTTGGATTCTACTAATCCTTTTGATAACAATCCAGGACTTACTGTATCCTGCAGTCACTGTATCCTGTTTTATCATATTGATAGCTTATCATCATCTGAAATTTTCATGCTTCTTTAAGCTCCATGAGACTAGGATCATATTTCCTTTGATTTCCCAGGACCTAGAATAGGGCCTGGTACATAGTTGATGTTCAGTAATGAACCATGTCACAAACAAAAGGAGAAAAAGACTTTGTGTGGAATTAGATCATTAGTATATCTGGAATAAGAAGCCACTTAGAGTCCGGGAATAGGCAGGGTGAGGCTCAGCTTTTGATTCTCCTGGTGGTGTTGGAGTGAGCAATTTATGGGATTAGTTTAGAATGATTTTGTATAGAAGCATTTCTCTGGGAACTCATTTTAAAAACAAACTTTTGTCCAGGCATACACATATGTACTATGTAAATCGTCTCCACACAAAACATCATACAATTGACAAAATGGAAAAACAAGTGAGACAATATTTCCGTGGTTGGTTTTTGAGTATTCAGCCTCATTTCCTAACCTCTTAGAGATTAAGGGATTTACTTGAAATCACTTATTTGTTTGCCATTGGTCGGAACAGACAGAGCTGCCAAACTCTGGTTTTCCAGTGTGGTGTTTTAATTTATCATCTTTGAATGGACATCACTGCGCAGCAGACATGGCCCCCTTACCTGATAAAGGCACTGTTTGATAGTGGTTTGAGTTATCTGTGGGTAGTCAGAGATCAAATGTCTCTTCCAATAAATTGGGTGATTTAAATTCTGATCTTTAAATGCTAGCATGGTAAGTGTGAAAAGGATGTTGTTTTTAAGAATCTGTTTCTGTACATAGGCTTAAATAGTTAATGTTTTGAAATTTGAATGAAAGTCTTTTTATTTAGGCAACGTATACATTATTCACCATTACCAAATAAACTTCCAGTGAGAGGTTGTTCATTAGACAAAATGTTGGCTTGGTAGAGTTCTTTTGGATGGCTGCGAGGGGGCTTTTCTTTATTAACTGCGGCTATTACATGTTTAACAGACTTTTAAAAAATGGCTCTTACCGTAGTGCTCTCTTTACTACTGCAAGTTTTCTCCATACCCATCACATAATTTTGTGAAAATCAACCACCAATTCCAGTGTGGCCTGGAGATTTTGGCTGTCTGAAATTGAAAGGTACAGTATTTTAGTAATGAAAGGATCCATAACATCATCATGTTGTGCGTGACGATGGCTTGACTGCCTTTTTGTTTTTTTGTGTCATTCTCTGACTAGAACCAAAATTGAAATCCAGAGCATAGACAGCGGCAGTGATTGTGGTAACAAAATGGGAAGAAATCCTTTCCTTCCCTTCCTCATTGTGAAAGGTGGCAGCAACACCTTCTTAGCAATTAAAATCTAATGCTTCTCCTGGTTGTCTAGGGGCAGGTTGTAGGTCACATTAGCATCTTTGTATCCACAGATAGGACTATTAGTGTTGTGGTGGGCTAAAACCTTTGCAAGTGACATTTCTGTTTCGTGTTCCCCAAATCTTAGGTTAAGGAATCTAAGGGAATTTTGCTTCTCCCTACCTATTTTGTAGTAGAACTAATAAAGACAAAGGGAGTGTTTAGAAATGCTGTCAGAGAAGACGCTGCATTAGTTTCCTGTTGACTCACTAACAAATGTTGTCAAACTTAGCGGCTTAAACACAACAAAATTAAAAGCAGTACACATTTATTATCTTATTGTTCTGGGTGTTGGAAGGCCTCCGTGGGTCTCATGGGGCTAAGATCAAGGTATGAGCAGGACTGCGTTCCTCCTGGAGATTCTTGAGGAGACTCCCTGCCTTTTCCACCTTCTAGAGGCGCCTGCGTTTCCTGGCCCATGGACCCCTTCTTATTTTCCATGCCAGAGCAGAGCGTCTTCAAACCTCTCTCTGACTCTTCTCCATCCCCTTTCCACTTGTATGGGTCCTAGGCACTACTCTGGGCCCATGTGAATAGTCCAGGATAATCTCTCCATTGTCAAATCCTTGACTTCATCACAACTGCAGAGTCCTTTTTTTGCCACATCAGGTAGCGTATTCACAGGTTCTGGGGATTAGGATGTGGGCGTTTGGTTGGGGAGTCCTCATTCTCTCCATCACAGCTTCTATGCAAGTTGAAGATGCAGCCTTTGTTAATGGTAGGGATGTTTCCTGAAGCATTAATGGTTGTCTTTCTGAATCAATACAGATGTGACAGAAAAGTGGTTCCATGGTTGCTGACAGTATAGCGTGTGGTAGAGGGCACAGGTCATGCGGCAGACCACCTGCTTCGACTCCTGTTTCTGCCCTTATTGCACGTGTGACCTTGGGCAGGCCACCTAACCTGTTTGTCCTTCAGTTTCCTCATCTATAAAATGGAAATACTGCAAAAAACTTTGCAGGAGTTTCCTGAAGATTAAATGAAAATACTTGTAAAACACTTGGAACATCACAGTGTAGGTGCTCAATAAATTATTTTACTTGAAGCATTTGAAAGTATTTTTGTTGACATTTCAGAGAGATTATTAATATATTACAGAATAAAATCTGGGTCTATTCTGAGTTGTAGGTTTCTTTGTTTAACCTTTGAATACTCATAAATTATATGCCATATTCAGGAAAACATCTGTATTAGTCATTGAAAAATAGTATACATGCTGAAGAAATATGAACATTTTCTTGATTAATAATTAATGAATTTATTTCCTAAAGAGACATGCTAACTTTTTTAAGATTTTTAAATCTTTTACATCATTTATGAATTTTATTTCTTAAGTGACATGCTAACTTTTTTTTAAGATTTTTACATCTTTTTTCTTGTTTGGCTGTGGTGGGTCTTCATTGCTACACGCGGGCTTTCTTTAGTTGCATCTAGTGGGGGCTACTCTTCCTTGCGGTGTGCGGGCTTCTCATTGCGGTGGGTTCTCTTGTTGCTGAGCATGAGCTCTAGGCGCATTGGGCTTCAGCAGTTGCCAAGTGTGGGCTCAGTTGCTCCTCAGCACGTGAGATCTTCCCAGACCAGGGATCAAACAGGTGTCCCCTGCGTTGCAAGACAGACTCTTAACCACTGAACCACCAGGGAAGCCCTTTTTTGTTCTTTATAGACTCAACAGAGAAGCAAAAGACAGAACAAAAGAGAACAGACTCTAGTAAGGATTTACATTTTGGTCAGCATTCTTTTAGGGCAGTGGTTCTCAACCCCAGGGTGATTTTGCCCTCTAAGGGACATTTGGCAATGTTCAGAGACTTTTTAAAAAAATTACTACTGGCAGGTGGACTGCAGGCACCTAATGGGTAGAGGCAGAGTGCTGATGAATATCTTGACCACACATGACAGCCTTCTCAAATGTCAGCAGTGCCCACGCTGAAAACCCTTGTTTCGGAGTGTGAACTTGAGTTGTGTTGCTTTCTCAGTCTGATTCTCAGTCATATGTTTGAATATTGGACCACTTTGTAAAATACTTGGCTGTACCAGTTCTTAGTTGCGGCCTATGGAATCGTTAGTTGTGGCAGGTAAGATCTAGTTCCTTGACCAGGGATGGAGTGGGGGCGCCCTGCATTGGGAGCACGGAGTCTTAAACCACCGGACCACCAGGGAAGTCCCAGATCAATTCCTTCTTGATCAGTGGGTTACATCAAGTCCAGATGCTAAAGACCAAATTTGATTTGGTAACTCATATTTCACTCTTGGGAAATGTCAGTAATTTTAGAGATTAGTAAAACATGCACATTTGATGAGGTACACATTGGAATAATCTGCATAATTTAAATTATGAAGTTGAAGTCCTACTATGGTAAATACTAATGCTGTGATTTGGGGTTGTACTTCTCCCCTCTTCCTTTTTTTTTAGTTTGAGGCTGCATTGTGTGGCACGTGGGATGTTAGCTCCCCAACCAGGGATTGAAGCCACACACCCTGCACTGGAAGGTAAAGTCTTAAACACCAGACTGCTGGGAAGTCCCTGGGGCTGTACTTTTGACTGTAGTTTGATAGCCAAATCGTACTTAATTTTGTCTTCATTACCTGGTTGGAAATGAACGTTCAATAAGATAGAGGTTCTAATTTCCTTTCGTCTCTTCTGCCTTTCCTGTATTCATTTAGCAGCTTTGTTCATTCCCTCCCTAACTGTGCTGGAGGATAGAGTTAACAGCAGTGAGCAAAACATAAAAGTACCCAGTACCTCTGGTAGACGTGAAGTATCAGTTTCGTCTTGTTGGTTGGTTGGTTTTTCCATGACCAAAGAAGGCATGGCTACCCTTTGCTTTGGAAATTAAAGGTAAATGTGAACTTTAGAAATCAGAACACATTTGGCAATTCTCTGATGCTGAAGTTACTCAAAGACGCCTCTAATACAGGTTGGCATACTAATAGAAAGTGATTTTGTGTTTAGTCTGGGTTTTGTATTAGCCTATAAATGATCAAAAAAAAGGGCGTACCTGGTGGCTCAGTTAGTAAAGAATCTGCCTGCAATGCAGGAGACCCAGGTTTGATCCCTGGGTAGGGAAGATCCCCTGGAAGTGGCAGGGGATGGCAACCCACTCTGTACTCCCTTGCCTGGAGAATTCCATGAACAGAGGAGTCGGACAAGCTACGGTCCATGGGGTCGCAAATACGGGACTGTGTGACTTAACTCACTTTTTTCACTTTTATTAGTTTCACTTTTATCTAGATCATTTAGAAGATGTGAAACTAAGATGCCAAGGAAGCTCTTAACTGTTTTTGGTGATGTCGGTTAATGTAACTCCCTTCCCTTCCACAGTTTAGGACTGTTTGTTTTCTTATACCTGGAAATGTCTGAGGTCCCCTGAATCCTCTCAGTCCCACATCCCCCCACTTCTCACCCTCGGATGCTTTCTTTTCGCTTCCAGGACACTTGCCCCTTTATGTCCACAGAGACTCTTGTCTTGCTCATCTTTTATCTCTAGTACTTAGGACCAAACGTAAGACAGACCCTCAATATGAAATGAATAAGTGCATTTAATGGAGCCTCATCTTCAGCACTTTCCCTTCATGCTTTTTTCTCTCTCTCCAGTAGTAATGCACCTGTGTGATTCCAGGAACCATGTCTGAATTTTCATCTCTACAGCTTTAGTGCTTAGTGTGGTGACCGGTACATAGTAGATGCTCAGTAAACAGCATGCTTTATCAGAGGAACCTGTATGGATTGGGGTGGGGACAACCTGGCTGCAACTTTTGGTCTCCCTCCCATTGTAGCAACAGAATAGGAAGGAAGGAGGAGCTGGAATGAATGGCCCAAAATTGTCTCAGCCTACAGAGGGCAATTAGCAGACAGCATCTGGTATCCCAGAGAAGGCAATGGCACCCCACTCCAGTACTCTTGCCTGAAAATCCCATGGATGGAGGAGCCTGGTGGGCTGCAGTCCATGGGGTCGCTGAGGGTCAGACACGACTGAGCGACTTCACTTTCACTTTTCACTTTCATGCATTGGAGAAGGAAATGGCAGCCCACTCCACTGTTCTTGCCTGGAGAATCCCAGGGATGGGGGACCCTGGTGGGCTGCCACCTATGGGGTCGCACAGAGTCAGCCACGACTGAAGTGACTTAGCAGACAGCATCTGGTATCCAGACTGGATGTAATCAAGTGTTTCACTCTTGTTTCTTACACCGATGTTTTGAGATTGTGTTCACTTGCATACATACCCTTCCTGTAGCTCAAGACGGCTCTCTCTGGGGTATTAGTGCTCTAGTAGGGTATGGGTAGGATGTGGTGTTGGCCTTCAGAGGGTGGGTGAGGGGTGGTCTGGAAAAGCTTCTTGGGGCATTTTAACACATCCAAACAGAAGCTTAAAAGCTGAGTGATCAGTGAGAGAGGAAATGAGAGGTGGAAGCCAAGGTCGGAAAACGGAAGCAGGACGAGGAAGGCTGGACAGGTAGGCAGGGGCCAAATCTAGAAAAGGCATTTTGCTTTCTGGAGTTTATTTTAAGGCGTGGAGAGCCATGGGAAGTTATTCCATTTTTTGGTGGAGGGTGTTTTTAAGTACTGTCAATACTAGAGAGAGTAGATTGGAGGTGGACAGCTTTGGAAGCAGGAAGAACGGCTTGAAGTTGCTACTCGAATTCAGATGAGAAATGACAAAGCACAGCCAACGAACATAGCCAGAACTGAGCAGATCTGGCAGAAGGTTGGAGGGGAGAACCCAGCTCTGCTCTGTGCACTTCGTTTATCATCTTCTCCTGGTCTGGAGAATTGTCTTCTCACTCATTTGTGTTATCTTTTGACGTACAGTTTAAAAAATATATTGTTGATTTTATTCATCAGTGTTTTGTACTCTTTATGTATTGTTTAAGAAGTCCTTCCCCACTTTAAGTTCATAATGATCTACTTCCATTTTATGTTTTGTTTTCCTTAGAAGTTTTTAATTTTTGACTTTTTATATCTGGCCTTTATTTCACCTGGAGGTGGTATATTACATGGTGAGGGTGCAATTTTTTTCATATGTGGATAAAGTTGTCCGGTACCATTCTTTGAATCTCCTATCCTTTCTTCACTCATCTGCCATGACCCTTCTGTTCCATGCCAAATTCTTGTGTGAGCTTAGGTCTGTGTCTCAGGTCTGTTTCATTGTCTGTCTCTTTGCCAGTACCTTGCCTTTTAATCACTGTAGGTTACTAAATGTAGAGCTTTATATTTTGAGTACATTGTGTATGTGTGTACAAACCAGTAAATCTTTGTATGGATATTATAGAATTTATTGTTAAGAAATATATGCAAATACTTTCTTGATTTCTTTTATTTTAGAGCATTCCTTTTGATATAGCCTCCGTTATTTCTTCCTCTTACCCCCTGTAACCACCACTCTGCTTTCTGTCTATGGATTTACCTATTCTGGACATTTCACATAAATGGAACAAGACACTATGTAGCCTTCTGTGACAGCATTCACTTATTTAAATTGAGTCAAATTGACAGATTAGCAGGGCATTCTGTAGGAATATTACTGTCTTTTAAGAAAGTAGAACTATAATACTGTATCTTAGTGGGGAGCAAGAAGAGAAAACCTTACCAGTATTTATTTCTGTTTCATTTTTATTGTTTAAGCATCAGATTCAGATTTTATTTCTTCATTTATTGAAGAGAGTGGCCAGTCTTATGCTTTTGCTTAATTTCTTGATGAATAAATGTCCTATAACAAATCCTGTTCTAGAAGAGTATTTTTGGTGCATCTTGAGTTTATGAGATATGGATGGAGCAAGACTATTTTGATTTGGGTAGATGTTGTTGGTAATTGTATAAAAATGATGTGATTCCTTTTGTATCTTGGTGGATAGATGAGTAAAATCACATGACAATATACAGGAAATATATTCTCTCCTGAATTGTTTATTTTTTAAAGCAAGCAGATTTTCCAGTTTAACCCAGAAATTATCACCAGCTTAGAGTTCTCTTTAGAAGGCTACCTCGGAAAGTACCTTTAAGTCATGCACCCAGATAAGGTTTACTAATAAAGAACATTTATTTAACATACTAAAATACTGTAAGCCTTGGTATCATTTGGAGAATTGATATTTTATTAGTATAATTGCTGAAATACAGTTCAGAAAAGAAAATATTTAAAATCCCTTAATCATAACATGAAATTTTAACTTTTTTTTTTTTGGTTGCACCACTTGGCTTGCAGGATCTTAGTTCCCTGACCAAGGAGTGAACCCAAGTCCCTCACAGTGAAAGCACAGAGTCCTAACCGCTGAACCACCAGGGAATTCCCCGCACTTTTTTTTTTTTTTGCATTAAACTTTCAAAGAGTTAGCCTCAATCAGAATGGTAGTAAACCTCTTTAAATAATTCAGAAGTTTGACCAGCACTCTTTTCAAACCTCATGATTTTGACACCCTCAAATTTTCATTCCAAAGTCATAAGGAAATTAAAAGTACCTGTAGAGTTAATATATTTATGGAGCAGCCTCCAAATTCAAGTCTTTGTCTTATCATGGGAATTTAACAAACTGAGAGAAAAAGCCCAATTTGTCAGAAATAATTTGCTTTTATACCACTATAGTTACAGATATGGATAGACCACTGTAAATACCAACTGTGTAACTCTTGGATGCTTTTAGAAGTACTTTTTTTGGTTTGTGAATAAATGTTAAGTCTTGTAAACTGATACAGTTTTAGTTCCTTCAAAAGATAATATAACTTAAAAACTAATGGAACACTACTTCAATTTATTAACTTTGTATTTCCTTGACAGTGGCATGCTCCAGTCCATAGTGTTACAAGAGTTGGATTTGACTTAGCGACTGAGCAAACAAAAAAATTTCCTTGATTAAAAATTTTCAAGCAAGACACACTTCATTTGAAAGATCGACATTGAGTTGTGTAGTCACTGTACCAGATTCAGTTAGTGCTTTTTGTCTAAAGCATAGCCAGATAGCCAGATTAGATGCTATCATTCTAGCTACTTTTAGTGATTAAAAGGTAAATATTATTGCTCATTCCGTTTTTGGTACTAAAGAGGCATGATCAAGTTCTTAGAACCAAATGGCTGATTTTTTTTTTCATAACTTTCACCCCCAGTTTTTTGTGTGTGCAGTGAAGTAAAAATGTCAAAAGGCTTGTGAAGGAAGAATATCAATTTTTAACATAATTTGCATCTTGTTCATACTTAGTAGCAGTTTATGTTTCCTGATTTTTAAAGGTGTGTGTGTGGGCTCTTTAAAAATGTCTCTCTTATTTCCAAAAAGGATGAATGACTCACAGTTTTAGAACAGAAAATTATAACAAAATAATATGCTTCTGTTCTTTTTTTAAACAATACACTTTTGTCATTACATTACTAACAATTAAACAGTTTTTAAATTATGAAAGCCAAAATGGGTAATACAGAATTTATAGCTTATAGTCAAAGGATTACTCTGATCACAGATGTGATTAAAATTTGAATAGAACATATAAGCAAAAAGAAAGGAGTCTCCTAGCATTTAGGGGATTTTAGCATTCTTCCTATATAGATTCTGCATGTTTTTTCAAGTTTTTACTTTATAGAGGCCCTGGTTTTACCTTTGCAGACCTATGTACTAAAAATAATGGACCCTTTTTAAAAAAAAATAAAATTAACTCCTGTTACCATTTTCTTCTTGGTGTAGATTTGGGGAAAAAATAGTAAAATGACTCCTTTGTTGCTGTCACCAAGAAATCTTCATATTCTGTCATTAAATATGAGTCTCAGTTGACATTTTCCAGAGGGGTAATGCTTGTATGTATTCAACTGATTTCAAATACTGGATCTGACTTTCAAATGTTAGTGATCATTCACTTAGAAATCAGTATATGAATATATTTGATAGCTTTCTCTTGTTACACCTCAACATGTATATACTTAAATTTAATATCAATTTTTTTGCTTTAAAGCATAAATGACCTCTAAATTTTGAACATTATGTATTGTTTTTATAGTGGTTTGCCGTAGAAATATCAAACAGTAGAAATGCCAGGTTTTCAAGAACCAGCATAGCTTGGTTCACATCTGTAGACTGTCTGCGTGCACTGTTATTATAGAAACACATGCAGACTGTGGATTTATCATAAACCTTGAGAAATATTTCTTGTGCAGTTCACATAAAGAAACATCTGGATTCCTTGTTTATCCTGGAGTAAAGGGAGGCCACCCTCTTCTATGTTGTGGGAATCACGTTATATTCTACTATTTTTCTTTAGCTGTAAAAATTGTAATGTTGATATATCAAGTACACTGTGTATTTTAGTAAGGTTGATTATAACAACTGGAATAGGTTTCAAAAATAAGGATTCATGTTCATGCTAAGTCAGTTAACTGTGACGTTGACAGTTTGAGCTAGAGAGCTTCCACATTCTGAATTTCATATTTACAGTATTAATAACACTAGGGCTTTATTTCTGTTTTTTGCATGGTTCCAAAGAGTTTATCAGATTACTTAAAATGTTGACATTTGTGTATTTGCATATATACATAAAACAATTACGTAGAATCTACAGGTCACTGGGGTGCTAATGTGGTACACACATGAGCCTGGCAGGAACTCAAGTGAGATCAGGCTTGGAGGCACAGGACTTTGAAAAACTGGATGTCTGAGAGGAGTCAGGTGAGGAGGAAGGGGTCACTTCAGGAGTTTGGCTTAACCCCACTGCTCAGATCTCCACCTCTAGCTCCTTTCCCATCCTTGGGAGAAGGGGCCCCATTTTTCAGACTGTATCCCCACGACATACTAGCCCACTCCCTAACATATTGATGTGGTGAACACTCTCCAGAATCCTCTGAACCAGGTCCTTGTAAGTATATTTTTATCAGAGAAAACAAGGTACTTTGGGAACATTATAGCTCATTCTCCTACACATACATCATTCTAGGCACAAAGTAAAAATTGGTTAACACTGGGGTTTTAAATAGATTCGCTTATAAAGGAGTTTTTGATATCTTTCAGTCTTTCATTGGGTTAGTAGACTCTCCTTGGAAATGATTTGACTTCATGTCAGTATCTCGGGGCGTTAAGCCTCGCAGGGAAGCATAGTCCAGAACTAAGGAGAATCTCAGTAATGGCTTGGAGAATGGTCAGATTTTGGCAATGATATTCCTGAGGAGACCACAGTTGCCTTTATATTATCTTGCATTTTTCATGGAAAGATCCTCAACTACTCTGTGAAGCAGTTCATTTATATGTAATAGCTCCCTTAAGTTCGTACAGTTCAGTTTCAAAGATTCACTGAAGCCCTCCTCTAACCTTCAGTTTGGGTTCTAGGAGTATATGGATGAATAAAATTACTTCCTGCTCTTAAGAAAATCACACAGTCAGTCAGTTTCATGATGAATTCTAAGAGGTATTATTTATCTTAGGAAACAGAAAAGTTACTCAGACTAGCATGGAACTTAAGTGAGTACTTCTAGGAAATGACTTTCTGAGTTCAAGATGGTTAAATAAGTCAAGCAAACAAAAAAAAAAGTAAAAGAGTATATTGGGCTTCCTGGGTGGTGCTCATGGTAAAGAACCCACCTGCTGATGCAGATTAGGTGTAAGAGATGGCTGTTTGATCCCTGGGTCAGGAAGATCCCCTGGAGAGGGGCATGGCAACCCACTCCAGTATTCTTGCCTGGAGAATCCCATGGACCGAGGAGCTGGGTGGGCTATAGTCCGTGGGGTCACAGAGTGGGACATGACTGAAGTGACTCAGCACGGCAGGCATAGGAGACAATATTAGTAAAGGTACAGTGGTGTGAAATCCCAGCGTGTACAGTGATTCCAAGTAACCTGACATTATCAGTGTACAGAAGTGACTTGAGGCTGGAGATGGGGCTGGGGACCTTGCTTGGAGGGCCTGTGTGCTCTGTTGGCCAAACTACTTTGGCTTTTTCTAGAAATCATTGACGGCTTTTAAACAGGAAAGTGATGTGGTTAGATTTACAAATTAAGTAACCTAGGAATATATTGAAGGGGTAACTGGTTCTGAAGATAAAAATGGGTTATTTATATGACACCTTTAGAGTACTTCTGATTCCAGAAAGCCTGAATCATGATGTCAATATGAGGAATTTTAACCTATAATGAAATGTGAATTTTTTTTTTCTTGTGGAGAAGAAACTGATGTTAAACATAGGAAAATAAGTATGTACAGCTCGGTGTGTAATTCTGTAAAGTAAAATCCAGCAGTATGTACAGTCTACAAAAGGAAATTGTTCACATTAGGATAAGAATTTGTTATGGTGACTTAGACTGTACATTTAACATGTCATGAATACTTGAGTAGCTCAACTGTTCATCTGAAACATCATATGCCTTTTTTTTTTTTTTTAGACTTTGTATCTGAGATTGACTTAAGTAAACTTTTCTGTTATCACTCCTCTCCTGAATAAGCTGGAGAACGAATGGCCTAAAGCTTTAGTTGATAATTTTCAACTGTTTTCCTTTAAAAATGTCTGTGGAGCTTCACTGATGGCTCAGTGGTAAAGAATCCTCCTGCCACGGGTTTGATGCCTCGGAGCGACTAAGCACGTGTGCCACAGCTACCAAGCCTGGCTCTAGAGCCTGGGAGCCACGGTTATTCAGCCCACATACCGCAACTACTGAAGCCCGTGCGCCAGAGCTTGTATAGCATGACTAGATAAAAGACCATGCATCAGCAAAGACCCAGAACAGCCATAAGAAAACAAACAAATAAAATTATAAAAAATGTTTGTGAACAGCTTCACCAAAAATAAGGAAAAGGTATTCATTCGTTGATTTCTTTTCATCTTTTTTTTTTTTCATTCACTGATTTCTTTCATCTTAAAAACCAGTGTGAAAACATTGGTCAGAGGAAGAATTTGCCCTAAATTGTTAGCCTGTGGTGGTTTCATTTACTTGGAACTACATATTACAATGGGCGGAACACTAGTCCATTAAGTCTCCCACCAAAATATTAGCTCTGGGCAGCGGAGCTAACGCTCAGAAAGTGTGCGTTATGATTTCAGTAAATAATTACTTCAGTAAGTAATTCAGTAAAGCGAATGTTTGTGTTGCTGTTTACTTACATACTTAGGGGCTGTGGGCAATGCGTTTAATTGTCAAGAGCCAGTCTGACTATGGGGCAGAGGGCCTCTGTATGGATTCTCCATTTACAGGATGTCTGGCTGAGGAAGTCACTTAATCACACTGGCCTTCATTTTCACTTGTGAAATGGGGGTAGTAATAGTATTCCCTCAAAGACCTGTTTTGGGGAGTGAAATAATCACACAAATGTGAAGTATTTAAGATAGTATTGACATGTAGTTAAGTCCTCAAATGCTAGTCATTATTACTATTACTTTAGTAATACAAAAAAAGTTTAAAACATCTTTATCAGGGATTTGTTAATGACAAAAGTGTGAGAGTTTTTGATGATTCCTGTGGAGTAGTTTTAAAATGTGTGGGTGAAGAACACCTAACCCCCAACCCTGCCTGTCTTTCGTGGTCTAGAGGTCTCCTTGCCTGCTTGAGCGCTGCTCTCAAAGGTCTGTTGTAATTGTGATGACACACAATGTAACTCTTAGTCTCCTCCTGTTTAATGTTGTTTACATTGTTTACCATTTTATGAGTCTTGACCATAATATCCTATCTTGTCTTATATACTGAAGAAACTGTAAATGCCTTTGGGTCAGAGATCAGATTTTTCATAAGTTCTGTGTGCCCAGCATTGTGCTGAATGATAATATTATGGTAACAGCCAACAGATACTGAGCTCTAACTCTGGGCATTGTCTAAAGTACTGCTCATGGATTTTCTTAATTCCTACAGCAACACTGTTGTTGTTTAGTCACTAAGTTGTGTCCAACTGTGCCAACCCGTGGACTGCAGCCCACCAGGTTTCTCTGTCCATGGAATTCTCTAGGCAAGAATACTGGAGTGGGTTGCCCTGCCCTCCTCCGGGGGATCTTCCCAACCCAGGGATTGAACCCGTATCTCTGCCTCCTAATTCTCTATATCAGTTAGTGTGTCTGCTGTTTGAATGCTGGCCACCAGACTCCAGTATGTATAAAAATCACTATGTAAAGAATTTTATAGTCCTAAAATATTTTTTTTTTAATTATCAAAATTTCTTTCTTGATTGCATTATTGTGTTATTTGGAGGTGCAATATGAGAAAATGTGGCTCTAATCATGCTTAGACTTCCTAGAAAATACGATACAGTGAACCATTTGGCTGAGTTGGTCAGAATACGCTGTCAAGATTTAATGCATGCTGTTCTGACTTAAGAAGCAGTTGTCTTTTTAACATTTCTTTCAGCCCCTTAGCTAAATTATTTATTTTTATTTTTTTCCCCAACATTTCACTTTAAAATATTTCAAATCTTTAGGAGAATTAAGACTATTATAGTCGACACCTGGATTAGTTGTTAGCATGCCTTCTTTGTTTTACTCTAGATATATGTACTGTTTAAATGTTAAACCATTTGAAAGTTGTGGATCCTAGGACACTTTAAATATTTAAGCATAGCTCTTCTAAGAATAAGGACATTCTCTTACATTAACAGAGTAGTGTTATCATACCCTTGAAAATTAATAGCACTATTGTTTAATAGCTAGTTATTTTATTTACTTTTGAAATATTATTATATTTATTTCTTTGGCCATGCTGGGTCCTAGTTGCTGCAGGCAGGACCCGCTGTTGCAGTGTGTGGAATCTAGCTCTCTGCCCAGGGATGAAACCTGGGCCCCCTGCACGGGGAGAGTGGAGTCTTGGTCATGAGGGAAGCCCCTAGTTTGCATTTTACATTCTCATTTTCTCCTAAACACTGTTTTTTATCTCTCTGTGTATGCTTGTGTTTGCATCCAGGATTTAATCAAAGTTCACGAATTGCACTGGTCTTTTCAACTAAAGAGCAGTCTTTCCACCTTTTATTTGTAACTTTCATTTTTTGAAGAGCCAGGGCCAGTTTTCTGAGAGAGGTCCCACACTTTAGATTCGTCTGATTGCTTCCTCATTTTGAGGTTTGGTGTAAGCACTGGGAAGAGGACTTGGGGAATGATGATGTGTGCATGAATCACACCACGAGGCCTAGGAGGCCAGCTGGCCCTCCTCTGGTAAAACCGTACCTCTCCCTTGTGTGAAGTACTCTGTCCTATGCACAGTTCTGTTTGCAACTAGTAAGCCACCTATGGAGTGATGAATTTTGAAACCTTCATTTCACTTGTCCCATTTTTGCTCAAAAACCCTTAGTGGGTCTTTCCCCATTTCCTAGAATGTAAGAGTATAAGGATATTTTTTATGAGATATGTACTTTGCAGGTACCTTTCTCTCTGTCTATGATTCACTTTTTTCCCCTTTTAACGGTGTCTTTTGAAGAGCAAGAGTTTTTAATTTTGAAGTCCATTTTACCCATCTCTTTCTTTCGTAGGTCATGGTATTTGCATCCTGTGGAAGAAATCTTCGCCTAACACAATCGAATATTTTCTCTCATGTTTTTAGTCTAGAAGTTTTATGGTTTGACCTCAGTACCAGGTTTACGAACTCACTTTATTTTTTTGTGTAAAGTAAGGGTGAGGTTTGGTTTTTCCATACAGCTCTCTGGTCATGTTTTTTCCATCCTTGTCTGTTGAAAATACCATCCTTTATCCTTGAATTTGTTGTTGCTGTTCAGTCACTGTGTTGTGTCCAACTCTCTTCGGACCCCATGGACTGTAACCCTCCAGGCCCCTTTGTCCATGGAATTCTCCAGGCAAGAATACTGGAGCAGGTTGCCATTTCCTTCTCCCGGGGATCCTCCTGACCCAGGGGTCGAACCCATGTCTTTTGCATTGGCAGACGGATACTTTACCACTGAGCCACCAGGGAAGTCCTTTTCCTCAAATTACTTGACACCTTTGTGGAAGATCAGTTGACCATATAACTGTGGGTGTCAGTTGTTTGTTTTTTTACAATAAGCATAACTCATTTTTTAACCAAACCAGGGATTAGTGGGTGAGTAGAGTTACATTATGGAGAAGGCAATGGCACCCCACTCCAGTACTCTTGCCTGGAAAATCCCATGGACAGAGGAGCCTGGTAGGCTGCAGTCCATGGGGTCATGAAGAGTCGGACACGACTGAAGCGACTTAGCAGCAGCAGCAGCAGCAGCAGGTTACATTATTGGCGAATATCCCCAGAAATCCTGTAGGTCGGTGAAGGTATACTAGTTTTAAGCCCTTTGAGGTCAGAGATGCTTTCATTCATTTATTAATTGAACAGTATTGAGTATCTAACCTTGAATAAGATATCCATAGTCCCTATGCTTATAGAGCATGCAGTGGAATGAGGGAGCGAGACCATAAAAAGGCTAACGGATATTTGTATAAGGCATGTTATTGTAAGTGCTGTTATAAAGGACACAAAACAGATTCAGTGAGGAGAGGGTGCTAAGGACTGCAGAAGTCTTCTCTGAGAGATAATGAGTGTTCAGGTAGTTGGAGCAACAGAGGTGAAAATTCCAATGACAGAAATGGAAGTGGGCACATTTGAGAAATTGATAAGAAGCCCCTGTGGCCAGAGTGTGATGCTTCTGTGGCGAGTGTTGGTAGATGACTTAGGTAGTTTACAAACTGAGGCCTGAGCACGCAGGCATGATGCTGAGCCCGGATTTTACTTGAGTGCCACTGGGAGGGCATTGAAGGTTTTGTTGTTTATTTTTGCTTATTTCAGTAAATCATGTCATTACTATCTAGATGAATAAATCTAACATAACCAGCGGCTCAGAAACTTCCCTGTGGCCCCCTTCCAGTGTCTACAGCACCATTTTCAAGAAAGCAGCTACTATTCTGACAGCCGTTCCCATAGATTTAGGCCTAACTTCATCCTGTTTCTGACCCCTGTGTAAATGAAATCACACTGTGTACTGTGTAAGCGGAATTGCCGTGTCTGACCACTTTGGTTCAAAATGACGTTTGTGAGAGTCCTTCCTATTGTTCAACTTTCCTGCTGTATTTTGAGGGGTGGTCGCACGATTGGATTCATTTTTTTAAAGGTGACGGGCCATTTTCCGGGGATGTGGGTTGTGTGGAGATCGGGGAGATGGTTGTGCAAGAGCCTGTGTGAGGAACCAGAGGTGGAGTGAGATAGGCCAGCGTGAGTCAGATGCCTGGGGAGTAAGGCTCGGGGAGTTTATGATCAGCTGGACAAGAGTAGGAGTGAGGGAAAGGGGTGTGTCAGGATTCCCAGGCTTCTGGCTTTGGCAGCTGG
The DNA here is from genome assembly GCA_006408695.1 of Aepyceros melampus. Taxonomy (NCBI): domain Eukaryota; kingdom Metazoa; phylum Chordata; class Mammalia; order Artiodactyla; family Bovidae; genus Aepyceros; species Aepyceros melampus. Next base: position 316,938 of record SJXQ01005461.1, read on the forward strand.
TAGGTGGAGGTTTCATTTTTTTCTCAGGGGAAGGACACATTTAAGTGAAATAGAAACTGAGAGCTCACTGTTAGACATTTTAAGGTGCTTGTGAGATGTGAGTGAGGCTGCCTGACAGGCACTTGGGTTGTGTGTCTGGAGCATATTGGGTTACAGTGGGAAGTTTGGGTAGTTTAGAGATTATGAGGCAGCTGCTATGTAGAGCAGCCCGTGCTTGGTTGCTCAGTCCTGTCCGACTTTTTGCGACCCATGGGCTGTAGCCCCCAGGCTCCTCTGCTCAGGGGCGTTCCCAGCAAGGATACTGGAGCGGGTTGCCCTTTCCTCCTCCAGGGGATCTTCCCGACCCAGGGATGGAACCCGTGTCTCCTGCATCTCCTGCACTGGCCGGCAGGTTCTTTACCACTGCACCACTTGACATTACTTGGTACTGTACTGGAGTTAAAGGATACAAATTTCACCATTTTATTCACCTTCTTTTGGCCATGTGACTAAGGGCAAATCACGTGATCTTTCTGAGCCCCATCCCTTCTCATGTGTAAGATGGGGATAATACTTTGCTTCGTAGGGTTAAATAAAGTATATTAGGCCACAGTTTATAGATATCTCGCTCAGTGGATGCTCAGAAAAGATCATTCATGCCCTTGCAGTTTGGGTTGGTAAAAAAAAAAATCAGATTGTGGAAAATCTCGAAAGGCACAGAAGAGACTTGATGTGTGAAGTTTAGAACGTCAACATGGGAACAGACTCGGTGCAGGCTGGCTTTAGAAGCATCCCCTGGCAGCTGTGCAGGAAGAGACTAGAGGTGAGAAATACCTAGAAAATCAGTTGTAGTAGTTCCAGGATCAGGTGCTGACGAGGGCCTGGCCTGACATGGATACAGAAATCAAAGAACAAATCAAGGACTTCCCCGGTGGCTCAGCGGTAGAGAATCTGCCTGCCAATACAGGAGTACGGATTTGATCCCTAGGCTGGGATGATTGCACATGCCCCAGAGCAGCTAAGCCCATGCACCACAACTGCTGAGCCTGTGCTCTAGAGCCCAGGAGCGGTGACTGCTGTAGTCCACGCACCCTAGCGCCCATGCTCTGCAACGGGAGAAACCACTGCAATGAGAAGCACACATGTGGCTGCTAGAGAGTAGCCTGCACTCTCTGCAGCTAGAAAAAAATGCCTGAGTAGCTGTGAAGACCCAGCACAGCCAAAAATAAATAAAATTGTTTTTTTTTAAAGGAAAAGAACAGATCAGAGTTTAAAGGAATAGGTACTAGACTTGTCCAATGTTTAGCTTTATGGTTTCACTGAGAAGGAAGAATCAGTCACCCTCATATGAACCCAAGGCTTCTGGCCTGGGAACTGGAAAAACAGTGGAAGCAGCGAGCAGTGCAGGGTAGTCTGAAAGCAAAGCTGAGTTAGGAAAGGACAGTCTGCTCAGTTTTAACATACGACTCTCAAGACGATTTTGTGTTGTCTCTGGGTGGTTGGATAGTCCCTGGCATGGGATCTCGTGGAAAAGAACACAGGATTAGAAAGCTAAGAGATTGATTCTTTTTCAGGCTTACTCGCTAATTAGCTTTGTAGTCTTGGGAAATTCGGCAAATATTGAATGTAGTTATCTGAAAAATGAAGCTAACACCTGCCCTGTCAGCTTTACAGGATTGTTTTGCCAAGCAAATAAGAAAGTATGTGAAAACACTGTGTAATTGCAAACTCTTATGTGTGCGTGTGCTAAGTCACTTTAGTGGTATCCAACTCTTTGTGATCCTTTGGACTGTAGACCACAAGGCTCCTCTATCCATGGGATTCTCCAGGCAAGAATACTTGGGTGGGTTGCCATTTCCTTCTCCAGGGGATCTTCTCAACCCAAGGACTGAACCCATGTCTCTTAGGTCTCCTGCATTGGCAGGTCAGTTCTTTACCACTAGTGCCACCTGGGAAGCCCTCTAACTTTTATGCCGTAATTGTAATATAGTATGTTATTTCTTTTCTTAGTTCAAACTAAAATAAAATATTTGGTTATAGGGCTAGAGAAGAGAAGGGGGAAAATGCCAGACTTCTTAGAAGTCTGTGTTTGGAACTAAGTCAGAAGTATCAGAAATCTGAATTGTTGTTGTTGAGTTGCTCAGTCATGTTGGACTCTCTTTGACCCCATGGACTGCAGCACACCAGGCTTCTCTATCCTCTGCCATGTCCCAGAGCTTGCTCAAACTCACATCCATTGAGTTGTTGATGCCATCCAACCATCTCGTCCTCTGTTGTCCCCTTTTCCTTTTGCCTTCAATCCTTCCTAGCATCAGGGTCTTTTCTAATGAGTTGGCTTTTCCTATCAGGTGGCCACAGTATTGGAACTTTAGCTTCAGTATCAGTCCTTCCAGTGAATATTCAGGATTGATTTCCTTTAGGATTGACTGGTTTGATCTCCTTGCAGTCCCTGAGTGCATGTGCCTGAAAACCTCTAAAGACTATGGGACATTATCTGGAAGCTGATCTTGTGTATGACAGTTACAAGAACCAAAAACACAGATTGCATCATGTCAAATGCTGGTATTTAACTTGCTTTCAAGTTGGCAGTTTGGAGAACTGTTGAATTCTACCTGTATACTTGCCCCATGTGTGTTTACAGAAATTAGAACATACTTTCTTGTGTCTGTGAGCTACATATTTTTGTCAAGGGTCAGATTAGGGTAAGGTTCAATTCTTAAGCTATATATATATATATATGATTTCTAACGTTTATGAACATTATCAGTATGATATGCTGGTTAGAAACACAGACTCTGAGACCAGACTGCCTGTTAGGAGCATTAAACGGTGTCCTGTTTGTAGAGCTCTTAGAGTGGCTCCTGGCACATACTAAACTCTCTTTTAAGTGTTAGTGGTAGTTATTATGAAATGGTTAGTTGTTTTAGCAGTAACCAAGCAAGAAAGAATAGAGGGTTCATGTGGGTTTTTCCATACGATGTAATGGAAAACACCAAACAAACTTTTGGGCCAACCAATACCTGAACAAAAGAAACAAATCCTCAGAACTTTAACACCTGAGGAAAGTGACAGTGGCATAATGGCAAAAATCTTGGGCTTCAGAGTCAGAGATGCCTACATGCAAATCCTAATTCAGCCTTCTTGGCGTTGGGGTTTAAGCAAGCCCCCTAAGAACACCTCTGCAGCTCACTTTCTTTATCTATGAGGCAGGAGTCACTCCACCTTAAAGAGTTGTTTTGAGGATTAAGTGAGATGTGTGAAAAGTGCTTGGCCCAGAGTAGATGCTAAGGAAGTGGGAGTGCTCTCTCACATCCTGTGGCTGCCTCCCCTCCCCTGCCCCACCTCACTCCAGTATAGAGCAGTAAAGGCAATTTGATTTTCTGTAAGCTCTCATATTCATTCGTTTGCAAGTTAAGAACTGGTAACATTCATTCCACTTGCAAACAGAATAAACAACTGTTTAATTGGATGCACCTTGGAAAATGTTGTCAGCTTTTATTTCCTTCTTCCCTTCACTGTTTTGGCTTACTTGCTTTATTGTTTTTCTACTAGAACCACGATGGTGGACATTACTAGTAAATCACGGAATTGAACTGGGCTCTAGTCTCTGAATCCACTTCCCTGCATTCTGCCATCTATAGTTAGCTCATCAGACTTGACACAGTAGTGAAATCCTCTCAGCCTCAGAGCTTTTTAGAAGAGGTGTTTATAAGATTTTCAAAATTATATCTGGGCAGTCCATTAATCTCCTGTCTCAGGATGTGGACCTGTCAAACCTATGACAGAGCAGAGCGGTCTCAAAGCATGTCCTAACAGATGCTCATCCATATTGTAACATTGTCACACAGTGTGGGCAATTCCAGACACCTTCTAGAGAAGGCACAGTAACTGTGAATACAGCAGTGACCTGGCCAGCAGTGTGCATCAGTATCAGCTGGAATGTGGCCTTAAAATACTCATGCTTTATATATGGAATCTAGAAAGATGGTACTGATGAACATATCTGCAGGGCAGCAATGGAGATGCATACATAGAGAACAGACTTGTGGGCATGGAGGGTAGGGGGTCAAGGAGAGGGTGAGACAAATGGAGATAGTAGCATGGAAGTATATCCACTACTGTATATAAAATAGATAGCCAGTAGGAATTTGCTGTATGACTCAGGGAGCTCATGTGACAACCTAGAGGGAGTAGGATGGGGTGGGAAGTGGGAGGGTGGTTCGATGGGGAGGGGACATATGCATACCTATGGCTGAATCAAGTTGGTTTATGACAGAAACTAACACAATATTGTAAAGCAGTTATCCTTCAACTAAATATATATAGAACAATAACAAATATATATAGAAAATAAATATATATAGAAAACAATATATATAGAAATATATATATATACAACAAAATAATATATATATAGAAATAACAATATATATAGAAAAATAACAAATATATATAGAACTGGGGGAAAAAATACTCATGCCCTAGGCCTCACCCCAGATTTACTGAATCAGGGTCATCAGTATATAGATCTTGACATGTACCTTTTGTAAAAGTAAAGATGATTCTACTATCTATATCCCTGATTAAAAATAACTAGATACTGGTGAGAGCATGGAAACTAGCTGTCCCCTCACACTATTGGTATGAGTATAAATTGATATCGTACAGCCTATAATAAACTATTCTATAGAACAGTTTTACAGTATCATCGGAATTTCAAATCTGTCCTAAAGAAATACATATATGCATAAAGATACAGTTTCAAGAAAGTTTTCTGTAAACCTATTTATAATATCCAAGAGTTGTGAGCAACTGAATGATTGTCATGGTTAAATATGGTAGATTCCACAGTTGTTTATAGTGTGACCACAGCCACTTAGAGAGTGAAGGATGTATGAGAATGATCTGTACGCGGCTGATGTAGAAAGATAGCTAGGATTTATTTTAAGTTGAATAAGCAAGTCACAGATTAAACTATTTTAAATATTTTGTGTGTAAATATGTAGAAAAAGATCTAGAAGAATACCCATTGAAGTATTTACAGTGGTTACACATGACTTATTTGGCCTTTTAAATTTTGTATTTAAAATATTTGCAATAAGAATTTATTATTTTTGTAAAAACAGAACCACTGGACAAAATTTGAATGATCCAAGGAAAACGCCCATGGAACTTAATTTGTATGCGTCAAGACACTGCTGATTTTGCAATTACCAATTTTAACTGAGACTTATAATCTCTAACTTGGGAAACAAAGGAATGTTAAAACAATTTTGCATGTTTGCAAAGAGGACAAAATTTTTTTACTCAAGTTGTTATGACAAGTCATTGAATTTCAAACAGATAAGCATTTACAATAAAAAGTGTTCTGTGTCAGAATCACATTGGATGCTTGTTTTAAAAACAGTGTTTGTGCAGATCTGGATATGAAAATGGGCTTCAGAATATTTTATTTTAATCCTTTGCTATTGATTAGCCATCTAGCCTTTGAGGTTATTAACTAACACTTTTTGATCTCTCTTTTAAAACTTTAGGCCCGATGAGAGAAAGGGAAAGTTAAGGATGCTGGAGCAGAACAATGGATTTCTCTTTCTCTTTCATGCAAGGGATCATGGGAAACACAATTCAGCAACCACCTCAACTCATTGACTCCGCCAACATCCGCCAGGAGGATGCCTTTGATAACAACAGTGACATTGTTGAAGATGGTGGCCAGACACCATATGAAGCTACCTTGCAGCAAGGCTTTCAGTACCCACCCACAACAGAAGATCTTCCTCCACTCACGAATGGCTACCCACCGTCCATCAGCATGTACGAAACTCAAACCAAATACCAGCCGTATAACCAATATCCCAATGGGTCCGCCAACGGCTTTGGTGCAGTTAGAAACTTTAGCCCCACTGACTATTACCATTCAGAAATTCCAAACACACGACCCCATGAAATTCTGGAAAAGCCTTCTCCTCCACAGCCACCACCACCTCCTCCTTCGGTACCACAGACTGTGATTCCAAAGAAGACTGGCTCACCTGAAATTAAACTAAAAATAACCAAAACTATCCAGAATGGCAGGGAATTGTTTGAGTCTTCCCTTTGTGGAGACCTTTTAAATGAAGTCCAGGCAAGTGAGCACATAAAGTCAAAGCATGAAAGCAGAAAAGAAAAGAGGAAAAAGAGCAACAAGCATGAGTCAGCTAGATCTGAAGAGCGCAAGTCACACAAAACCCCCAAATTAGAACCAGAAGAACAAAATGTAAGTTGAAACATCTTTTTGAAAAATTTTGTAATATTTTCACATTTACTGGAAGTCCAAGAGATCTTTTTCCAGTTTTTATCTCTTCAAATGTAAATATTTCTGATAACTTCTTTCTTCTGATCTCTGGCAAGGAGCTTGGGTTATGATGACAGGTGGTAAGTAAATATTTGTTGAGTTCATTCATTTGAATGGACATCATCAGAGTAAAGAAATACTTTAAAAACATGTGACACTAAAAGTCTTGCCTCCGATGTGTCTTTGTTTAGCAGTCTCACTTAATCTTGCTTGTAATAAACTGGCTTCTGAAGATGAAGAGGAAAGTCAGTGAGAATATGGTTAATAAAATTGGTTTTCCATTGTTCCAGAACTTCAGCTCTTTTTTTGGTCTGGTTGCACCAGGTCTTCCTGGCTGCCTGTGGACTTTCTTGAGTTGTGGCAAGCAGGGGCTACTCTTTGTTGCAGTGGGCAGGCTCCTCATTGCGGTGGCTTCTCTTGTTGCAGAGCACAGTGTCTAAGGCACTGGGGCTTCAGCTCCATAGTTGCAGCTCCTGGCTCTAGAGTATGGGTTCAGTATCTGTGGCGTGTGTGCTCAGCTGTTCCACAGCATACTCTGTTAAAATCAGAGTTAGTATTCATACATACTCATTAAAACGTCAGGTAGCATTTTATAAAAGTCATCCTTTGGTGGTAACTTAACATGCATGCTACTAATTTTTTTTTTTAACATCTCTGAGGTTTCAGTATTAATTTCCTTAATAACAAGAGGTATGTAACAAATCAATTCTAGCTTGAATGAAGAGTTTTTCATTAATATTCTAATATACAGTGTGACTTGAAGATGTCCCCAGACCTATTTGGGAAGAAATGAATGCTTTTCTATCTGGTGTGCAAGTTAATTTGTTATCTTCTATTCAGAGAAATGTTTACATCTTACCAACTCATCTTTTCCTTAGTAACTGAGTTCCACTCCTTTATGCAGATCAATATGATCTTTCACTGGAGTAAAGGTCACACTTGTTCTAGGCTCTCACAAGTCTCAGTGTGATAAGTCAATATGTTTTTCTCATTTTCTATTGTTTATCTTGATCGCTTAACAAATATCCACTGAGTACCTAATGTGTGCTAGACACTTTTCTAAGAATTGAAAGTTGGCCAGCAAGTGAAAAGTAAAGATGCCTACTTTCAGGGTGCTAACATTCTAGTAAGAGGAGCCAGAAAATACACACACACACANCTGTGGGAGAGGGAGAGGGTGGGATGATTTGGGAGAATGGCATTGAAACATGTATACTATCATGCAAGAAATGAATCGCCAGTCTAGGTTCAATACAGGATACAGGATGCTTGAGGTTGCTGCACTGAGATGACCCAGACAGATGGTATGGGGAGGGTGGTGGGAGGGGCGTTCAGGATTGGGAACTCATGTACACCTGTGGCGGATTCATGTCAATGTATGGCAAAACCAATACAGTATTGTAAAGTAAAAAAATAAAATAAAGAGAAAAAGAAAAGAAAAAAAATGTTTTAAACAACAATGGCATTTTTTGTAATGTCCATATGTTTACTACATGGTATTAAACATTTTGTTCAGGAGAAAACACTGATATATACATAATCCCAAAACTTTGATCTCTATCTAAACTAAAAATCAAGAACTAGTAATAGTGGCTTCCCTGGTGGCTCAGCAGTAAAGAATCTGCCTTCAATTTGGGAGACCTGAGTTCAATCCCTGTGTCGGGGAGATCCCCTGGAGAAGGGAATGGCAATCCATTTCAGTATTCTTGCCTGGAGAATTTCATGGACAGCAGAGCCTGAAGAGCTGGAGTCCATGGGATCACAAAGAGTCAGACAAGACTGAGCAACTAACACTTTCAGTTATACAGTAATCAAACAAACAAACAAAAAAAATTAGGGCCAGAAATTTACAAACAAATTCACTATTAATAACTCCAAAAATCTGGTAAGCAATATACTTAGGTATATAACACTTTGAATTAAGTGACATATTATCTTTTCCTTCCTTAGAATATTTAGACTTCAATGGAAAACAAAGCCTTATCCAGTTGTACCCTCTTATAGGTGGGGAATATATTCCAAGACCCCCATGGATGCCTGAAATCCCTGATATTACCAAACTTTATATATACTAAATAACAATGGTTTTTGAAAGCCATTTCAAAAGTCACTGTTACATTAAGAATAATACATTTTAAGTATCTAACCATGTTTTATATATATATATATTTTTTTTTTCTTATGGAGTCTAATAATGAGCTAATACAAAGCTATGCACAGTCTTACTTACAGTCTGATAAGTCTGGTTGGTCATTTCTTAACTATATCGTGCATTGATGAGACAAGTTATGTAGAATTTTAGTTTCAGAGTCCATTCACTTAACATAAGAATGATATGTGATAAATATTCTTTATTTATCTTCTATTACCTGCCTCATACTGGGATAAATTATAAGTATTTACTGACACTGTGCTGGGGATTCCCAGGTGGCTCAGTGGTAAAGCATCTGCCTGCAGTGCAGGAGATGCAGGTTTGATTCCTGGGTTTGGAAAAGCCCCTGGAGGAAGGCATGGCAACCCATTCCAGTATTCTTGCCTGGAGAATCACATGGACAGAGGAACCTGGCAGACTGCAGTCCATGCTGTCTCAAAGAGTCAAACACGTAAGCATGCACTTTGCTGAAATGTTCAATTTATGTAAAATCTGTCAATGAATGATCAAAACAATTTTATTTAGTATAAATTTTGTGTGTTCATTTTATAAATAAGTTAAATTAATTATAGAGAGGGTATTTGCCTATTTACCTCTCATAATTGTAGATGCAAACTACCAGCTCTGGTTTATTTGGTTCAGTTCAGTTCACTTCAGTCACTTAGTTGTGCCCGACTCTTTGCAGCCCCACGGACTGCAGCACACCAGGCCTCCCTGCCCATCACCAACTCCCGGAGTTTACCCAAACTCATGTGCATCAAGTCAGTGATGCCATCCAACCCTCTCATCCTTTGCCATCGTCTTCTCCTCCTGCCTTCAATCTTTCCCAGCATCAGGGTCTTTTCCCATTAGTCAGTTCTTCGCATCAGGTGGCCAAGTATTGGAGTTTCANCAAGCAAGAAAGAATAGAGGGTTCATGTGGGTTTTTCCATACGATGTAATGGAAAACACCAAACAAACTTTTGGGCCAACCCAATACCTGAACAAAAGAAACAAATCCTCAGAACTTTAACACCTGAGGAAAGTGACAGTGGCATAATGGCAAAAATCTTGGGCTTCAGAGTCAGAGATGCCTACATGCAAATCCTAATTCAGCCTTCTTGGCGTTGGGGTTTAAGCAAGCCCCCTAAGAACACCTCTGCAGCTCACTTTTTTATCTATGAGGCAGGAGTCACTCCACCTTAAAGAGTTGTTTTGAGGATTAAGTGAGATGTGTGAAAAGTGCTTGGCCCAGAGTAGATGCTAAGGAAGTGGGAGTGCTCTCTCACATCCTGTGGCTGCCTCCCCTCCCCTGCCCCACCTCACTCCAGTATAGAGCAGTAAAGGCAATTTGATTTTCTGTAAGCTCTCATATTCATTCGTTTGCAAGTTAAGAACTGGTAACATTCATTCCACTTGCAAACAGAATAAACAACTGTTTAATTGGATGCACCTTGGAAAATGTTGTCAGCTTTTATTTCCTTCTTCCCTTCACTGTTTTGGCTTACTTGCTTTATTGTTTTTCTACTAGAACCACGATGGTGGACATTACTAGTAAATCACGGAATTGAACTGGGCTCTAGTCTCTGAATCCACTTCCCTGCATTCTGCCATCTATAGTTAGCTCATCAGACTTGACACAGTAGTGAAATCCTCTCAGCCTCAGAGCTTTTTAGAAGAGGTGTTTATAAGATTTTCAAAATTATATCTGGGCAGTCCATTAATCTCCTGTCTCAGGATGTGGACCTGTCAAACCTATGACAGAGCAGAGCGGTCTCAAAGCATGTCCTAACAGATGCTCATCCATATTGTAACATTGTCACACAGTGTGGGCAATTCCAGACACCTTCTAGAGAAGGCACAGTAACTGTGAATACAGCAGTGACCTGGCCAGCAGTGTGCATCAGTATCAGCTGGAATGTGGCCTTAAAATACTCATGCTTTATATATGGAATCTAGAAAGATGGTACTGATGAACATATCTGCAGGGCAGCAATGGAGATGCATACATAGAGAACAGACTTGTGGGCATGGAGGGTAGGGGGTCAAGGAGAGGGTGAGACAAATGGAGATAGTAGCATGGAAGTATATCCACTACTGTATATAAAATAGATAGCCAGTAGGAATTTGCTGTATGACTCAGGGAGCTCATGTGACAACCTAGAGGGAGTAGGATGGGGTGGGAAGTGGGAGGGGGTTCGATGGGGAGGGGACATATGCATACCTATGGCTGAATCAAGTTGGTTTATGACAGAAACTAACACAATATTGTAAAGCAGTTATCCTTCAACTAAATATATATAGAACAATAACAAATATATATAGAAAATAAATATATATAGAAAACAATATATATAGAAATATATATATATACAACAAAATAATATATATATAGAAATAACAATATATATAGAAAAATAACAAATATATATAGAACTGGGGGAAAAAATACTCATGCCCTAGGCCTCACCCCAGATTTACTGAATCAGGGTCATCAGTATATAGATCTTGACATGTACCTTTTGTAAAAGTAAAGATGATTCTACTATCTATATCCCTGATTAAAAATAACTAGATACTGGTGAGAGCATGGAAACTAGCTGTCCCCTCACACTATTGGTATGAGTATAAATTGATATCGTACAGCCTATAATAAACTATTCTATAGAACAGTTTTACAGTATCATCGGAATTTCAAATCTGTCCTAAAGAAATACATATATGCATAAAGATACAGTTTCAAGAAAGTTTTCTGTAAACCTATTTATAATATCCAAGAGTTGTGAGCAACTGAATGATTGTCATGGTTAAATATGGTAGATTCCACAGTTGTTTATAGTGTGACCACAGCCACTTAGAGAGTGAAGGATGTATGAGAATGATCTGTACGCGGCTGATGTAGAAAGATAGCTAGGATTTATTTTAAGTTGAATAAGCAAGTCACAGATTAAACTATTTTAAATATTTTGTGTGTAAATATGTAGAAAAAGATCTAGAAGAATACCCATTGAAGTATTTACAGTGGTTACACATGACTTATTTGGCCTTTTAAATTTTGTATTTAAAATATTTGCAATAAGAATTTATTATTTTTGTAAAAACAGAACCACTGGACAAAATTTGAATGATCCAAGGAAAACGCCCATGGAACTTAATTTGTATGCGTCAAGACACTGCTGATTTTGCAATTACCAATTTTAACTGAGACTTATAATCTTAACTTGGGAAACAAAGGAATGTTAAAACAATTTTGCATGTTTGCAAAGAGGACAAAATTTTTTTACTCAAGTTGTTATGACAAGTCATTGAATTTCAAACAGATAAGCATTTACAATAAAAAGTGTTCTGTGTCAGAATCACATTGGATGCTTGTTTTAAAAACAGTGTTTGTGCAGATCTGGATATGAAAATGGGCTTCAGAATATTTTATTTTAATCCTTTGCTATTGATTAGCCATCTAGCCTTTGAGGTTATTAACTAACACTTTTTGATCTCTCTTTTAAAACTTTAGGCCCGATGAGAGAAAGGGAAAGTTAAGGATGCTGGAGCAGAACAATGGATTTCTCTTTCTCTTTCATGCAAGGGATCATGGGAAACACAATTCAGCAACCACCTCAACTCATTGACTCCGCCAACATCCGCCAGGAGGATGCCTTTGATAACAACAGTGACATTGTTGAAGATGGTGGCCAGACACCATATGAAGCTACCTTGCAGCAAGGCTTTCAGTACCCACCCACAACAGAAGATCTTCCTCCACTCACGAATGGCTACCCACCGTCCATCAGCATGTACGAAACTCAAACCAAATACCAGCCGTATAACCAATATCCCAATGGGTCCGCCAACGGCTTTGGTGCAGTTAGAAACTTTAGCCCCACTGACTATTACCATTCAGAAATTCCAAACACACGACCCCATGAAATTCTGGAAAAGCCTTCTCCTCCACAGCCACCACCACCTCCTCCTTCGGTACCACAGACTGTGATTCCAAAGAAGACTGGCTCACCTGAAATTAAACTAAAAATAACCAAAACTATCCAGAATGGCAGGGAATTGTTTGAGTCTTCCCTTTGTGGAGACCTTTTAAATGAAGTCCAGGCAAGTGAGCACATAAAGTCAAAGCATGAAAGCAGAAAAGAAAAGAGGAAAAAGAGCAACAAGCATGAGTCAGCTAGATCTGAAGAGCGCAAGTCACACAAAACCCCCAAATTAGAACCAGAAGAACAAAATGTAAGTGAAACATCTTTTTGAAAAATTTTGTAATATTTTCACATTTACTGGAAGTCCAAGAGATCTTTTTCCAGTTTTTATCTCTTCAAATGTAAATATTTCTGATAACTTCTTTCTTCTGATCTCTGGCAAGGAGCTTGGGTTATGATGACAGGTGGTAAGTAAATATTTGTTGAGTTCATTCATTTGAATGGACATCATCAGAGTAAAGAAATACTTTAAAAACATGTGACACTAAAAGTCTTGCCTCCGATGTGTCTTTGTTTAGCAGTCTCACTTAATCTTGCTTGTAATAAACTGGCTTCTGAAGATGAAGAGGAAAGTCAGTGAGAATATGGTTAATAAAATTGGTTTTCCATTGTTCCAGAACTTCAGCTCTTTTTTTGGTCTGGTTGCACCAGGTCTTCCTGGCTGCCTGTGGACTTTCTTGAGTTGTGGCAAGCAGGGGCTACTCTTTGTTGCAGTGGGCAGGCTCCTCATTGCGGTGGCTTCTCTTGTTGCAGAGCACAGTGTCTAAGGCACTGGGGCTTCAGCTCCATAGTTGCAGCTCCTGGCTCTAGAGTATGGGTTCAGTATCTGTGGCGTGTGTGCTCAGCTGTTCCACAGCATACTCTGTTAAAATCAGAGTTAGTATTCATACATACTCATTAAAACGTCAGGTAGCATTTTATAAAAGTCATCCTTTGGTGGTAACTTAAGATGCATGCTACTAATTTTTTTTTTTAACATCTCTGAGGTTTCAGTATTAATTTCCTTAATAACAAGAGGTATGTAACAAATCAATTCTAGCTTGAATGAAGAGTTTTTCATTAATATTCTAATATACAGTGTGACTTGAAGATGTCCCCAGACCTATTTGGGAAGAAATGAATGCTTTTCTATCTGGTGTGCAAGTTAATTTGTTATCTTCTATTCAGAGAAATGTTTACATCTTACCAACTCATCTTTTCCTTAGTAACTGAGTTCCACTCCTTTATGCAGATCAATATGATCTTTCACTGGAGTAAAGGTCACACTTGTTCTAGGCTTCACAAGTCTCAGTGTGATAAGTCAATATGTTTTTCTCATTTTCTATTGTTTATCTTGATCGCTTAACAAATATCCACTGAGTACCTAATGTGTGCTAGACACTTTTCTAAGAATTGAAAGTTGGCCAGCAAGTGAAAAGTAAAGATGCCTACTTTCAGGGTGCTAACATTCTAGTAAGAGGAGCCAGAAAATACACACACACACACACACATACACACACGTGCACGCGTGTGCATGTAAACATGTCTAGGTTCAGATAGTGATAAGTGCTATGAAGAAAATAAACTGAGTGATGAAATAAAGAGAAGTTGTGGACACTAGCAGTTCTGCCATCTTAGTTCTATAGCTGTAAAAGGACTCTGAAGCTAAGTGGTTTCTGAAATGCCTTTAAATTTCTTATTAAATGCACTCCACCTCCCTGCACAGATCTTAGCTCGTGTAGTATCTTACACTGCTTATTAAGTGAATGAATCAGTGAAAGGAGAGAAGTTAACTTTTTCCCCTCCAAATACATCCACTGTAGTATTTCTTTCATGGACCTGCAGCGAAAAGACATGTGAAGCCCCAGTGACTCTTGGGAATCATGAAAATGCATGTAAACCTGAATTTGGTTCCAGCTGAGGTTCTAAGAACCATCTTGCTGGCCCAACTTTCTTTTGCTCTAAAAAATCCAGCGGATAGGAGAATATTCGATTTAACTTACTAGGCTAGACTTCTTGCCTCATTGATAAAAATATTAAAACGCATAGTTTAAAATATATCTCACAATAGAAATAGGGCTGGAAGCAGTTAGAGGCAAGAGAAGATAGCCTTTTCATTTTTCATATCCATTCTTTGCTTTATTGGAATCTAGGAAACAGTTCAGTGCAGTGATATGTCTAGTAGTCACTTTTCAGTGAGACTTTAAAGCCAATTCTGTCTTTGTTGGTTGTCTGCTATGTCTGGCCATTTATATCACTTAAACTTTCAGTTAATGGTTATATCCAGGAATTAAAATGGTTAGATATGATTTAAGAGTTTTGTTCATTTTCTTTTTTTTAATCAATCTTGTAGGGGCATAATTTAATATTTCATTTAGGATCTTACAGTCTCTTGGGGTAAAGGAATGTCAGTTTGATTGAAGATACAGATGTGGTATGTGGCATTGATTGCCTTAAATGTTACCAAGACCATTGCCTGAAAGTTGAACTTAGGGGAAAATCTAGGGTTGTTTTTTTTTCCCTTGTTTTTCTCCCCCGACCCGCCACATTTTCTTTCAAAGAAATGTAGTGAAGAGCTAAGCTCTTGTTAGTTGAATTTGATTAATCAGACTTCTATCGCACACGTGGGGCAGGTCTAAGCTTATGCGAAGGGGCCATAAAAGTGCTGCTGCCCTCTGACAGTAGAACATTGAAGCCAGCGTCCCAGGACCCTGGCTTATTGTTAGGGCTGTGCCTCTGCTAAGCCGTGCAAACAGGGATGTGCACACATCAGCCTGTTTTTTTGTAACTGTGTATGGTTTTATAGGGGTTTCCTTAACTTGAACAACATTCCTTTTGCTTCCTTGAGGGTGGTTGATTTAAGTGTTTTAACTTTTGATACCCTCGTGACTCCTGGCTGTCACTAGAGGTCCACACCCTTGGCGTCCAGCATTACAGGGGGCTCAGAAGGGAAAGAGAAGCCCACGGAAGTGTCTGTAGAAACCACTGGACAGCTCTCCTCCCCTGGACGCCCAAGGGTAGCCCAGTGAGAGCTGGTGCCTGGAATGACTGTCCTCAAGCTGGGTTCATTGATAACTATATCTAGATTTACAGATGTATATTTCTTCCTTAAAAGCTCACTCATAGGTTCTTTTTTTTTTTTTAACTCATAGGTTCTTTTTTGAGACAGACAAAGCAAACAGTCTCATCTAAAAACAAGATTCCACTCACTCCTGTTTTCTTTCCTTTTTTCTTAGTATTCGTTCTACGAGTATTTTCTCCCAATTCTGAGCTATCTGGCCTTCTAAAGAGCAGCTGTTCTGTGGAACAACCTAAGTGTATCTTTCCAACAATGAAAATGTGTTCCAGACATTTCAGCAGCAGCAGACCTGCTATCACTACTGAAATTGTATATTTTGTAAAGCTGCTTTAGCTGCTTTCTCTCCCACCAAATTAGAAACATGTGGAAATGTTTCTGCACTTCTTCCTCCTTGGCAGGTGTAATGCCTCAGGCATGTGAGCGTAGGCTCTGTTTAAACACTGGTCTTCCACCAGCCTTCAGTGGGCTTATCCACTAAGGCCAGGCCCAGTAACTCTCAGCTTGCCATTTTCACATAAAAAGCCAGACAGCTTCTTTGGCCCTATTAGCACTAAGTTAAGGTTATATCTCATTCTCCAGCCTCAGATTGTTCGATCTTAAAATTCTTAGAAACTGTTTATATGCATTACGAACTCACAGGTTATTCAGAAAGTAAAATAAAAAAATGCATGAGCAGTTTACTGGCTTTACGTTTTTCTTTCCACCTTCAAAGATGACACAAGGTTTTGGTTCCTGTAGAGAATATGATTTTACTTAATGTTTGAAAACTCTTAAGGATTTGGAACTCTGCCAGATTTGATGTGTATTATTCATCCTGATAAATCTCTTTCTTGGATTTTAATAAAAATACTAGATATTTGTGTGTGTGTGTGTGTGTGTGTGGTTAGAACTGTGTGGCTTGCGGGATCTTAGTTCCCTGACCGGGGATTGAACCCGGGTGTTGGCAGTGAAAGCCCCGGGTCCTAATCACTGCACCACCAGGGAATTCCCCCAGTTTTTTTGAAAGGAATATTTAGGGCAATAGAATTTTATTTTAGCTGCCATTAGCATATTTTTTTCTACCAGATTAAGAAATTTCCTATGATTCTTTACTGGAAAAAAAAGGTCTTTCCACATGAAATCAGCTAAAAATGTAAAGAAATTGTACACCCATAAAAATCATTTAAAATTAAGATGATTCTAAAGCTATGAAGAGTTTGCTCACTGTCATCTTTTTTCTGATGCTTTCTCTTCCTAAAGCAGCACTGTTAGTACCAAAAAGGTATCTTCAGTCCCTGTTTGGTTTTATCTCTTTTAAACTTATTTAGCCTTTGAACAGGATAAGTGGATTTTATACCCAGCAATATTTTATCTGTTGGCAATTTCTGACTCCTTATTTTTCTTGACTCCTAAACATTTGACTGCCATTGACCATTTCATCTTAAAAACTCCACTTCTTAATTGATGTTTGTGGTAATACAAACATCAATTATCTCTCTTTACCTTTCTTTTGAGCTCAAGTCTTAGATCTCCAAATGCCTACTAGATATTTCTATTTTGCTCACATATTAGCACATTTTGCAATGTATGTTCACATTCTATCATTGCAGCACCTTTATTTAACTTTTTTTTTTTCTTCTTCTTCTATTTTTGTAGTTTGAAAGCTTAGAATAAATCTTGTTAGGCTTCTTTTTCTCCCTTGCCATTTCTTTACTTTTAAAATGACTGTGTTTAAAAAAAAAACTTAGTTCTTTGAAAGTGATTTTAACTTTGTTTCTAGCCAGCCTGAAGGCAAGGCAGGCTTCCCTGGTAGTTCAGTTGGTAAAGATTCCATCTGCAATGCAGGAGACCCTGGATTGGGAAGATCTCCTGGAGCAGGGAAAGGCTACCAACTCGAGTATTCTGGCCTGGAGAATTCTATGAACTGTGTTAGACCATGGGGTTGCAAGGAGTCAGACACGATGAGCAACTTTCATTTGAAGGAAAGGTGAACAACTTGGACCCAGCCAGGAAAATCAGGAAGAGATAATACATTTGAATAATATAAAGGTTTTGAAGGAAATCCTGTCTTTAATCCAGAAAGGGAGAAATGTTGATGAGCTTCAGATCACCTCTTACAATAGTAGGATTCCATCATTTGGCAGAGATGAGTCACTCTTATCTGTCTGGCTTCAGAGTTAAAGGTCCTCGCAAATGCTCTGACATCCCCAAGACTGAAGGCAGGCGGGGAGGAGGACTTGCTTTCCCAGCTACACACATGCTTGCCCAGGTGGCCCTGTCCTGCTGTAGCTTGAGAATTGAGAAGCTGAGGTCAAGGCTTGCTCTGTATTTTGGACTGAAATGAAGCAGCCTATGCAAATGCGGACAGTATTTTTAAACTGCCTCGTCACACCAGTGACCGGGGGTGGGAGGGGGGAATTCTCACTTGAACATAGGTTTCTCTCTCCTGCTCAGTGAGTGAGTCCTATCGGATTAGCCAGTCATAGCAGCGCCACAGACCATCAGACAGAGTTCACGTAGTGCCACAAAGAGTCGCCACCATCGTCTTCCATGCGGGCTACTCCAGTATTTTCAGTAACCTCCTGATTAAACATCCCGCCTCCCCTCTTGCTCCTTTCCAAGATATTCTCCACACAACAGCTAACACAATCGTTTTAAAACAGAAATTGGCACGTGTTACTTCTCCCCCTAATCCTCTGAGGCTTTCATTGCACTTGAGATAAAACCCTTGAACATGGCTCACTAGGCCCTGGTGAGGTCGCCTCCTCCCCTCTCGTCTTGTAACCTCTCTCCTCTTTGGGGCAGTTGTGGCCACTGTAAGGGCTCTTTTGAAGTTCCTACCTTTGTTTAACCTCAGAGACTTCACACATGCTGCTATTCTCTGGAATGTTCTTTCCCCCACTTTTTTACTGGACTACAACTCCTCTTCTTTTGGTTCAGATTATACTTTCTCAGAGAGCCTTTTCCTGATAGCTTCATGCCCACACACTGTTACTTCTCTTCATACATTGTATGGGTTGTGTTGAAGTCCTAAATGGTTCAGCGGGTAAAGAATCTGCCTGCAACGCAGGAGACACAGAAGACGAGGGTTCAACCCCTGGGTCGGAAAGATCCCCTGGAGAAGAGAACGGCAACCCACTCCAGTATCCTTGCCTGGAGAATCCCATGGACAGAGGAGCCTGGTGGGCTACAGTCCATGGGGCTGTAAAGAGTGAGACATGATTGAGTGACTAACCACGCTTCATGTTTGTCTGTCCGTCTGTCCTACCCACCTGTGAGCTCTTTGAGGTCAGGCGTCACATCTGTATGTTTTACCACTGCACACCAGCTTCTAGAACAAGCCAGGAACTCGTGGGCACTGTCCAGTGAACGGCCCACACGTGGAGATTGGCATATGAGTCTCGCTTATCATTTCCTAACAATTTTCACAGTTTCTTTTAACTTAATAAAACTTTGTTTTTATAGCAGTGTCTTAAATGTCTTGAATGTCTTGAATTAATTGAATGGAGAATTTTAAGTAGCTTCTAGAATTAGCCATAGGTTTTTTTTTTTTTAATTAGCCATAGTTTTTAAGTGAAATTAGACCTAAGTTGATGGTCTCTTAGACCTCTCTTTTTTTTAAGTCATCTAAATTAAATTCTGTTCTTTGACAAGTAAAAAAAGTTTTTGAACATTTTAAATTACGAAAGCAATTGCTTTTTACAGAAAACGAAATATACAGATATCTGTCTTTCCTCATCATTTTCCTAATCTCCTTCCTCAAACATAACTACTATAATCAATTTATTGTATCAAATATTTTTCAAGGCATGTCCAGGCTATTTTTTAAAAGAATTTTTTGATTTTATTTTTTTGGCTGCACTGGGCCTTGGTTGCTCATGGGCTTTCCCCAGCTGCAGTGTGAGGGCTTCTCTTGTTGCAGAGCACGGGCTCTAGGCTCCCAGGCTTAGCTGTTCTGCATCATGTGGAGTTTTCATGGACCAGGGATCAAGCCTGTGCCCCCTGCACTTGGCAGGCAGATTCTTAACACTGGACCACCAGAGAAGTCCTTACAGGCTGTTTTTAAATAACAAGTACGAAGACGTTAATAGGTGTGGTCTACTGACTTGAGATCGTGTTGCAGTCACCATCCCTGTGCTTAGATTTTCTCACTTTGTTTATTTCTATAGGACAGGTTCCTAAAATACAATTGCTAAACTAAAGAGTTTGTTTTGAGTTTTGCTCCCAAATTGCCTCCTCAAAGGTGTGTAGAAATCAACTTTAAATAACGTATTTGTGGGTTTTATGACTAGAAAAGTAATGTGATGCTTATTATAGGCAATTTGACAAATATAGAAAAGCACATCGAAAAAATCACGTAGTCCATCTTCTGGGGTGTCCTGCTACTCTTTTTTTTCTTGTACACATAAAAATTATTTTTCCATGATTGGAATCACACTATACAAACTGCTTTGCAGTCTGTTGTTTACAAATAACATTATATTGTTATTTTTCTGTGTCACTTAAAAATTCATATTAAAATTCTACTAACTAGTTGTATTACAGTTTAGTTAGTTAACTCTGTACTTTTGGACATCCAGACTAATTCTAATATTTGCTCTTGTAAAATATCACCAATGTGATTGTCTTTGATTGTCTTTGTATGTATGTATGTGTGTATATATGTATGTATCAGTGCTTTTTCAGTATACATTTTTAGAATGGATTTGCTGGGCCAGAGTCTGAAAATATAAGGCTTTTCATACATATTACCAAATTGTTCTCTAGAAGAATTCCAGGTTACTTCTTACTAGCAATCTCAGAGTGCCCATTTTTCTGTCCTCTGATAGGTTAAAAAAAATGAGAATCAACAGATTAAGAAATTAAGTTTTTAAAGAAATAGCATAAGAAGTAGGAGCGTTGGCTGTGGTGTAGAGTGGACATGGGATGTTAAGACACAGTGTCATATGCTGTGGACGTTGTACTCCTCCTCACGGTATTCAGTTAATGTATGTCCCTGATTTCCTTTGCTGTTTTGCTTTCTTTCTTTCTTTGTATGTATGTCACTGTTCTTTGGTTTGCTGCCATTTTATTCTTTTCACCTAGAGACCAAATGAGAGAGTTGACCCTGTATCGGAAAAACCAAGAGAAGACCCAGTGCTGAAAGAGGAGCCCCCGGTGAGTGGCTTAGGGAACACTGTCTAACCAAATGTGGTGTGCGAAGGTGGGTGCAGAGTGATTAAATCAGAACACACGTAGCACCTATTGTTACTTCAGGAATTATACTGAAATAAATCTTGGAGCTGGCTTAAGAGGTAGATTTTTATTTTTTTTTTTTTAGGGAATTACTTTCCTTTTAAAATCTATGACCATTTTTTCATACTTGTGAATTTTTGAGCTTATCAATAATTGGGTGTAGAAACCATCCATCCTATTTTTAATATTTGGGGTGGGGCTTATTAATTATTTTCCTCCTCTTTTCTTCCCTTTTGCTAGATATGGATAGCAGGCATCAGACAAAAGTATGAGTGAAGATAAATTTTCCATGGTTAGCATGTTTGATGTATTTTGTACATTTTTCTTTTAAAAAGTTTCTTTTCTACTGACAAAGTTTTTTATGACCTTTTCCTACAGGTTCAGCCGACGTTACCTTCTGTTCCTACAGCAGAGGCGTCCACTGGTGTGAAGTTCCAGGTCGGCGATCTTGTTTGGTCTAAGGTGGGAACCTATCCTTGGTGGCCTTGCATGGTGTCCAGTGACCCCCAGCTTGAGGTGCACACCAAAATTAACACAAGAGGTAAGAAGAGGCATGAATGGGTGTTAAGTAAAAATGGGTACTGGGGCAAAAAAGTGACTCTTAAGTGTTATCATGAATATTAAAGCACATCCATGATAATATAACCTGACGCCACAACAACGTGTGTGTGTGTGTGCGCATTTGTGCTTAGTTGTGTTCAGCTCTGTGCAGCCCCATGGACTGCAGCCCGCCAGGCTCCTCTGTCCGTGGGAATCTCCAGGCAAGGACACTGGAGTGGGTTGCCATTTCCTCCTCCAGGGGCTCTTCCCGACCCAGGGATAGAACCTACGTCAGTGTCAGTTTCTGATGAACAGTGTAATAACAACGGTTATCTTAGCTGGCAGAGAGGCTCTACAGCTGACATAGTCCTTGTTTTCCCTTGAAACATCCTATGTTTGTTTTATAATTTCTTTCACATTTCTGTTTTAAAAACAAACAAACCTTCATCTGACGGTCCTCTCATATGAATTCCAAAAGAAAGCAGACCTATAAGTGGTGAAACGCCTTATGTGAGCTTAAGGGCCTTTGGGCCAAGCTTTCTTTGAACATTTTTGTTTCATCTTTGACGCCTGTAGGTACTAATTTTTTACTCAGTGAGGTGCTTTTCATCCTGATAAATTTTGCAAAATGCTTTTTTCCTCTTAACTCCCATTTTATTTTTGTGTTTTTTTGAGGTTTTTAATTAAAAACTTTCTTTTTACTCCATTTTCGAATCTGTAAATTTACTGAAACATCCCTAAATATTCAATGTGATAAATAAGTATACTTTGAATGGCATAGAATCCTACCTTAGGAACGTTAATAAATGTTAAGATATTTGACCAAAATCTGTAGGGTAGATTCCTAGGAATGGACTTGCTTATTAGTAGTCAAAGGAAGGTTGGAGTTTGGAATTTATTTCTGGATATTTGCTTTGTGGAATCACTTGTCAGGTCCCTTATTGCCTGTGACAACTTTGTACCTATTTCTTTTTCTCTCATTTTAAACTTCCTATATTGGTGCCTGTTCACTGTTACGAGGAGAAAAAAGGTCTGACAAGTCAGATTTGTGATGAGATCTGACATTTGCAACTCTTGTGCTACCCAGCAAGGGATCCAGCCAGATGCAAAAGACAATCATCTTGTCATTATGGTGCGCTGATTAACGGTTGGGGAGACTGGAAGCATCAGTGGGGCAGAAGTTTAAAAAAAAAGCAACATTACCTACTGTCTGGCACAGGGGACTCTGCTCACTGTTATGTGGCAGCCTGGATGGGAGGGGAGTTTGGGGGAGACTGGAGGCATGTGTAGCTGAGTCCCTTTGCTGTGCACCTGAAACTATCACAACAGTGGTAATCAGCTGTACCCCAGTACAAAATTATACATTTTTTTAAAAGTACATTGTTGAGTGTCCACTTTTGTGCAAGGATCACTGTTGAACAGTTCTTTTGTAGGACTTCCCTGGCTGTCCAGTGGTTGAGACTCTACTTCCAGGGCAAGGAGTACAGGTTTGATCGCTGGTTAGGGAACTAAGAGCCTGCATGCTGTGTGGCATGGCCAAAAAAAACAACATAAAAAACAACCCCTCTATATGTGTTCTTAAGCAGCCCCTGTGGCATCAACACTGTGAAGCAGGGCCTAATACCATCTTGCTTCAGATCTGTAAATAGAGTCTCAAAGAAATCTCCTCCATCACCTTCACTCTTAACCACTAGTGTATAATAAGGGGAGAAAATAACTGAACCCCCTGCTCATGAGTTATAGAGGCTGAGGAAGGCAGTCCTAGTTCCTTCATTTATGTAGTAAGAGTGTTGGACTATTAATCTCTGAAGTGCCTTGCACTTTTAATAATCCGTGAATCTTGAATGAGAGAAGACAGGGACAAGGATTTCCCAAGAGGGACAAGCCTTCTTAGATAAAACAGTACGTGTCTGGGCCTCCAGAGCATTCTGAAATCCTGCATTACATGAGAGCTGTGGTTCCTCAGTTCTCTCCTCTTAGAAAACCAGCCTTTTGGGATTATATAAAGAATTTTTTTTTTCTGGGATACAGAGGAAGGTACAATTTATGCCTCATCTTGTATTTCAAAGGAAGTATTTGCATTCATTTTATGAATTAATCTGGTCTGGTCCTCAGTACTTTAGTGCTGGAAAAACTGAGTTTTGTTTGTACTGTTGAAGAAACCAAAATCTGAGAATTTAGGTTTGAAAAATGTACCTTCTGATAATATCTTCAATTTTCTCTTTTCTGCAGTAGTTTTTGAAGAAATAGCCTTCCCGAGATGTTTTACATGCCATAAAATTCACTCTTTTAGAGCGTGCAATCTGGTGATGTTTAGCACATTTACAGTTATGCAGCCATTACCACGATCCAGTGGGCTTCCCTTGTGGCTCAGCTGGTAAAGAATCCGCCTGCAGTGCAGGAGACCCCAGTTCAACTCCTGGGTTGGGAGGATCCACTGGAGAAAGGGATAGGCTACCTACTTCAGTATTCTTGGGCTTCCCTGGTAGCTCAGATGGTAAAGCATCTGTCTGCAATGCAGGAGACCTGGATTCTATCTCTGGGAAGGGAAGATCCCCTGGAGGAAGCCATGGCAACCCACTCCAGTATTCTGGCCTGGAGAATTCCATGGACTCTTTCTTGGGGTCGCAAAGAATTGGGAGTGACTGAGTGACTTTCATTTTCACCACAATCTAATCTGAAAACTTTTTCATCAGCCCAAAAAAGAAGTCTATTAGCAGTCACTCCTCATCCCCCACTTGCACCCCCGAGCCCTAAGCAGCCACTAACTACTTTTCATCTCTGTAGATTTGCTTTTTCTGGACATTTCATATAAATCAAGTCATACAATATGATGCCTTTTAGGTCTGGTTTCTTTCACTTAGCACCATGGTTAGAAGTTCATCTATGTTGTCTCTTTTTATTGCGAGATAACATTTCATTGCATGTCTGTGCAGTGCTGTTTTTGAAGTAGTTTTTTGACAGTTTTTCTGAAAACCAGAAACACAATATAAAACTTGATTTTGTTGATTACACTCTACACGTGATACCTGAGAAGCATTTTGTGTTGCTTATTATCTAAACTGCTTTGTAAAATTTACCTTGAATTT
Organism: Aepyceros melampus; assembly: GCA_006408695.1. Lineage (NCBI taxonomy): Eukaryota > Metazoa > Chordata > Mammalia > Artiodactyla > Bovidae > Aepyceros > Aepyceros melampus. The sequence continues at coordinate 341,266 of SJXQ01005461.1, forward strand.
TATACAGTAATCTTTGGTTTCCATATTGTTTTTAGTCAGTATTGCTATTAGTCAGATTCTTAGCATTGGAAAACATAGTTAACGGTTTTCACACATAAAGAGATAATTCTTTGAAAAACACATTGAAAGATGTTTGGATCACATACCTATTTTAAGTTGTATTTTATTGTTTAGGTCTTTCTCATTTTAAGTTTAAAAGTTAAAACTGAAATGCTTTTTCTGCTTATAACAATACGTTTGGTTAGAAGCCAGAGGTGCCCAGTATCATCCTCCAGATATGGGACTTCATTCTATATGACAAACTGTAGGGTTATCCAATATGATAAAATTAACTATAGAGAAATGAAAGGCCTCCCCCTTCAAAAAACATATATACAGTACAGGATCCCTGGGGACTTCCCAGGCGGCACTAGTCCTAAAAAACCCTGCCTGCCAGTGCAGGAGTCATAGAGATGCGGATTTGATTCCTGGGTCGAGAAGATCTCCTGGAGGAGGGCATGGCAACCCACTCTACTATTCTTGCCTGGACAATCCCATGAACAGTGGAACCTTGTGGGCTACGGTCCATAGGGTCACAGAGAGTCAGACGTGCCTGAAGCCACTTAGCACACACGCACACCAGGATCCCTGATTGTGAGCCTAGATATCATGCAGTGTCAAATTATCATAGTTTCTAGAGGCTCACTCTTAGCATCTTTGTTTTGTAGCACACTTATCCTGGGAACCACAGTCTCAGAGTAGCACCACTGGAGAGCTATGGTTCTCAGATGTTTTGGTCCCAGAACCCCTTTTACTCTTGAAATGTGAGGACTCTAAACACTTTAGCTTTATATAGGTTTTATCTATTACTGTTTATGTTAATTTAAAAGTTAGAGCTGAGAAAATTTAAAATATTTACCAATTAGAAAAAAATCTACTCTCTGTTATATGCAGAAATTTTTCATGTTTTATGAAAAATATTTTCCCAAGCAAAAAAATTGAGAAGAATGGTATTTTTACATTTTTGTCAGTTGCTTAACTGAAAACACTAGATTCTTGTATCTGCTTCTATATTCAGCCTATTATGGTTTGTTGCTTTGAAGAAAAGGAAGATAATCTGGCTTCACACAGATGTGTAGTCAGAAAAGGGAAGTGTTTTAATAGCCTTTTCAGATAATTGTGGGCCTATTTCTTTGCTATTACACCCATACTCAGCAAGAAGTGGGTCAGTTGCAATATGGAATCTGAAATCCTGTCTATAAACTTTTTGTACTTCATGACATTAAAATCCATTGGTTCTATCTTATACTTTGAGTGGATCTTTGCCTTTTATGACTTAGTAACATCATACATTAGCCATTTAAAACATATTTTGTGCCTATCTTCCAAATGTTGACACATTCCTTTATAGATAGTTTATAAAAATCACATTCTTTAAGTCACCACTTACTTCATCAGAAAATTCTTTGATTACTGAGAAGTTGGAAAATTCCTAGGGACAGGTACTAGTTTTCCAATATTCTAATTTTTCTTGAAAGATCAAATTTTATTATTGGCAACAAACACTATCAGTTGTTTTTCCTGAAGTGAAAAACGTGTTTGTTCATTTTTGAGAAAATATCTGCCAAACTCTCAAGTTCCAATAACCTAGTTTTCCTTGCATCATCCTTTCAAGTAAAAAAATGGTGTTTTGGGAAGAGGTGGCCGGGTCACCATGCAGTTCAATCAGAGAAAATTTTCCCCTCTTGACAGCTGCCATATGTGTGCTTCATACCCTTCCTGTGTCATCACACAGAATATGAGGAAGATACATGTTCAAGGGTCAAGATGTTGTTGTTCAGTTGCTCAGTCGTGTCCAACTGTTTGCGACCCCATGGACTACAGCACACCAGGCTTCCCTGTCCTTTACTATCTCAAACTCAAAGGGTTGAGATGTAGTAAAATTAATCATTTTTACTGCTTCATCAAGGGCATTAAGTAAAACTGGCCTTTTTTTTTTTTTAAACTGCCAGCATGTGATTGTGAAGGATACACCACCAATGTAATTTGGAGTCACTCGCTGCCTTTATTTGTGGTGAGATACCAGCAGTCTGACCCAGCATTGCTCTTGCCGTATTGACTGCACATGTCAACATCTCAAAAAAGATATCTTCTTCATTATAATAATGAAGGTTTTGACCTCATGGGAGCCTGGGGATCTCTGCAACCTCTCCTCTTCTCCTGGGTCTGTGCGCCACGCTTTTCAATTCAGTTCAGTCTTATTCATGTCTGACTCTTTGCGAAACCATGGACTATAGCACGCCAGGCCTCCCTGTCCATCACCAACTCTCAGAGCTTGCTTAAACTCATGGCCATTGATTCAGTGATGCCATCCAACCGTCTCATCCTCTGTCATCCCTTTTTCCTCCTGCCTTCAGTCTTTCCCAACATCAGGGTCTTTTCCAAGGAGTCAGTTCTTCATATCAGGTAGTTAAGTATTGGAGTTTCAGCCACACTTTTATGTCAAGAGAAAAGCAGTTTGCTCAGCTCTTAGCTTTTAAAAGTCCAAGAAAATATGCCTTTTTTGAAGGAAAAATTATTTATTTATACCCAGATTTGTTTGTAAAAAGGTTTGAGGCCTGTGAAAATACATCGTGTAACCAAGGTAACAAATCTGATAATGAGCAGAATATTTGTAATATTTTTTCTTCTTAAAACTCAGTGTACTAATTTTAATCATTTGAGGTGATTTTTATAGTAGCTATTAGTTGTGTCATTGGTAGATGTTGGATTGCATCTTTGGATGATCCCAAAATTACAAATTTTAATAAGAGTAAACCGGGGAACCCAGCTTAGGTTCACATTTTTGGCAAAATATATGTGGCTGCTTATGCCGTGAAATGGCTAACAAGAATTTTTGCTTGCAGGTGCCCGGGAGTACCACGTCCAGTTTTTTAGCAACCAGCCAGAGAGGGCGTGGGTTCATGAGAAGCGGGTCCGAGAGTATAAAGGCCACAAACAGTATGAGGAACTACTGGCTGAAGCGACCAGACAAGCCAGCAATCACTCTGAAAAGCAGAAGGTGACTGATGACATAGAAGCATGGTCAACTGAATGCGGATTTTAAAGAACTTAATAATTTAGTAGAGCTTTTCGTACTTGAATTCAGGCAATTAGAATGATTTATTTTAGTCCTCTTAAGTTCAATTTTGATAATTTATTATCACTGTGTCAGATTTTACATATCATATAAACAACATCACAGTCCTCTCGAAAACTTTTTCTGCTTAATACAATTTTGGCTTCTATTTTGATTTGAATTAAAATGCATAAAGTCTAATAGATGCTAGTGAAATGTGGATATTGTCAGAGATTTCTATTCTTTTCATTTAATTTTGGCATCCTGCCCTAATTCCCCTTTATGCTTGTTTAGCAAAATTGTTCTATGAAAGTAAAGTTCTAAAAATATTTAGTACTTACACTGAGACAGGCACTTTTTAAAGCATTTTATTTATGTGTTAATCCATTTAATCTTCATTACAATGTCAATGAGGTGTAGTACTATTATTCCTATTTTTACGGATGAAGAGATTGAGGCACAGAAAGCTTGAGTAGTTGGTTCAGCCAAAGTCACATTAGTGATGGAACCAAAGATGATGTGGTGGTGGACGTATTAGAATTTGGACCTGTATTCTTTATAATGTATCTGGTTGAGATTTTTTAACTCACTAATTTAGTGTGGGCCTCTGGTGATTCAGAAATGTGTTCTGTTTTCACAGTAAGCTAAATATTATTTCAGAGGATTTTGATGACTTTTATCAAACATTCTGTAACATGTTACAAGTTTAAATGTCAGTGTTTGACACATACTATACTGTCTGATGGGTCCATTAGCTAATTTCTGGCTCCCTCAGTCTAAGCTCCCTGGCTAATTCCTACTTGCTTTGGTCATTCACATACCTTTATTCAAAATTTTCTTATCTGTCTTGCCAATCCAGTCGTCTGATCAGGACTGTGGAAACTGTGATTCAGGTTTATTTTTACCCTCATACGTTCCTGTCTTCTTGGGTCTTGTCGACTGTCACGTGTTCCTCGGGGCTCTCCTTTCTCTGCACCCTGTTTGCATCCTGGCACAAGCCAGCCGCATAGCTCCAAACACTGGTTCTCTGCCCCTCCCTTAGCTCTGTTGTGGTCTGTGCAGCACCCCTGAGCTTGAGGGTGACATTTTTAATGTTTGTGTTTCCTAGGCCACTGAAAGCAATCATTTCTGTCACCTTCCTTCTCTCCGCCATCATCATTGCTAGCTTTTTATGACTGTGATATGAAGAGGACAACTCCTTGGAGGGACTCGTCCAGCAGAGTGGGCGACAGGGAAGGGTTTACCATCAGAGACAGTGGACCTGCGTGTCCTCGGTAGTAGCACGGATCCATCCGAATTACAGGCTCAGAACATTTCCTTTATTTGCCTGAAGACCCTGAAGGTGTGTATGCACACCTGGAAAAAAACTATAAGACCACATGGGAAAAACGCATGGGTTTTAATGTCCCTGTTGGAATAAAGTGTTAGTCGCTCAGTCGTGTCCGATTCTTTGCAACTCCGTGGACTGTAGCCCACCAGGATCCTAGGTCCATGGGATTCTCCAGGTGAGAATACTGGAGTGGGTTGTCATGCCCACCTGCAGGGTACCTTCCCGACCTAGGGATCAAACCTGGGTCCCCTGCATTACAGACAGATTCTTTACCAACTCCCCACCAGGGAAGCCCAGTTAGAATAAAGCGTGTTCCCTAATGCCTGCATCTTTCTTTCCAGATTCGGAAACCGCGGCCTCAGAGAGAACGTGCCCAGTGGGACATCGGCATTGCCCACGCAGAGAAAGCACTGACCATGACTCGGGAGGAGAGGATAGAACAGTACACTTTCATCTATATTGATAAACAGCCCGAGGAGACTTTATCCCAAGTGAAAAAGAACGTTGCCTCCAAAGCCGAAGTGAAAAAGCCCCGAAGACCGAGGTCCGTGCTCAATGTGCAGCCAGAACAGACTAACGCCGGCGAGGCAGCCTCCTCGCCCTCAGGTACTGAAATGCGGAGACACAGCCAGCGGCGGCACACGGGCGTGGACGAGGACGATCCCCCTCCTGTGAAAGTGGCCTGGAAAACGGCGGCAGCAAGGAAATCCCTACCAGCATCCATCACCATGCACAAAGGGAGCCTGGACTTGCAAAAGTGTAACATGTCTCCCGTGGTGAAAATTGAACAAGTGTTTGCTCTGCAGAATGCTACAGGAGATGGGAAATTTATCGATCAGTTTGTTTATTCGACGAAGGTATCTCCTTTTCTCATGGGTTTTCTGGGGGAACCCAGGTGTCTAGTAAGTAGTCAATGTTGGCGTTAAAAAAAAAAAACAACAACCCAGATAACACAAAGTCATCATCTAAATACCCTTTGTATTCACCACACTTGAAATGTACAGTCAGTTTACTATGTTTTAGATGGGGGCAAAAAGGACATAGGCAAAAAGGCTTTGTTTTCCTTCTTTTCCCCCTTCTTATCCCCATCTGTACTAGATTAATCTTGAGCTGTGCAGCCAAAATTGAGCTCAGCTCCCTAAAATCATGGGAAAAAACTGGGCACTTTGCCCATTTCTAGTTTGTGTGGTTAGCTTTTTTTTTAGTTGCAAAGTATGCTTCTGATTAAATTATCTCTTGTCATTTATCTGAATTAACCATTGTAATCATTGTACCTGCTGATCCATTTGGTGGCACCAGCAATTTGTTCAGCTCAGGTTGGCTTGGGGTGCTCATGCATTTTAGGGAAATACCAGAGCTGTGTGTGTCCTGTCACAATGAACCGTGGTGATAGCCTGGGTAGGGACATGAATTCAGCCTCTTCAGACAGAATGCCTTCCTCAGCCAGCCCTGGGCCTCCAGTCAGGGCACTTCCAGTTTAAGGCTTTAAAACTTTTATAACATTTGTCATTTTTAATACGCCTCCTCACTACCCTCCCAGCCCACCCCATAACCATGGGCTTGTGTATTCAATTTAGTGGCTTCTCGTGGTTGTGTGGGATTCCTTTGTGGCTCAGTAATGAACCGCCTGCCAATGCAGGAGATGCATGTTTGATCCCTGGGTTGAAAAGACCCCCTAGAGAAGGAAATGGCAACCCACTCCAGTATTCTTGCCTGGAAAATCACATGGACAGAGGAGCGTGGTGGGCTGCAGTCCATGGGGTTGCAAAAGAGTCGAACACGACTTAGCAACTGAGCTCACATGCATGGATGTGTACAAGTTTTGAAGAATTCTGTGGTTATTTCTTAACAGTGTCACATGCTCATTAAAATAATTAAATATAGGGACGCCTCATCAGTGATATATTTTCCGAAGGTGTAAATGTCCTCTGTTAACCTATTTCTGCCTACAGAATCAACTAATTTCACTAAGGCGAAGCTCCTTGGAAAAACTTAAGATACAGTCCCCATTTGGTTCTGTGAACAGCTTTGACTAGCAAATAAATCCTTTGCGTGCTTTTTGAATATGAATTGGCCTCATTCTTGGAGCTGGTTTTTATCAGCTTTGGGATGCACAAGTCAAACTTGGTCACCTCCCTCCAAAGAGTGATATTTAAATGAAATTTGAGGTAAAACTGACCTTTTAAAAATGAAGGCTTTAAAAATACATATATTTATTAATCATTCTTTTATTTCACTGCATTAAAAAATACCTAAAATGAGACAGAACTGAAATTGGACTTCTGTCTGCTCCAAATTGTTTATTGGGTGCACAGTTTGGTAATCTTCTGTGACCTAAGGAGAGTCTTGTCTTTCAAAAACACGTTGGCATTTTTATCCATGTAGTAGGGTACTTTACCACATAAAAATGACTACAGTTCTCTTACTGTGATGTGAGTAAAGGAAGAGACCATTCAGACCAGAAAATGTTTTGGTTTTGACCAAAGAATAGGTAGTACAGGTGTTTTTTTTTTTTAGTGACATTCATCATCTGGACTTAACAAATAGGTTTTTTTTACCTCGAATAATCTCATCATACATTTTAGAATACAACCTTATGACTTAATAAAATTGTTCTGATAATGGCAAGGATAATAAAGTAACTGCAATCAAAAATCCAAGCACATTATGGTGGTCTTAAGCCGTCTTTATAAGCCAACAATGCCATTTGTCTGGTAATCACCTGTTTTTTTTTTTTTTTTTTTTTTTTAATTTGCCTTATTTTGAAGGGAATTGGTAACAAAACAGAAATAAGTGTCAGGGGACAAGACAGACTTATAATTTCTACACCAAACCAGAGGAATGAAAAGGCAACTCAGAATATGTCGTCTCCTGAAGCAACATCTGGTTCTGCAGGTGGGTATGAGTACAGAGTACACAGACCCATTTGAGGTCTTGGTTCTGCTGGATGATCACATGGCAGCTGTGTTCCTAGGAAACCTTCATTATCAGAATCAAGTTATATTTTTAAAAAATCAAATTATCAAGGCAATTATTTCAATAGAGAATGGTTTAGGGACCAAAGAGCTTTATTGATAGTAACAGTGATAGTTATTTTTCCTATAGGAATTTAAATAATAGGATTCTATGGTGAAAAGAGTATAGTTATAAAATCTATACATATCTGACTTAGATGCATCATTTGATGATCTCTCTCATGAAAACAGCTTTAGCTTTTCCATCACTATTAACACACACTTCCTATTTCCTCCTTTATCCCCTGTGGAACTCAAATTGTTGGATGCCCAGACTTTTTCCATTTCCCTTAGGTGTGCTAGATATTGGTAGCTGAGGGTCTCAGGCCTAATCTCTTATTAGAATCTTCTCTGATTAACAGATAGCTTGAATTGAAAACCAAGATACATTAGTGTTACTCAAAGGAGAAATGCCTATATTCAGTAAGATTGTGCCTTTGGAATAGGCAAAGACTGACTTGTAACTTAAATTGAGTGTCTGGTTGGTTTGGTTTATATAACAGTATTACTGCTGCATACAGCTGTCAAGGAAAGAGTTAGATATCAACTAACTTGATCATTTGAAATCTTAGAAGAAAGGAGTATGTTTCACTTTGTTGTTTTTTTTAATTTTGTTGGAGTATAGTTGCTTTAAAACAGTGTTGTGTTATTTTCTACTGTATAGCAGAGTGAACCAGCTATACATATATCCTCTCCCTTTTGAACTTCTTCCCTGTTCTTTTGAAATTTTTTTGGAATCTAAGAAGTGACCAAATAATTGTCCAGAAGGATTAGTCTTGAGACCTGAGGTAGTAATCTTAGATCAATAATAATTCAGGCAAACCTGTAATTGAGTGACACTAAGAGGTAAATATTTTTGTAAGGGAAATTTTGAGTTAAAATTCTTCTTACAAAAGTTAAATAAAAACAAACATTATTCAGGAAAGAACTTGGGCTGCTTTTCTTTTAAAACAAAGTGACAGGCCTGCAGGACGGGGCGAGGTGGCAGCGTATTCGTGGAGGGGCGGAGTAAACAGGAAGCCTTCATCCAGCAGCGGGAGAGGAGGCTGCATTCCAGGGAAAAGCAGCCAAGTCCAGAACCACACTTGTAACTTGCGTCGTTTCAGAATCCTGTATAAAAAATGAAATTACAATGTTGAAGCAATGAATAATGGACTTAGAAGATCCTGCATTAATTAGCCATAGTTGAATGTTTTTGTTACCTTGCTTAGATGCCGCAAGACAGTTGGCCTCAGCGCTTTGTAGTTAGGTCCAGGTTTTGTCATCTTTCTTTACACTGAACGGGTGGTAATTTGTCTGAATGTCAGCATGATACTTACACTAGGAGGATCATTAAACATCCGTTTTTCTCCGACTAGGGAGAAAGTAAATTCTGCATAGAATATTAGATTGATCTTCAATATTAAACTTTGACTGTTAACGGAGCTTGGTGTTTTCTTCCCCTCAGCTACTGAACATTTTATCTTCATGTTGTCCTTTCCATTTACATTTTACTGTGAATTTTCTTCTTTCCTTTTTTAAATTTTTTTAAGCTGTGGAAGGTTGTAATTCTTTTTTAAAAAATAATTTTACTTATTGTTGGCTGTGCTGGGGCTTCGTTGCTGCGCAGCTCTTCTCTAATTGCAGAGAGCGGAGGCTGTTCTCTACTTGCCGTGCACAGGCTTCCTGTTGCGGTGGCTTCTCTTGTTGCGGGGCACGGGACTTGAGGGCACGTGGACTCAGTAGTTGTGGCTCCCAGGCTCTAGAGCACAGGCTTAGTAGTTGTGGCGCAGGGACTTACTTGCCCCGAAGCATGTGGGATCTTCCCGGATCAGGGATCAAACCCGTGTCTCCTGCACTGGCAGGTGGATTCTTTACCACGGAGTCACCAGGGAAAGTCCAGTTATTATTCTTTATATCAAGGAAAAGTTCAGTTTCTTCCTTAAGCAGACATATGTAGTTAGATTGTAAATGACTTTTGTGACCTTACGTTAGAGATGAGCGGTCTAAAGCTTTGACCTTGGTTTAAATTTGGTTGCCAGCTGTAGCTGATAAGCATATTTTGTCTCCTTAAATGACTGTTTTGCTCCTTGTGAAAAAACTTTTGTGGTCGAAAAGTCAGAAAAGAGACCTGGTCTCCCTTCAGAAACTGATTGCATCGTCATCATCTCAGTTGGCATTAACTGCTCATGGAGAAATCTCAGGCTTTTTCTTAGTAAATTTAGGCGCTAGCTGGCATCTATGGGGTCGCAGAGTCGGACACAACTGAAGCGATTTAGCAGCAGCAGCAGCAGCAGCAGAATGTGTGGCACTGCTACTTTTCTGTGGTTTGAGGAATCATATTTGCATTTATACAGGATCTCTATGCTATTTTCCAAATCCAGAGATGCTCGCATCTATCCCTTAGAACATAAACAGAATACTTTTTCATTGTTAAGGGTTTTTTGGGTTTTTTTGTTGTTGTTTGTTTTTTTCATTTTTTCGGTTTTGTTAGTTTTTTTTTTTTTTTTTTTTGGCTGTGCCACGTGTCATGCATGATCTTAGCTCCCTGACCAGGGATCCAACCTGTGTCCCCTGCAGTGGAAGACGGAGTCCTAACCATTGGACCATTAGGGAATTCCCATTTTTAGTATATTTATTTTATCTAAATTTTATTTATTTTTATTTTTGGCTGAGCTGGGTCTTCATTGCTGCACCTGGGCTTTCTCTAGTTGTCATGAGCAGGGGCTACTCTGCAGTTACAGTGTGTGGACTTCTCATTGCAGCAGCTTCTCTAGTGGGGCACTGGCTCCAGGCATGCAGGCTTCCGTAGTTTTGCAGCTCTCGGGGTCCAGAGCACAGGCTCTGTAGTTGTGGCACATGGGCTTAGTTGCTCAGCAGCATATGGGATCTTCCCTGGCTGGACCAAAGGATCAAACTGGTGTCCACCTGCATTACAAGGCAGATCCTTAACCACTGGGCCACCAGGGAAGTCCAATGTTGTTTTTAAACGTAGTAGAGTTTATGTGTTCTGGGGTAGCTTTCAGAATAATTTGAAGGAGTCACCACATTGCCTTATCTTTATAAGATAATAGATCAAATATCATTTGCCCTTGATGGAACAATTACATGTTGTCATCCTCAAGAAAGATTTTTGTTTGTTTGTTTGTCTTATGCAGTTCTAGTTTCATTTTCCTCTTTCCTGGTAGGTACTTGATTATTATAACTAAACTGAAATACGGCTCTCTGGAATACTCAGGTGTCTGTGAGGGTAGGATGTGTGTTGTTTGAGTTCCCGTTTCCATCAGTGTAAAGAGAAGAGTGAGAGTAAAGGACACCTTCATTGTGTGACTTCTGTGCTAGAAATTAAGCACAGCTCAGAAACAATACATTGTCGTCAAACTGCCTGCTCCTGCCCCCGAAAAAGTAATGGGATCCTTTTTGTTTGGGCTTTGAAAAAAGGTGAGGAGAGCCGTTTCCCCATAGACAAGACTAATGAAACCAAGAAGTATACAGGTGATGTGAACACTTTATTGAGGTAGCTTCTGCAAGGTGCTTATCATCTAGCGAGGACTATTCAGGTGGTCCAAGTGCTGAGAAGATAGAGAACAGCTGTGCTGAAAGGGCTCTTCCTGCTTTGGGTCACAGAATGAACCATTGTGGGATCCATTCCTGACTTAGTGTTTTCTCACACTGTGGCCTTAAATGTCAGTTTTATCCTTTCCAAAACAGGGTCACAGAGTTGGATACGACTGAGGGACTGAACTGAAATGATGTGTTTAATTGCAAAGACTCTTACTGTTTAAAAACCTTCTTAGTTCTTTTTTTCACTATTTAATATTAATGGGCTTGAAAATTTTTTCACTGAGTTTTCCATGACTAATTATTTTTAAAGGATTCTAGTCCCTTGATAGTCAAATTAATGCTTCATTGTTTGTCACATTTTTGTGTTTTTCCTCCTTTTTTCTCTTTGGTTGTTAATAATATAACAATATTACAACCAACAGCCAGCCCTGTTAAGCATTTTAAAGGTAGAATTAATTTTTTCGTTAATGCAAAATACATAGTACTGAATAAATTTTGAACCATTACTTCCTAATGTCAACTGAGAATGCAGTCGTTTTCATACATTCCCACCATCCCTTCATTCCTTCACTTATTATTGCTTATGTGTGTTTATTGTCTGTTTTAGTTTTTCTATATAATTTTTAAAAATTTAATCCCTCTTTATTTGTATAGTTTGGGGTCTTTCATGAATCCTAGTCTCAACTTACCAGCCTTTACAATTTAATCTACAATTTTTTGTATACTCTCAAGTGTTTTAATAGTTTTTAATGATTTGTAATTACAAGACCAAAGGTAATGGATGAGAAAAACAGGGAATTTGGTCAGATCTTAGTTATTTAAATGTCAAGGCATCCTCGAGTGAGTTTTTATCTGCTTGTTTAAATTATCTTTTAGGTCAGTAGAAAAGAAGCAGCAGAGAAGATCAATTAGAACTCGTTCTGAATCGGAGAAATCCACTGAGGTTGTGCCAAAGAAGAAGATCAAAAAGGAGCAGGTTGGCTTCCTACCTGTAGAGAGTTAAAGCCTTGTATTTGTAAATGTTGTGGCTTATATTGGTACCTTAAAAGAAGGCGAGACCTCCCCAACACTGGATTTCCCTTCTGGACTATGTCATGCTTCTGCCCTGATGAATTCCAGTACCCAGTTCTAAGACAGCATCCCTGTGATTCTGCTTCAAGCATTTTCACAGAAAACAGTCAGGCTTTAGGAGATGGGAAACCAATGGTCCAAGACTTTAAAAAATTCCTCTCGTTTATTTTGAATTTTCTGTTATGAGCAAAATGATTTCATGTTTTCATGATTTTTATTTGGAACCATCTCTGAGTTCCTTTTTAATTTTAATTTTTTATCTAAGCTGCTACTATGTGTTTACTTTTTAAACAAATCAAATTAATTTAACTGTAAGAGTTTTATTTAAGAAACATAATCATAGATGATCTGGTTTTTCTGCTGGTATCACAGATTTTTTTGGAATGTTGTTTTCCCAGTAGAATGGCACTCACCTGTTATTGGGTTATTAGATACACACTATTTAAGTTTAAAAAGGGAGGGGCACATTGACTGAAGGGTATTCAGCCAGTGTAATCATTATAGTAATACGCATATTAAGTTACATTTTCAAAGAAATATTTAGAAACCATTACTCCTTTAACTTAAGCTCGCAGTCAGAATTTCTCTTCATTGTTTAAAGTAAAAAGATGTTCATTTTTACAGACCAGACAGCTGCTATTAAACAAAAAGAATTGTGAATAGTATTAGTTCCAATAAGCTTTCTATTTTTAAAACCACTCAAATACATTTAGAAGAATGTGGAGTTTTCTATTTAAATGATTTCCTTCAGAATTTTAAACTTCCAAACTTGAGGTGATTTTGTGGGTGCGTCGTGGTATCAGCAAGCATATAAAACAATTTTCTGAGAATAGTTTAACACAAATTTAAGTAGTATACTAATTTGACTTTATTTTATCATCATTAGCTTTCATACTTAGGAAATTATATTCCAATAAATCTTTCTAACCTCTTGCAGGTCTACAGTATTCCTTACCAAAATAAAGTTGCGACTTTGCCAGCTGGTTCCCCAGTTCAGTCTGTGACCAGCCAGACTAAAATTAATAAGGAAAATGAGTACCAAAAAATGGGACAGATTGTTAATGCCACTGTGTTTAGTTAGTAGCAGAACAATACCAGTGATTATTTAGAAGATTTTATATTTGTATCACCAATTGTATCTTGTAAAAGCTCTTCTGTTGTATGCTTTTTTCTACCTGTTGTAAAAAATAAATAAATAAATAAATTTTTAAAAAAACTTAGAATAATCCTTAAATATTTACAAACTGTGTTGCAACATGAATATTTCACCACATCTCAAAGAAAACTAAAATTCAGTTTGTAGCTTAAGCAGGAACTCCTCCAAAGAGCATCCTTCCTTCGATTCCAACGGTTCGGCCCTCCAGTTACCACACGTTTTACATATCCTTTGGCAGAGTAACTCCTGATCTCGCTGTCCTAATGTAGGATCAAGACACTGTTCATAAGACACTCAAGAACGCGCTTTTGCAATATTGCAAACTTAAGTTTGTACTAGCAGCAAAAGTATTGAGCTTCCAGCTGTATGGAGCCCCATAGCACTCTCTAGAGAGAGAGTCCTGATCCCCAGCAACTTAGATGTCAGTGCAGGCATGGAGGGTCTTTAAAGTGGTTGTGAGTTGCATTAACCTGAGTATCGTAGTGGGACTTCCCTGGTGGCTCAGACGGTAAAGTGTCTGTCTACGATGCGGGAGACCCAGGTTCGAGTCCTGGGTTGGGAATATCCCCTGGAGAAGGAAATGGCAATCCACTCCAGTACTATTGCCTGGAAAATCCCATGGACAGAGGAGCCTATCATAGTAAGTAAAAGAGGAGTATCATAGTAAGTAAAAAATTACCCTAAACATCTTTGGGTGGGCGGAGTTTACAGCATCCCCTGGGCTGCTTGTACAAACAACCCCTCTCCTGCCCCCTAGATGCGGAGAAAAGCATCTGGGTTGTCTTCAGGCACTGAGGAAGCAGTGGGAGAAGGCTGCCCGAGTGCATGTGGCTGAGTGTTGTCCCTTGGTGCCCAGCACAGGCAGCTCAGACTGAAACCCTCCAGCTTTACCCAGAAAAACGGGACCATGTCCAGATTTCAGATGCATTCATTGCTCATCATGACTTAGATTGATGGCCATATTATTTCCGCGCCGCCCCCCCCCCCCCCAACAACTCTGTTAATTTAGCAGACGGGAAAAATTCCCCACTCATGCTGTATTTTTCTGTCCAAAACAGGTTGAAACAGTTCCTCAGGCTACAGTGAAGACTGGATTACAAAAAGGTGAGTTATTTATAATGTTGCTCTGCATTTTCCTCAATTAAAACCAATTTTAAAGAATTCTTCGTACTTCATGTATTTTTGTGTCTCTCTGTAAATCATTGTTGTCGCTCTTCAGTCAATGATTTGTGTGAAACTGAAGCATTCCCCTGTGTTTGTGTGTGTGTATGCGTGTGCGCGCGCCTGCCTGCGTGTGTGTCTCTTAGAGTTGATCTTACTCTGTGCCTCCATGTGAAAAGTCTTGTTTGTTTTGGTAAATTTGAGAACACCACGTAGGCTTAATACCTGTTTGCAACTTTTCTCCTTAAGATTCTGGGGTTTCACTGGTTTATATAAAACTAGGGATGTGACGAATCCACTTTTTTTGGTATTCGACTGAATACCGAATAGTAGCTATGTCAATAGCTGGCAAACCTGGACTATGATAACAAATCAGACGAGACCACCTGATTGAAAAAAAAAATCTTACCATGTTTATTTTTACAGTGCTGTAAAATCTTTTTTTTTTGTAAATTAAAATGATTCATAGCCTACTTAATGGCCATTATTTGCTGATCTTATGCAGAATCTATTTGAGATATGCACAAAGTTTAAGAAACCTTAAACTTAAGTCTGACTTTCTGTGTGCAATTTGACTGCAGTACAAACTCCATAGCATTGATTCGTGCGTTTTTGGTGAGATCAGACTGTATTTAATGCCTGTAGTTTACTCTGGGCAAATTGCATTATTAAAAAAAAAAAAAACACCAGCCTCTCTGCATTCTCGGGGAGAAGTCTGCAGCGATGGTCTCCGTGGAGATCCTCAGCAGAACTGAACAGCCTCTCGGAGGGAACACTGCTTGGCGGAGCTCCAAGAAAAGACATCGCGATCGCTGCGAGATTAGGAGGCCTGATTGCGTTGTGTTTCCACCATTCCACAGGGTCGGCGGACCGGGGCGTGCAGGGCTCTGTCAGATTCAGTGACAGCTCCGTCTCCGCAGCGATTGAGGAAACTGTGGACTGAGATTCCTGTACAATTTCATCCCAGAAACTCCAGACTTGTAGTCTCCATGCAAGATTTCTTTGTCGGCGGCTCGATAAAACAGTTTCTTTGTTTTCGATTTTGATTTTGCCAATCATCACTATTGGCATTTTCCTGCCTGGTTTCTTCTTCAAGACTCTGAACAATTGCTTTAACATTCAAATGATTTTTTTTTTTTTTTTTTGGTCTGAGCTGGATGGGTACAGCTTAAATCATGGGTCCAGCCTAAAAAAACCATCGTTTAACTTTCATTGATCAATTTCAACATGGACTGTTTTTGGGGGTTTTTTTGTTTTTTGTTTTTTTCGGTTTTGAGTTTTTAAATAAAGCATCATTAATGCACATCGCAGGGTTTTGCCAAACAGCCCAAACTGTATACATTACAATCATTAAAAGCTTTTATTTTTTTTAACATTAGTGCCGTTATCATGGAGAACAGCGTGGTGGCTGCCTGTGGGCAGTCTATCCTTTTTCTAGCATTTTCAGAAACTCATCGGAAATGGCGGTACCTGTGTTTCCCTCCGAAAGCCTCTCAGTACAGCACTCCTGTTCCTCTGTTAAAACTCCTTGTTAATCCAGTGATCTTTTAGGCCAAGGAAATATGTTGTGGTGGTGTCTGGGTCCGTACACCAACAATGAAGGAGATAGATTTGTGTACTTGTGTTTTTTTTTTTTTTAATCAGCGTTAACACGGGCAGGCACCCTCACTTTATAGATGTAAGGAAACCCTCAGTTGACAACCTTGTAGGATGGGATGTGATGACGAGGTTCCGGTTAACCTGAGCAGTCTCATGAGGTCCACATCCTCCACCACAGACCGTGGCCACACACCAAGTACTGCTCCCCGCCCAGCCTTTGCGGATCTTCATGGCCCTCGGGAGACCTGTTCCTCCTGGGTCTCTTCTGGACTGCACACCTCCACCATAGCTTCCTGGGCTGATCTAAGATGTCTGTCTGTTGTATGGAAATTTTTGGGGAAAAAAAATGTCCCAAACACAAAACTGTGGGTTGAAATAATAAGCGTCTCCTTGATTCCTTTGGTATCCACTGTGGCTGATCCACATGTTCCATCGTGGCTGTTTCTGTATAGCCTATACTGCATTAGCCTGAGAGATTGTTGCTTTGTAACTTTTTGCACTATTGTTTTGGCCGGATTTGTATTACACACAGTTTTAAAAAAAAAAAAAATTCCACACTATTCTCTGCCTTTTTTTTTTTCATACGTATTCCTTCCCGAACCA
Organism: Aepyceros melampus; assembly: GCA_006408695.1. Taxonomy (NCBI): domain Eukaryota; kingdom Metazoa; phylum Chordata; class Mammalia; order Artiodactyla; family Bovidae; genus Aepyceros; species Aepyceros melampus. The sequence goes on from SJXQ01005461.1 coordinate 357,840, forward strand.
GTTCCACACAGAGGCCTCTCATCCAGCTGTTCGTGATTTGGCTGCACTTGAACATTGATTGTCTGTTTACAGCCCTCAGCACTGTGTTGCCTAGATGGCATGGCGTATGTCGCGGTGCTGCAGCACTTGTAATGGTCACAGTAACTGCCCTTCACTGAGGAAGTCTCAGACGAACAATTGTGAACATCCAGGATTTATCTGGGATGGGGGGCAATAATCATCTGAAATGCAAAATTTGGGGGAAAATGGCACTATCCGTGTACGAATCGAATACAAATCAAAGATTTGTCACATCCCTAATAAAAAACAAGAAGGAGGTGTCTCTGCAACCGTATTTGTAAGCTGCACAGTGTGTTGGGTTTTATGTCTTCCCTCCCCCCGCCCCCCTAAATTGAACGCTCTTTGCATTTCTCCAAATCGATCCGCTGTCCTGCAGTTCTCACCGAATTGGTGTTTAGGTCGGAACTTGGGCTCTGTGCCTGAAAATAGCTTTAGTGCAGGAGCTTGGAATTAAATGTTTTCAAAGAGCGGTTGTAAATTACATCACTCACCGTCAGGAAGGTCAGAAGCTTACGAAGTTTTGACTCGTGACTTCAGTGTTACAAAGAGAGCTATGCTTTTTTTTTTTTTTTCTCACACTACAGATGAGTTTGGGGAAAGAAAATATTCTCCCACAAGAAATAATTAAAACAACAAATGTTAAGCACTATTTTAGGATTAATTTCGGTGTGTTGTATTAAGGTGCCAGCGAGATTTCAGATTCCTGTAAACCTCTAAAGAAAAGGAGCCGCGCCTCAACTGACGTAGAAATGGCTGGTTCCACGTACAGAGACACGTCTGACTCCGATTCCAGAGGGCTGAGTGACCTGCAGGTAAGTATGTCCCAGAGCCTGGGTGCAATGCTGTCTTGCTTTGCCAAACCAAGTAACCAAGTAATGCTTTGCCTGCCTCTTATTTTTTTGGCGAGAATGGGGAATTGGGGGAAAAAAATATGGGTAGTAAAGAAACCATTTTGCTTATTTTGTAACTTAGGAGTCTCTTAACTTTGCTGATGTCTTACATCAGAGGTCTCCAACCTCTGGGATCTAAGGCCTGATCATCCAAGGTGAAGCTGATATAGTAATAATAGAAATCAAACGCACAACAAATGCACTTGAATCATCCCGAAACCACACCCCCCACCCTGCCCTTCACCCCAAGTCCATGGAAAAGTTGTCTTCCATAAAACCTGTCCCTGGTGCCAAAAAGGTTGAGGACTGTGGTTTTACATAACCAAAGCGTAGTTTTTTGTTTTGTTTTGTTTTGTTTCATTTTAACAGTTTCTGTCAAAACACCAGACATCTGGTATCCAGGGGTTTTAGAAAGAAAGAAGAGGTTGTGGGAAGGTTTATCTGAGCAAGGCTTACTAGGATTTTCACACACCTAATTTTGAGGAGATTTTTGTTTTTCTTAAAAGCCTGTTCTGTTTCCCATGCAGGCAGGCTTTGGAAAGCAAGTCGATAGCCCTTCAGCTACTGCAGAGGCAGACGTTTCTGATGTGCAGTCCGTGGATTCAAGTTTGTCGCGAAGAGGCACTGGAATGAGCAAGAAGGACACTGTGTGCCAGGTAGGCAAGGGGCCTGTCTTGCAGCTTGAAACAATGGCCGTGATGTCCTGCCAGTAAAACCCTTCTGTCCTGTCAGGGTAGTATATTTCTTTTAAAAAAAAAAAAAGTATTCCTTTATTTGGCTTCACTGGGTCTTCCTTACAGTATGTGGGATTTAGTTCCCTAATCAAGGATCGAACCCAGGCACCCTGCATGGGGAGCAAGGAGTCTTAGCACCTGGACCACCAGGGAAGTCCCAGAGAGGGTAGTATCTTTCTGAATTGCAGTGTTACTTTAAAGCTACAGACCTCAAAGCCACTTGTGGCTCTCTTCTTCCCTTTCGGAGTTGGAATACTTACTATTCACATGAAACTGCAGGTCCTCACTGGGATAGTGTTTAGTTGCTAAGTCAGGTCTGACTCTTTTGCCACCTCATAGACTGTAGCCCACCAGGCTCCCCTGTCCATGGGATTCTCCAGGCAAGAATACTGGGGTGGGTTGCCATTTCCTTCTCCAGGAGATCTTCCCAACCCAGAGTTCAAACTGGAGTTTCCTTCATTGGCAGGTGGATTCTTTACCACTGAGCCGCATTGGAAGCCCTCTTTATTGTGATACTGCCTTATTAATTAGGAGTAAATGACAGATGTCTGCTTTCAAAAACATTCTCTTAAATTTAAGTTGATATTACTGTTTTTAAGGTTTATTTCCCTTTTCTGAAAAATACTGCTTTGTGCTGTGAAGCAAAGTTGCAGTCTGTGGATTCCAAAGAAGAAATCATCAAAGATCAAGTATAACTTTTAAACTTTATACATATTGGGTGCAGGAAAGAGTTTGCTAGTTCCGTGGTTCTCAAAGTAGGGCCAAGGGCTAGCCGCACTGGCACCGTCAGGATACTTACTGGAAATTCTCAGGTCCAACCCAGACCCACTGAATCAGAAACTGTGGACCCAGCAAGCTTGTCTTCACAGGCCCTCTAGTGGTCCCGATGCCTGGTACAGTTTGAGAACTGCTGGTTTTTTGCCTTGTTACAGATCTGTGAAAGCTCTGGCGACTCTCTGATTCCCTGTGAGGGAGAGTGCTGCAAACACTTCCACCTGGAGTGCCTGGGCTTGTCATCACCCCCTGATGGAAAGTTCATCTGTGTTGAGTGTAAAACTGGTGAGCATCCCTATTCTGGTAGATACGGGGCGGCAGGTGGGGCTGTGCAGAGCCTCTGTCGCCTCTGACTGTGATGGTTACATCACAAACTGTAACCATGGGGAGCTGTATTTTTAGTGGAAAGATGGAGGGGCCAGAAATTGGTTTGGGGGGTTGTCACCATTTATTTCTTTTACCCCATATGTAGACTTCCACCAGTCAAAATAATTTATAGAGAAAGAAATAGGTAAGTTTTTATTTCTTCTATGTCATAGCCTCGCTTCTAGGTAAAGTCATGGAAAGCAGGATGTTACCAATAATGTAAGTGAAAAGTCACCTGGTTGTGAGATGGCCTGGTAGTGCTTCTAGGAACCTTTTTGTATGTTTTTGTGGGTTTTATTTTGGTTTTGCTGTAAGAAACTATGAGCCAATTGGATGTCAAGTATTTTTGATATGCTGACCTTACCTTTGATACTTTATTATTTTCCTACTCTTTCCTCCCTTTATTTGGATTCTCTTAGATATCTATTTTATACTTTTTTACTTGTATGCCTCCAAAAATCTCTTGTATGTTCCAAATTCCATTAGAACAGTAACTTTGTTTTTAACCAAACACTTCCTAAATGCCAGCTGCTCTTAATACTTGGCATTTTTATCTTCTTATCTTGTTTGATCCTCATTACATTATGAGATCACTATTATTATTATGCCCATTTTACAGAGTGTGAAACTGAGGTTTAGGCGTTTGGTTCCCAGCCTTGCCCAGAGTCACAAAGACATACATGGTGAAGCTGGGATTCCAGCCCAGGAGGCAGAGCTTGACCCCAGAGTCCTTGCTCTTTCCCATTGCCTTCTGCCACCTTGACCCAGTAGACGGGGATCATGTATCATATATCCTGACCACACCCACACACCTTTACTTATATACACAGGCAAAAACTAAGCTACAGAAGCTAAGAGAAATAACTTATATTTTCCCCTATGTAAGGTATTATTTTATTGATCATATTTAGACTCTGCAGAAAAACTTTTGGACAGTTGGCCAGCTGACAGCCTCAGAGTCAGATTATCTACATATTGTTTTGTTTGGCCTTCAGAATGAGTTCTGAACGTGTAAGCACACAACAAGCACATACTCTTGGTTCTCCACCTTCCCTGCTGCTACTGCTGCTGCTAAGTCACTTCAGTCGTGTCTGACTCTGTGCAAACCCATAGACGGCACCCCACCAGGCTCTGCCGTCCCTGGGATTCTCCAGTCAAGAACACTGGAGTGGGCTGCCATTTCCTTCTCCAATGCATGAAAGTGAAAATGAAAGTGAAGTCGCTCAGTCGTGTCCGACTCTTTTCGACCCCATGGACGGCAGCCCACCAGGCTCCTCCGTCCATGGGATTTTCCAGGCAAGAGTACTGGAGTGGGGTGCCATTGCCTTCTACTGTGCCCTTATTCTGAAACCCTGTCACTCAGTCATTGATGTGCCTGGCACAATTAAGCGTTCAAATTTTAAGCCTGTAGTTTAAATTACTGATGGGAAGGACCATGAATCTCAGTATTAAAACACTCTTAGGGCTTCTCTTCTAACTCTAGAATCCAGCAGAAATCTGCCAACAAATGTTAGATGTAATCTAATTTGGCACACATCTACTAGAAAATTTAAGAAGGAAATTTGCTTTAAAAACAATTTAAGTAAAACAAAGTTAGAGGACTCATACTTCCTGATTTCAGAATTTACTACAAAGCTACAGTAATTAAAACAGTGTGGTACAGCATAAGGACATAAACCAATGAAACAGATTAGGAAGCCCAGAAATAAACTCAAATATATGGTCAAATGATTTTTAACAAGGGTGCAAACACTGGTCAATAGTGTTTTCAATAAATGGTGCTGGGAAAATTGGATCCACATTCATTGAACTTGAACTCTTACCCTATGCCATATATATATATATTTAAAAAAATTCAAAATGATCAAAGACCAGAACATAAGAGCTGAAAGTATAAAGCTCATAGGTGAAAACACCAGAAGTAAATAAATAATTCAATTCAAAATTGAGCAAAAGAGTTGAATAGACATTTCTCCAAAGAAATAATACAAATGACCAGTAAGACATGAGAAAATGTTCATTCTCATTACAGACATCATTAGTAATCCAGAAAATGCAAGAGTAACTTTTTGAAATTGCTTTTGATACATTTTTTATCACATGAAAATCAGTTGGATACCAATGTGGTACACTGCCAACATATTAGGAGTGTAAACTCAGATTCTTTAAGGTAATTTAGGAAGTGTTTTTATTTGTTTGTTTATCAAAAGATAAACACATTACATGTAAAAAGTATCACAGGATACGTGCCTGATAAGTTCTTATGCTTCCACTTTCTATTTAAGACAAATTAGACTTCTGGATAGAAAACATTTTCATTGACCCTTTTGAATAAAATGTGTAACAGGCAGTTTTACTTGTTAATTTCTTATTCTAAGGAGACCATATTTTTAGGAAGACCATGTCCTACTGGGGCTTCCCTGGTGGCTTAGTTGGTAAAGAATCCATCTGCAATGCAGGAGACCCAGTTTGATTCCTGTGTCAGGAAAAAAACCCTGGAGAAGGGATAGGCTACCCACTCCAATATTCTTGGGCTTCCCTTATAGCTCAGCTGGTAAAGAATCTGCCTGCAAAATGGGAGACCTGGATTCAATTCCTGAGTTGGGAAGATCCCCTGGAAAAGGGAAAGGCTACCCACTCCAGTATTCTGGCCTGGGGTCGCAAAGAGTCAGACACGACTGAGAACTTTCCCATGCTCTAGTGAGGAGGGAGAGCAGTGGAATCATCCCCATGCTAGAGCCCTAAGCCTGAGTCTTACAGGGATTTATAGCTCAGCTCTGTTAGTGTAACGGCACCGCTCGTTACAACAATTTTCGTTTATATTAGACTTATTTTAATCATTATGAAAGCCTATGTCATTTTTACATGGAGCAGTTTATGCATTAGGTAAAGCCAAACCTTTTAAACTTTAAAATAATTTTCTTTTAATTTTTTACATTTCTAAAAGTTATTTTGAAAACAATAGTATTTCTTTCTTATCTACCCATATGTTAAAATATAATTTGAAATTATATATATGCAATGGGACAACCACAACCAAACAAAACCTGCTGTTTTTTATTTCTGTAACAAAAACAATTTTTTAAAAAATTTGAACATCACTGTTTGTAAGTACTAATTTTGAAGAATTTTTATAATTCACCCAGTTTAACACTGTTGTATTTTATTTCTGCAACTGCTGCTGCTAAATCGCTTCAGTCATGTCCGACTCTGTGTGACCCCAGAGACGGCGGCCCCCCAGGCTCCCCCGTCCCTGGGATTCTCCAGGCAAGAACAAGTTAAAAACAACAAATATTTGAACATCAGTTATAAGTACTGATTTTAAAGGATCTTTATGACTTAGTCAAATTGTAATGGTTAGCTACTTCCAAAACCACATCTAACTTTCTGTGAAAAATCAAAAAACGTCCTTGTACATTTTTTCCTTCAGAATTTTTATAGTATCATAAGAAAAATGAGCAAAAGACTTGAACGCTTCCCAAAAGATGAATCCAAATAAATAGCCACGTAGAATTTCCATATGTCACACAGACACAAAATGAAAACGCCAGTCCTGATTTTAAAAGGCAGATAATGACAGCTTTTGGTTGTTTGCAGTTGCAAACAATACTTCAGCCAACATCCTTTTACATGTACAAATCTTCTGTAGCGCAGACAAGTAGAATGTCTAGGCCACAGAAAGTGGATGTCTCCTTTCAGAATGGAACTGCTTTGCTGCCTTCTGAGCTAGTTCTTTCCAACTTAACTCCTACCTTGTATGAGTGCCTGTTTCACCACACCCTGATCACAGCCAGCACTATCAAACTCTACGTTTTTTTCCTATTTGATGAACTTTTCAAATGTTACTTGTGGTTTTAATTAGCTTTTATCTGATTACTAGTAAAATTGAGCATTTTGGCATATGTTTATTGGCCGTCTGTCTTTTTTGCTTTCTGTAAATTGCCTGTTCATACCCTTTGCCCACTTTTATATTAGGTCATTCCTACATTGATTTATAGTTCTTTATAGTGGTTCAGTTGCTAAGTCACGTCAGACTTGCAACCCCATGGACCGTAGCCCACTAGGCTCCTCTGTCCATGGGATTTCCCAGGCAAGAATACTGGAGTGGTGTGCCATTTCCTTCTCCAGGGGATCTTCCTGATGGAAGGGTTGAGCCCTGTGTCTCCTGCATTGCAGGTGAATTCTTTACTGCTGAGCTACCAGGGAAGCTCATAAGTCTTGTGATCTTTGCTTATATATGTTACATATATTTTCCCAGTGATTCTTCTTTATTTTGTATTGATTGATTGATTGGCTAATGCATGGATGCTACGTTGCTTCAGTTGTCTCGGACTCTTTGTGACCCTATGGACTGAGCCCTCCAGGCTCTTCTATTCATGGGGAATCTCCAGGCAAGAATACTGGAGTGGGTTGCCATGCCTTCCTCCAGGGGATCTTCCCCATCCACGGATCAAACCCGAGTCTCTTATGTCTCCTGCATTGGCAGGCAGGTTCCTTATCACTAGCAGCAGCAGCATTGCCATCTGGGAAGCCTGATTGATTGGTTAAAGCATAGTTGATTTATATTAGTTTCAGGTGTAAACCATAATGATTCAATATTTTCATAGAATATACTTCTTTTAAAGTTATAAAATATTAGCTATATTTCCTGTGCTGTACAATATATCCTTGCATCTTACCTATTTTATTATACATAGTAGTTTGTACCTTTTAATCACCTACGCTTACTTGCCCCTTTTCACCATGCCTCTTCCCACTGGTAACCATTAGTTTGTTCTGTTTCTGTGACACTATGTTGTTACAGTCATTCATTTGATTTTTAGATTCTACATATGTGATAATATCACATATGAACTCTTTATATAACAAAACATAATCCTTTGTCATCCTTGTTGCATTTATTTTTCTACATCTGTTTGTTTTTCACTTATTCTCTTTTTTTTTTTTTTTTCCCTTCCCCTTTCTAATTGTTTCTGTCTCAAAATGTTTGGCAGATTGACCAGTGGAGCCATCCGAGCTTCAGAGTTTCTGTATTGGTTTCTAATTGTAGTTTCAATTTCCTAAATAGTTTATAGAACTATCATATTTTCTATTTATTTTTGTGCCAGTCTTAATAAGTTCTGTTTTTCTAGGAGTGAATTCATAAATTTATGCAAAAAGGTAGTGACATCCTCCTATTTGTTTAAACATCTGTAGGATTTGTAGTGATGCATCATTTTGCATTTTTTATATTCTTAATATTGCTGCTTTTTCTCCATTTTTTTATTAGTTACTTGTTGCCAGGGATATCAGTTCTTTTTCAGAGAACCGAGTTTTAGTTTTGTTAGTTCTCCCCAGTCCATATTGACTTCACTCGCTTCTTGCAGAGTTCATTCACTGGTGCAGAATTCTGGCTTGGTAACAGCTTTCTTTCAGCCCTTAGTGATAGCATCCCCTGGCTTCCAGCTTTCTCTTTCCATCAGCTTTCAGGCTTGTTTTTCTGAAGGTGATTTTAATATTTTCTCTGTCCTTGATTTTCTGCAGTTTTAATAAGACATCTAGCCATAACTTTCTGTTTTTATTAGGATTATGAGTTTTCATTTTATGTCTGATCTACAAATGTGATTACCTGATGACGTCTGTCTTTTCACTGGTTATTTCTTTATTCTCAGTTGGGAAGACCTTGCCGCTCTCAAGTGTTGAAAAATTGTCCTCTAGGTTTTCTATGGACTCTATTTTAGTGTAAAGTGAGAAGTGGGGATCTGAATTGTTTTAGTGCTATATCTTCAAATGGGTGATCAATTATTGTAGAAAATCAATTATTCTAGCAAGTTTTATTATCATATTTTAACTATTTTCAGCACTTTTTTGTATATTAAAATCTTACACATAGTAGTAGAATCTGTAGGGGGAGGAGTTAGCTCTCTGATATCAGTGGCTGCTTCTCTTTAATCCAGATTTTATTTAAACTGTGTTCCTCACCAATTTTGCAGGACAGCACCCGTGTTTTTCATGTAAAGTGTCTGGTACGGATGTGAAGCGTTGCTCTGTCAGTACTTGTGGGAAATTTTACCATGAAGCCTGTGTCCGCAAATTCCCCACTGCCATCTTTGAATCAAAAGGCTTCCGCTGTCCCCAGCACTGCTGTTCTGCCTGCTCTATGGAGAAAGATATCCACAAAGCAAGTAAAGGTAAAACAAAGCTAAGGAAGGGGACAACGTTTGGGGTTAAGTGCAATGGCAAACAGTAAGCACATTATTATAAAGAACATTGGGCATCCTCCCTTTGTTTATCTATAGCTATTGCAGCTGGGCCACAGTAGATAGTAAAGTAAGTGGTAAATAGATAGTAAAATAAAATTAGAAAAATAAGATAGTAAAAAACACAGTCATATCTGACTCTCTGTGACCCCAGAGACTGTAGCCCACCAGGCTCCTCTGTCCTTGGGATTATCCTGGCAAGAATACTGGAGTGGGTTGCCATTTCCTTCTGCAGGGGATCTTCCCAACCCAGGGATCAAACCTGTGACTCCTGCATTGGCAGAAGGATTCTTGGCCACTGAACCACCAGGAGAGCCCTAAGATACGTGGATACTAGGTTCTAATTCAGACCATGAGAAAAAAATTCCGTATGTTCAAAATTACCCCTGAAATTCCTTCAGCAGGTGCCCTATTGGCGACCCCCGTTTCTCCAGCACTGGGGAGGACACAGGTTTTGAGTGACCTCTAGACGGGCACTGCGTTTAGGAACCATACGGCATAGAAACGGCAGAGCCAAACTAGCGAGGAGATTTCGTTCTACTATAACCAGCATCATCCTGGGTCCCCAAAGATCTCCCTTTGTGTCAGCAGATGCCTTGTGACCCAGGTTCCTCACTGACCGTCTTCCAACAGGTCGCATGGTGAGATGTCTGCGGTGCCCAGTCGCCTACCACTCCGTAGATGCTTGCATTGCCGCCGGCAGCACCCTTGTGTCTTCCTGCGTTCTCATCTGCAGTGATCATTCCACACGGAGCAGTGGCTCTTCCTCTGCTGTAAATGTAGGCTTTTGTTTCGTTTGCGCCAGAGGTGAGTCTCAGTCCTTTCTCTTTGGGTCTTTCTGGGTTCATTGGTATATTTCCCGGTTAAAATCGAGTTCCAGGAATACCCCTAAGAGAGATGAACACTTCCAGCAACCAGTCCCTTTTGTTACATTAGATACTCAGACTGTTAGAATATTAATCCTTCCATAAATTAAGGTAAATTCTGCTTAATTGCTTAGTAACTTAGAATTAAAGATGAATGCTCAGTGTTCCTGTCTGGAGCATCAAAAGATTACAGTTGACCCTTGAACCACATGGGTTTGAACTACCCGCATCTACTTGTGTACACTATTTTCTCAATGTGTACTCCAATGTTGGTGGAATCCACAGATGCGAGAGACGACTGTAAAGTTACAAAGGATTCTGACTGTGGGGGGGTCAGCGCCCCTAACCCCCAGATTGTTTAAGGGTCAACTCTCTTTACTTTTCCAAACAATTCTTCGGTTTGAAATAGAATCTTCTCATGTCATATTATGTAATCTAGAGTTTTCAGCTAATTTAGATTTCACTTGCAAGGCAAGAAGAGCACATTTATTTTTCAATTATTTATGTTGTATTTTATCATGTTTTGGTCTGGCATCAAGGGAGGCCTAATGGGATACAGCCAAGGCAACATATGGGGTGTATTAGTTAAGAGCCTGCAGTGCAGGCTTTCTTACTTGCCAGCTGTTGATATTTAAGTCTGCCAAGAGATTGATCAATTAAAAACAATATTGTGTCCCTGAGGGTGTCATGAACTTAAGTGCGTGATAAATCTAAAGTAAAATTTCTTTAGTTGGATATGATACGGAGTATTCAGCTTTACAAAATGTCTCAGCTGTTTTATAGTAAAAACAATTTTTAGTGTAATGTTTATTGTAATCTAATGGTGGATTCATGTCAATGTATGGCAAAACCAATACAGTATTGTAAAGTAAAATAAAATAAAAATAACAATTTTTAATTAAAAAAAAAGTGTAAGCATTTTAGAAATAACTAATATCTCCAAACACAGTTTGTTGGGATTTTTTTGTTATAAATGCTGAGTTTTCTAAACTTCCCTTAGTGTGAAATTCTTAAAAGGATTCTATGGCATGTCAGGCCTATTAGATTATGTTTAGCCCATATTGTGAAAGGTGAAAGTGAGCCTGGTGGGCTGCCGTCTATCGGGTCACACAGAGTCGGACACGACTAAAGTGACTTAGCAGCAGCAGCAGCAGCCCATATTGTGGAGAAGGCAATGACATCCCACTCCAGTACTCTTGCCTGGAAAATCCCATGGATGGAGGAGCCTGGTGGGCTGCAGTCCATGGGGTTGCTAAAAGTTGGACATGACTGAGCAACTTCACTTTCACTTTTCACTTTCATGCATTGGAGAAGGAAATGGCAGTCCACTCCAGTGTTCTTGCCTGGAGAATCCCAGGGACGGGCGAGCCTGGTGGGCTGCTGTCTATGGGGTTGCACAGAGTCGGACACGACTGAAGCAACTTAGTAGCAGCCCATATTGAAAAAGAAGTTTGAGATCTTGTTTTCTTTTTTAAAGAATTTTTTATTGGAGTATAGTTGCTTTACCACCTTGTGTCAGTTTCTGCTGTACAGCAAAGTGAATCAGCTCTATATTTACATATATCTTAACCCTTTGTTTGGATTTCCTTCCCATTTAGGTCACCACAGAGCACTGAGTAGAGTTCCCTGTGCTGTACAGGAGGTTGTCATTAGTTATCTACTTTATACATAGTGGTTGTGTTTTGTTTTGTTTTGGAAGACAATTCTTTCATTTGGTGAAAGTACTATAAAATATTTTTAATAGAATTTAGCTAGTATGATAGATCTTGAGTTGTTTTACTTTTGTAACTCTCATTAAAAAAAAAAAAAAAAAAAGACCAGAGGAGGTGGACAGTAAAGAGTTAAGTAACTGGTAGTCCTTCTTGTAGCAGCCAGCTGAGTCAGTGTACACATTGCTTTGAGCTGGCCTGTTTGGCAAGCATGTGGGGCGGCCACCGTCAGAAGTGCTGGGTAGAGCAGTGAGGGCAGCTGTATTCTGCCCTGAAGGCTGGATGGCACAGGGAGGAGAAGATGGGAGAAGATGTCTCATGCCACATTGCATTAGCCAAAGAAAATCAGCATGTGCCTTGTCCATCTTCCCATTCCTAAGAAAGGAATGCTAGGGTGAAAATACTGAACTAACAACTGAATGACCAGCTTTAGAGACTTTCAGATAGATGAGTGTCAGCAATAACATAAAGTCTCTGTTGCTTATATTACTTTTACTCACTTTCACTTGGAGTGATGGAGGGAGGGGGTGTGTGTGTGTGTATGTGTAACTGAGCCAACATTTTATTAATAATACCAAGTTTAAAACTATCATGTTGGCTTACTCGGGAGTACATTCTGAATCAAGTACCATCAGTAAGTATATCAACCAATTTTTTTTTTTTTTGCTCTATTTCATTCAATAATTGAGTGACCTTTAAAGCAGGTATTTTTTTATATAAGTAAGGTAGAAAATGACCCCTTGTCAAGGAACCTAGTTTTAGAGCAAATTCTAACCATTTTAAGTTTAACTTTCATGCCTTGATTGAAAGCTTGACATAATGGAAACTCAATGTTTTAACAACAGGATCACATTTGGATTTTATCAGTTTGGCAGTTATTCTGCAAGATTTGCTGTACTGAAATGCCTTTTTAAGAACAAGATTACTTAATTCCCAAATACTCTAACTGCAGCTTTGCACAGTAAACAGAAACTTTCATTTTCTTTTCCAGCATTTTACAGAAACTTATTCTAAATAGATCAGTGCTAGGATTTGAGAAGGGCTTAAAAGTTCTCCAGAAGTAAATGATATGTGTTCCTTTATCAGTACTTATAGAGGGTCTCCTTTTTAAAGGGGATCTAATTGTAATAAATCCACACATTAAAAGGGATACTTCAGTCCTTTATGTTTTGGCATTAGGAAACTTAGCTTGTGTTGCAGTTGTTTCTCTCTCTGCACAGAGGATTTTTGTCTTAGTTCTTGGTTATTGGTTGTTTAAAATCATTAAGCTAATTCTTAAAGCCTGAAATATCTGGAAATATTTTTGGAAATGCTTCAATGTTTAGAGGAACAACCCACCTCCCCTGCCCCTCATGGTGTCATAAGTGCCATTTCAGTGCAGTAGAGATTCTTCAGCATTCCCTTCCATCTGGAGGGTGCTGTAAAATAAAAGTTACTTAACATTCTAAGTTGTTCTTCCTTATTTAAAAGCCACTGTACCACTTTTCTCTATTAAGTGTATAAAATTCATTCAATATTATATAACCTTTATTCAAAGATTCTTCTGTATTACCAGTTAGCAATTTCAAGTTCCATTCACATGAGAGATATTTCCTGAATCTGTCTCAGTGTTGGGCAGCACCAAATGAAGATAACATCCACCAAAAGTAATAAATGGTCACCCCTTTAGAAACAAAACTCTTCCCTCTTCTCAAAAAGATCTCTATGAAGCTGCTGTCATGATGTGTACTGTAAAGTCTTAGATTGTTATAAACTGACCAGTAACCACAAACAGAAACTTTCCCTGGTCTTGCAGGTCCCTTGGCTACAGGATGGACTTAACTCGGGGCAGGAGGAGGAGGGAGGGAGGAGAGGTGTATGCTACAGGTGGGTTAGAGCAGATGGTGTTTTCCTCCAATAGGGCAGCTGTATTAGTGGATTGAAAGGACATTTTTATAAACCCTTAATTTGGTTATTATCCTAGCAGGACAAAATTTTAAAGATTTGCAGCACCTCAGTGAAGTTCAGCAACTTACAGCATCTTTAAAATCATGTATCATACTGATAGAGGAAAGCGTCATTGTCTGGCTGAGAAAGCTGGAATTTGAGGGTATCTAAAGATCTTAGCAGAGAGGAAGGGAGGCCCGATTCTGCCATTCAGTGCTGCTTGATGTATTGAAGGTGACCAGGGTCTCTACTGTGTCATGTAGACAGTTCTTATTTCTACTATTAAGTGATATGTCATTTTGTTCTTTGGGTTGTCATCATAGTCCTTCCAAACATTGAGGAACATAGCTCTGTTTTCCAGAGTGGGTTTTCAGAACGACATCAAACACAGTTTAATCCTCAAATTTGAGTTTTTTTCCTGGGTATGTAGATTTCTATGTAGAGATAGGGCATTGAGTAGCCTAAACTCCCTTTACTAACTGTAGAAAGCTTTTCTGTCAGATCTTTCTTTTTCTTCATATTCTTTTTCCCCCACCTTGAAGCACAGCTACATAGTAGGTGTTGGTTTATTTTTCCTTATGGAATCATGGGTAGTTTCATTGCAGCTCACATCTTTCTGTTTGTCTCGTATAGGGCTGATAGTGCAGGACCATTCAGACCCCATGTTCAGTTCCTATGCCTATAAGTCCCACTACCTACTGAACGAATCAAATCGTGCAGAGTTGATGAAATTACCTATGATTCCTTCTTCGTCAGCTTCCAAAAAGAAATGTGAGAAAGGTAATAATCAAAATAGTTTATCTCTTACTTTTATTTTTGCATTTCCTATTTTTTTCTCTTTAAATGAAGGGGGAAAATGTATGCCTGTCAAGCACCATCTGTTGCTTTCAGTAAATTCTACCTTGGTGGCTGTGACTGTCTTCATATGGCTGCAAAATTATTAAAAAGGGCTTAAAATAATTCTGCTATTACAAATTTTTACTTACACTTCTTGAATAAATTTTTGCACATTCCATATATCTATAGTTATTAAAATTGAAAGACTAGGATTCTGCTTAATATAGAAATGTATTCTGAGACCTCTTTCTCTTTTGCCTGAACTACCATTCATGTTAGACTAGAAGAGACAGGATGTAATTTGTACTAACATTCAACTAAATAACAAGATAGGTTATTAAACAGAAGGGAAAAAAGATAACTGACACTTAAAATTTTGATTCTGGAATACATTCTATCATTTTGTTTCTTAAATGTTTCCTATGAAAACTAATTGCCCTTCTCTCAGGAGACATTGGTGGGCAGCTGGGAGAATGCACAAATACTGGAGCTTGAAAGGCAGCCCAGCAGAACTGAAGAGTAGCTTATAGATAATTTATCCAGAGAACAAAGAGCTAAATGTATATATTTATATTCTCCCAGTTATCTATGGAAGAAAAATCTTGTGTTTTGCCTTACAGAGCCTACATGTAACACAGGGTGGCAGGGGGTGGAGGGGGGAGTAATTTAACAATAATGTATTATTGGGGGAGTTATTATTCTAAAGGGTAAAATAAATAACCTAGAAGGTGAAGGCCTTTTCCTGTATACATTTCCATTATGATCTGGGGCCAGGCTCAGAATCTTTAAAGAAAATTTAATTCATTTTTTTTTCTTTCTTTGTGTTGCCTGCTGCTGATGTATGTTTGCTGTTTGTCAGACATCTGAAGTAGCGACCCATGACTAAAGGAAAGTATAACTAAGCAAGTTGGTTAGAACTCACGGAGAAGGAGGTTGAGAGACTATTGACTTTTTTGTCTGTTTTCCATTGAAGTCACAATATGGCATCTTACTGGTGGTACCACCTGTTTCCAAAAAAGAGATGGACACGGGTCTGACTAATTCCATAGTGCAGTAAAATTAGACTACCCAAGGCATTTTAGAAAATGCCTGATTTCCCTGCTGGCGCCTTTATAAAATTAGACAAATTCAATTGTTGCTTACTTTGTGTTCAGTACTCGGTATTGGCCTTGACATGAATTGAAATTATTTTGAGCCCTCTGTTTGCTTAGCTTGAACCGTTGTCTTTCTTCTCTCGCACCCTAAAGCAGTTTTCTTGCATAGCACCAAGGTGGAGTGTTCATATTTTTATTTTTCTATTTCCCTGTGTATTTTTGTCAAAAAATCTGATGATTTTCACTGATGATTCAGGGTCTGTATTTCCTCTGAAATAAGACTTAAAATTCAGGACTATTCCGTAATATTAAAAAATGGCCAGCCTGACTTTTCCACATCAACCCAAATAATCACATGTCCTCAAAGCTATTTGCAAAGACTGCTCTCCCTACTGGTCATTTCTTTCTGATGGAAAAGTGAATTATTTCATTTTACTTTAAACTTACAGAAGAATTCCCTACCTAAGCTGAGACCACTCAGGCAGCTAATCTCTAGGTTGGAGAATTGAAACAATTAATTCACACTGAGATCTGCAGACAAAGGGGAAAATCCAAATGATGGAAGTAAAAGCTTTTAAGCAGAGGAAATATAGTAATTTAATTCATCACTGATTGTACATGGATTTTCTTTTTGTTTTTATGTTAATTAGTTAGAAGTTTGAAAGTCTACAGGAAGACAAGATTTTCTGGAAAATTGATAGCAAACGCTCAAAAGGTTGGAGCATATAATTTGATAAAGTTGTATAGTGGGCTCTTAACCTTTTGCTTACAAGACTTTAAATCTCCATACACTTATGGGTTATATACTTGGTTTTTTAATGGAAAAATGATTTTTTTTTACAGTAAATGTCTTTATTGTATTTCATCTTCAGTGATTAACATTCTTCCCTGTCACTTGTTGAAATACCTAATCTCCCCTCAAATTTCTTTAATTTTTTGCATTTAAAAATAATATTGTTTCATTTGCTGCACCTGTTTTTGTCTTAATACAGAGATCATTTTGTGTTTTTAAAAGGAGAGGATTTTGCTAGGCTACTTAAAGAGATCTCCTTGTATGTGATACTTGATTCTACCTGATACTTCTTTCATGCTATAAAGCAGTGGTTCTCGATATGTCAGAAAATATTACAAACAAAGTTTTGAACTATGCTTAGTATTTCAGAAAGTCTAACAGAATCAGCCATTTGTGCAAAATACAGTTGCATGAGTTTCTCTGTATTTGGCTATGATTTTAATAATTTAATATGATAAGACAGTTTTGTTACTGGGATCTGAAGCTCCAATTGGCTATTAGATATTTCTGTAGTTAATTAAAACATAAAAAATAATTGTGGCTTTTAAAATTTTTGTTTGTTTGTTTTGGTGGGTTTTTTGGTTGATAAAATATTTGAAAACATGAGTCCATGGGAAAGGGGATCGTTAGAGATGAAAAAGTTGTAAACCACTGCTGTATAGCCTGTTTGACTTTTTTTGTCTTTCCTGAAAAGGTAATGATAATGTAATCACAAATTCAAGATCTTTTTGCTTTTCTGTATGCTTCCAAGTGAAGAAAAAAGTAGTGGTCAGCCTATTGGCTATTTTCATTCTCGCTAATATTGTTATAAAGGGATTTAGTTAGCTGTGCCACTGGATTAAAATACAAAGATGACCATTGTTTACTTTCTTAGCTCTCAAGGAGAAAAAAAAGAGTACATATTTTTCTGAAAATCTGTTCTCACATCTACTCAAGGCTAAAGATTTTATGCATCTATTTGTCATATGTTAAGAGTCTTAACCCCCGGCTAAACCAGTGCCTCATTAGTCCTCATTTCAGAGGGGTGAAGAGTCATATTTTTCCTACTCACAGTTCCTCACTCGTTCTGAGTTTCTGGCCACTGAAGCCCTCCCTAGGAAGGACTGAAGTAGCTAAGTCTGTTTATTGTCTTGTATTTTAATCCATCACTACAATATAACTCAATCCCTTTGTTAATTTCTCTCAATCTGAATCACATTTAATGCACTGAAAAGATAACTTTCTTGTCTCTCTTTCCTCTCTTAGTTATTAAGACTGTTTGTTTGTTTCAAGGTGGACGACTGCTCTGCTGCGAGTCATGTCCAGCCTCCTTCCACCCGGAGTGCCTGAGCATAGAGACGCCCGAAGGCTGCTGGAACTGCAATGATTGCAAAGCTGGCAAGAAGCTGCATTACAAGCAGATTGTTTGGGCCAAATTGGGAAATTACAGGCAAGTTTTTCCAAGGACAAAGAGGAAGTATTCAATCACTGTTGAGTAGTTCACGTCTATACAAGCGTGGCCAGGAAACAGGTACAACACATAGCACAGCCACTTCCTCAGAAAAAGAAAGAAAACATTTTTAGTCTGGGCTTTCAGAAGACTGGGAAGGCTAGTGGTTGTTAGATTCCCCCACCCCACCCCCCCTTTTTTTTTGGTTGATTGACTTTTGTTTTTAAGTTCTGAAAGTTATTTTATCCTAATGAACTATGGTACTAATAGGATTTAAAATAAAAGGTTTCATATGGATAGTGGGGAAGACTTTTTTTTTGCATTCTAATTAGATTTATGTTCATTTCTGGTTTCTAATGAAGTTAACAGTTTATATTCTGGCCAAAATAACTCTTTCTGACCCTAAATCTGTTTTATTATATTTCTAGCTAGAAGCTCTAAACTATGTGCAAAGAGGGAGCTTTTCAGAATTTAGAGAGAGAGGTTATTTCATTAGGAGCCTTTAGTTCTTAAGGGAATGAAGCAAGAAGTATGCGTGGTTGCCATTATTTTATTAAATCTTTCTCCTCTTAAGCCTATTTTTAACAAATCTTCACGCAAAAGGATAGTGATATGTTTTTTAAATTTTACATTCTACATTTTGAAGTATATGTTTATTATTTTACTAAGAAAATGGATACTATTCAAAAGAACACAGTAAAGTTCTGCTTTTCAATTAGAATCCTAAATGTGTTTCTATAGAATTTCAAACATGCTGTAATTTTTTAAAAGAAGAGTTCTGTCATTTTCTCTGTTTTAAATACACTGCTTGCTTACCTATTTAACCTTAAAAACTTCATTTTTAGCTGAGATAAGGGGCATTGAGAAGCTCCCCTCCAACCAATTTTTTTAACAAATGACAGGAAACTTCCATGTTCTTTTTTTTTTTTTTAATGGACAGTTTTGACTATATAAATAATTTTCCACTTATAGCAAAAGATATAAAGTTTTGAAAGGCAAATATCAAACCAGGTGAACTCTTCTACTCTCAGTAAGAAAAGAAAAATACCTTCCTGAAGGAAAAAGGAACAGAGAAAAGCCAGTTTGCAGAAGAAGAGCAAATGGAAAATAAACATGTGAAAAGTGCCCTGCCTCACTAAAAATGTACATGAAAAAAACAAAGTTTATTTTCAATTAACAGGCTGGCAGAGATTTAAGAATACTAATTCTGCAGCTCAGGTGGGCCTGGAGAGACAAGGGCTCCTGTACAAGAAAGGCATCATGTGACAGGACTGAACTGTGCGCCCCTGGACCCAGCACTTCCCCTCAAGGAATACATCTAAGGAAAGACACTGGACAGACAGGCAAAAATGTCCTCATAGGGATGTTCACTGCAGTATTGTTTCTAAGTGCAAAAGGAATCCAGATGGTCAGTCAGTAGTCCATACTGCAGGATGCCTAGAAGACAAAAGGAGAGTAAAGCTCATGGTAACATGGGAAATGGCCACAGTGTCCAGTTACCTTCAGGAAGCATGTTACATAGCACATAGATTATCTCTCTGTCTACATATACAACTTGTAAAAACTGGAGATCTCGATATAATATGTGTGTATTATTACCTGGAAAAAACATCTAACGTTAACAGTCTGAGGCATGAGATTATAAGGAGGAAGCGTGTTCAGCTTTTCTGTTACACATTTCTGCATTGTTTTAATTTTTAAAAGAAACTACATTTTTGTGTATGAAACTACGTTTAATAATTTTAAAGGTATGTCCTTTTTTAATTGAAGTGTAGTTATAGTGTTGTGCTAATTTCTGCTGTTACAGCAGACTGACTCAGCTACATACATACATACATTCTTTTTTATATTCTTTTATGGCTTATGGCAGGGGATTGGATATAGTTTCCTGTGCTCTACAGGAGGACCTTGTTGTTTATCCATTCTCTACGTAATAGTTTGCATCTATTAACCCCAGACTCCCACCTCTTCTTCTCCCTCCATCCCCTTGGCAACCACCCGTCTGTTTTCTCCGTGAGTCTGTTTTCTCCATGAGTCTGTTTTCTCCTGAGTCTGTTTCTGTTTTGTAGATAAGTTCACGTGTGCCCTGTTTTAGATTCACATAGGAGGGCTAGCATGTGTACTGGTCTTCCCCTTTCTGGCTCCCTTCACTTAGTAGGATAGTCTCCAGATGCTCCCGTGGTGCTGCGAGCAGTGTTCTTGGTTCTTGCTCGTGGCTGAGTCACGCTCATGGCGTAGGTGCACCGCTTCCTCTTCACTCGCCCATCTGCAGTGGGCAGTTAGGTGGTTTCCCTGTCTTGGCTGTTGTAAGTACTGCGGCTGCGAACATAAGGGTGCACGTGTCTTCTTGAATCATGGTTTTGTCAAGTATGTGTCCAGCAGTGGGATTGCTGGCTCATATTGTAGTTCTGTTTTTAGTTTTCTGAGCACCCTGCATACTGTTCTCCATAGTGACCATACCAACTTACATTCCCAGCAACAGTGTAGGAGGGTTCCCTTTGCCTCACACCCCCACCAGCATTTGTTATTTGCAGACCTTTTAATGATGGTGATTCTGACTGGCACACAGTGCTTTTATAATTAAAAAAATATATATTTTCCAGGAGAGGATAGGTACAGGTTTGATGAATAATAGATAAGATATTCCCAGATAAGAAATATCAGAAATAGTAAGAAGGCTTTGTTGTTGTTTAGTCACTCAGTTGTCTCTGACTCTTTTGCAACACTATGCACTGTAGCCTGCCAGCCTTCTCTGACCATGGGATTTCCCAGGCAAGAATACTGGAGTCAGTTGCCATTTTCCTCTCCGGGATTGTCTCCTGCATCAACCCCTCATCTCGTGAATTGACAGGCAGATTCTTTACCACTGAGCCACCAGGGAAGCCCCAAGGTCTTCAAATAAATTTCAGAATGTTTCCTTTTTAAAACTTTCTTTTGCCTTTAAAAAAAATGTAATTGACATTATGTTAGCTTTAGGTATACAATATGATGACTTGACATTTGTATACATTGCAAAACAGTCACCACAATAAATCTAGTTAACATCCATCACCATATATAAAGTTAGGCCCAAAGCAGAGCTTCCATTCACAGGCCAGTGACATTTTAGCTGCCTGATTTGTATCCATGGACTAATAAGTAATGTATTTTTTCCAGTCAGGCCTCTCTGGGCCCCATGAGACTGTTTCTTTTCAATGACTAGTTATTCTGATGTGAGACTTCCTGGGGGAGACTTGGGCCTGGAACAAGGCTGGCAGAAATCACACTCCCGTCTGTCTGAGCCACTATGTGTGGTTACCACTTGCACCTGACATGTGGCCTTAACACAAATCAGAAACACAACCACTGCCCAGCCTGCTTTGAGAGGAACCAAATAGTGATCACACAGAATAGTGTTGTTTTTAACAATTTGAACAAAGGCTTCTACCCATGTTTTAATTAACCCATAGGTGAACATGGGGTGCTTTTAGGTGAAGCATGTTCATCATCTATCTTCCCAATAATGTCATTCATTATTCATTAAATAAATGGCTTTATGAGGCATGTATAAAATGAGACTGAAAAAAATTAAGTTTGTGTGCATCTACTGTTGGTATCAACGATCTCATGTACTCCCGGGACTTCCCCCTTCAGTTCCTGACTTGCCCAGTTGCAGGAAATCCTCCGGTGCACCTCGCAGGTGGATCCCCCAGGGATCGCTGGGGACCAGTCATCACGTGAAGCCTGATTTTTTCAGGCCTGCCCCAAATCCCAAGTCTATTATGATCTGAAATGAATTTGATTCTGAAAAACACACTGATACAAGCCTAGTACATTTGACCAGAAAATATTTTATCCTGGTTGATTAGAGAGTCAGAAAATGCCAGTTTGAATGGGAGCAGGCATTCTCCCATCAGTTTATTCTGATTAGCATCAGTTTATTCTCAAATGATTCCCTTGACTGCCAGGAATAAACTTCTGTAGCATGAAAGACAATCTTGGAATTAAGAATGTCACATTTGGAGAAAAACGTGACTTTTCCAGGACTGAAATCTAGCTTGGAATATTTTATTGGCCAATTCTAATTCTTAAGTGGTATTGTAGGTTCACTGTTAACCTTATTAGTGTGCTTTATTCTTATGATATATATACTTTTATAAATACAAATATTAATATTTAAGGAAGAAATCAAATTGGGTGTTTAGGGCCTAGTTTGTTTAGTCTATGTTCACCATCTCATTCATTAATTTGTTCATCAGTATGTTGTTAAATAATGTGTGGTTTGGGCAGGATTAAAGATAAGCGAGGTGTTCTGTGTCCTTAGATTTGCAATGAAAATTACAAAGTACAAAACCTGTGTCCTTCGGCTCCCTCCAGCCATGTAAAGCATAGTGCAACTCTCCATCCTTCCTCTTTCAGATGGTGGCCTGCCGAGATCTGCAACCCCCGGTCTGTGCCGCTGAACATCCAGGGCCTCAAGCATGACCTGGGCGACTTCCCCGTGTTCTTCTTCGGCTCTCACGACTACTACTGGGTCCACCAGGGCAGAGTGTTCCCTTACGTCGAAGGAGACAAAAGCTTTGCCGATGGACAGACCAGTATTAACAAGACCTTCAAAAAAGGTACGTCTGATGACATTCACCGTTGCTCAGAACCGACTTTCCTGTTGATCTCTCTGCACTCCTCACTCACAGAGGACATGTGGTGTTAGGAAGTTTCACCAGGTGTTATGACCTGGCGTCCATAGTTTCCAGTCATGTTAGAACCACCTCACAATCCAGTCATTTAGGAAACACTCGTTCAGTGGAGTAGACTGTGCTGTGTATGTGAAAGAAATTTCCTCAGTGATCTTACTACAGACGTAGAGATTTTTCTGGGAACGCAGAGTCTCCTTAATTAAGTGAAGCACCTTTGCCACAGAAGAGTAGTCAACACTTCCCATGACGAGCCTTACAGCTGTTTTCTGTAAAATTTTTTGGTGTCTAATTTTGTTAAACTTTTTTTTTGCTGTGTATTGAAGTTAATCCGATCTACAAACAATGTTGTGATGGTTTCAGGTGAATAGCAAAGGGACTCAGCCATGCATATCTATCTGTCCATTCTCCCCCCAAATTCCCCTCCCATCCAGGCTGCCACATAACCTTGAGCAGAGTTCCCTGAGCTACATAGTAGGTCCTGGTTGGTTTCCATTTTAAATATAGCTGTGTGTTCGTCTCCATCCCATACTCCAGAACTGTCTCCCCACCCTCTGGCAGCCATAAATTCGTTCTCTAAGTCTTAAGAGCTGTTTTTGCAAGAAGTTGACTGGAAGTTTAGCTTTCTGGGGAAGAGTGAAGTGAATTTAAATCTGGTACAAGGTAAAAGCTGCTCTCAGGTTCCTGTGGAAACCCCTGACCATTGAAGGGGGCCTCTTCTCCAAGGTGGCAGCTTGCACAGAGCAGGGTTCAGCTGCAGATGAATTATATCCCATTTCAATGGTGATAAATGGTTACTTCCAGGACATAATTTTAAAAAGAAAACCTCAGGTCCCATTCGGTGCATGGGGAAGGCAGGGTAATAACAACTCTCCTAGTGGTTTTTGTTTATTTGGTGTGGGGTATTTATATGCTTTGTCTGGTCTTATTGGCAGCATTGGAAGAAGCTGCAAAACGTTTCCAAGAATTGAAAGCACAAAGAGAAAGTAAAGAAGCACTAGAGGTTGAAAAAAACTCAAGAAAACCCCCTCCATACAAACACATCAAAGTGAGTCTTCACCCACGAAAATGCTGGTATTTATTTGACAGACAAGGTGAAACTGCTTTCTTAGTAATTAGAAGGCCCTGACTGATTTGTAAAAACTTTATGCTGATTACAGCTCAGTCTGTGCAGAACAACCTGACAGCTTCTGCTGGAGCATCCGCTGGGAGCCGAGGCTGCTGCGCCGGGAGGGCGGGGGCTTTGACGAGTGAGCCCCTCATACTGAGGAGCAACACGTTTGATGGGAATTTCTGTGCTTGCTCCTCAGCCTGTCCTGTAACCAGCAAGAATATAGGGATTTAGCCCCTTTCTTCCAGAGAGCCCAGAGCTGTTTTCAACTTTATGAAATTGTCATCAACTGGTAGGAGGGGAAAGACACAGGATAAATGAGGACTCGCATCAGGTTTTGGTATTTTTGTCAACTTAAGAGAGACTTAAGAGAGACAGCTATTAATCTCAGCTTACTCAACTGGGAAATCCTTTCTCAGGGTCACTCCACAGGCAGTAGTGGGGCCAGGCAAGCCTGGGTGTCTCCAACCTCCTGTTCAGATTCCTCCCTCCCACTTGTGATTTTGTTGCCAGGCCAACAAAGTGATAGGAAAGGTACAGATCCAGGTGGCGGACCTGTCGGAGATTCCCCGCTGCAACTGCAAGCCAGCCGACGAGAACCCGTGTGGCTTGGAGTCCGAGTGCCTGAACCGAATGCTCCAGTACGAGTGTCACCCCCAGGTGTGCCCGGCGGGGGAGCGCTGTCAGAACCAGTGCTTCACCAAGAGGCTCTACCCGGACGCGGAGGTCATCAGGACCGAGCGGAGGGGCTGGGGCCTCAGGACCAAGAGGAGCATCAAGAAGGTAGCATGGGGTGGGGCGGCAGTGGGGCAGACCGGGACCCGTGCCTCTCAGAGCGTGTCAGTAAGGATTCAGTACACAGGGATTCATTCCACAATTCTGAAACTTCTCAGGTTGAGAGTTGGGTACTTCTGGAGCAAGTAAGAGATGGTTAGAAGAGCAGACAGTAAAGAATCTGCCTGCAGTGTGACCCGGGTTTGATCCCTGGGTTGGGAAGATCCCCTGGAGACTGGAATGGCAACCCACTCCAGTATTCTTGCCTGGAGAATCCCATGGACAGAGGGGCCTGGTGCGCTGCAGTCCATGGGGTCCCAAAGAGTCAGACATGACTGAGTGACTTTCAGTTTTCCTGTGATCAGTCATAAGAAGGAGAAGGGACATTGGTCATTCTATCTGAAATATTTTTTACTTGTTAAGTAAACTAGCTTTAACATAGGTAAAAGGAAAAATAGTGAAGTTAAGAACATACTGGACAGAAACTAGCAACCCCAGGACTTTGCTCTAACATCGTAATTAGCCATGAAGCCCCAGTCAAGTCACTTAACCCAGGGGTCTCCAACCTCTGAGATCTAATGCCTGATGATCTGGGGTGAAACTGATGTACTAATAATAGAAATAAAGTGCACAATGAAATGTAATGCACTAAATCATCCCGAAATCCTCCCCCCCTCCCCCATCCGTGGAAAAATTGTCTTCCATGAAACCAGCCCCTGGTGCCAAAAAGGATGAGGACTGCTGACTTAACCTCTCTGAGCCTCAGTTCCTCCATCTCTAAAATGGATATAATAAACCCTGCCCTACATGTGTAAGAGTTGTGGCTAGTCTCAAATTAGATCATATATACAGAGCAGCTAGAAAGTTGAGATCTTTAATACTTAGAAATTATCTTCATTCTTACACTTTGAGGTAATTCTTCAAAGCAGTCTCTTTGTTTAACATAGGAAATGTGTGCCCATTGTGGAAAATATTTTAATCCAAATAACTCAATTGAAAATCACCAATAAATCCTACTATTCACGCAGTGGCTCTTAACCTTTAGAGACCCTGAGAATCTTCCAGGGTCCTTGTTAAAATGAGTGTAACCTGAAATATTGGTGACAGGTCTAAATAATCTGTTTTTTAAAAAGTTCGTCTTCTCCACCTACTCCCCCCCCACCATCACCTGCTGATGTGTAGAACTTGGAGCCATGTTCTCTGAGAGAAGATGGGCCTAGTAGGAATTTAAAATTACTCTTGGCATTTTTCTGCCTTAAAAAAAAAATCACCTTTATAATGAAATGCTGTATAACATAGAACAGAAATTCAAACAATACAAAAAAGATAATAAAGAGTGAAATTCCCCAGTTCCTGCCCTCCTCACCACAGAAGACCATTGTTCTTAAGTTGGTATGTAGCCTGTTAGACCTTTTTCTGTGCAGTTAATACACAGAAACGGAGAGAGGGCCATAAAAGGAGACCATGATAGTCCAGGCTGTGTGGCCTAACCGGGGTTGTAGTTGAGCAGGAAAGTGGTTGGACTTCTGACATTTCAAAGGTAACACCTGCAGGATTCGCCAGTGCAGTGGGTGTGGATTGGGTTGCTTGGTCAAAGGCCATCTGCATTTAAAGTGTCATATAGGGACTTCCCTGGTGGTCCAGTGGTTAAGAATCCGCCTTGAAGTACAGGGACACAGCTTCGATCCCTGGTCTGGGAACTAGGATTCCGCATGCTATGGAGCAGCTAAGCCCCTGCCACCACTGCTGAGCCCACCGCCCAGCTAGAGTCCGTGTACTGCAACAAAAGCTCCCCCATGACACACCGAAGATTGCCATGCCACGACTAAGACCCAATGCGGTCAAATAAATACTTTTTTAAATGTCACCATATAATGCGCACATTTTGATACCACTTTAATGCCCTGCATATCACTTGCAGGTTTTTACTTATGGTTTCAGGGGAGTTTGTGGAGCCATCCTGAAATCTACTCAGTTTAATATGTTGACACCTTTTAACAGTAGTTATATTTATTCTAAACCATGTTCTAAGTTACTAAATTAATTATATAATTAAGAGAGAAGAAAATAGTCAGGATTATTCTGCCATTTAGCACCTAAGGAATTGCTAGTGGAAGACAGTTGGTCATTTACAAATGAGCTGAATATACACAGTCCCTGAACAGCATAGTCAAAAAGACTGTAGCAATGTGGAGAAGGCTTGGGTACACTCAGACAGGAGCCCAGTGGGAGCCTGAATGTACACCATCAGTCCCCTTCTTTTCACACATAACAGATCCCTAAAAACATGTGCCAGAGTTAAACAAGGGACTTCCTGTTATGAAGTGGTTTCTTTCTTAGAAATTAAAAACATGTGTGCGTGCTAAGTCACTTCAGTCGTATCCGACTCTTTGTGACCCTGTGGACTGTAGCCCACTAGGCTCCTTTGTCCATGGGCTTCTCCAGGTACCAGTACTGGAATGGGTTGCTATGCCCTTCTCCTCCAGGGGATCTTCCCAAACCAGGGATCTAACCCACATCCCCCACAGCTCCTGCATTGCAGGCATATTTTTTACCACTGAGCCACTAGGGACGCCCTACTGTCTTTTTGCTGTTGCCTTTAGGGATAGATTTCTAGCATTTTAAAATGTACTTACTTACTTACTTATTTTTGGCCATGCCTCATGGCATGGGAGATCTTAGTTTCCCTACCAGGATCAAACCTGCACCTCCTTCATTGGTAACGTGGAGTCTTAACCACTGGACCACCAGAGGAGTTCCAGATTTCTGCCTTTTTTAAAGTTCTTTATTTTGTTATTTTTAACCATAATTGAATTCACAGTTAATGGTTTTAAGTCCAGTAAGCAACTCTTCGAGGCTAAAAATTTGTCAATTTTCAGATGCCTAAAATATTTCTTTTACAAAATAACTAGACATATTTTTTTTTTACTATATTTATTCACAACCATATCGAGTTGACAAGACTTAACATTCCTCGTTTGATATCAGCACTTTGACTTTTCAGGATTCACCAGTTTTCATAGAATAGTAAATAGAAACCATAACACATGGTTTCAGACCTTTAAAAGCCACAGAACCGTTTCTTCAAATGAAACTTTGACTTGAATCTCAAGTGTGTCAGACAAGTAAGGTGGAGCTGATTTGATCTGAATTCCCCTCTATTTGGTCTTCAGTACAGAAAACTCGCCATAAAATAAAGTGACACTAGGTGGCAGTGCAGCCAGGATAGCGATGAGGTCTACCTGGGATGGCCGTGAGACCAGGGACAGGGGCAAGATGTTTTCAGCAGCCAAGGTCCAAGTCCAGACCGCGTGGAGGGAAAGCCATTCAGGGCTGACCGCACGCAGTACATGTCCGTGCAGGGCTGTCCTGTAACGGCGTCGCAGGCAGAGGGGAAACGCAGCTCCCTGTCGGAGCCTGTCCCATCGGTTACAACGGGGGAGAGAAGCCCCCAGAAGCACGCTTGTGTGCTGACCAGGCCCAGCCAAGAAGAGCTGTAGCTGCTTGAAGCAGATAGGCACTTGCCCACGTCCCCTGTGGCCAGCCGGCCGGCCGGCCGCACAGGCTGACCCTCCATCTCCCTTCTCTCATACTGAAGTCACAGTCATGTCTTTTTATCGGTGGGAAAAAGCTAAGTATCCATACGTAAGGACATTGGCTTATGCTGTTAATGACTCATCAGAATCAGAAAAGACACTACAGCGCTTCTCTTTAGAGACTGAGGCCCTCAATTCTGTGATACTGAGCACTGAGCGGTGAGCGCGGCTGGTGAGAACTTGGGTTGGGGGCTGGGGGAGGAACACGGGTCTGGTAAAAACAATAGCAAATACATATTAATTTACTCCCTGAAGACATTTCTCTGCCTCAGAAATGTATTTTTAACACCAAGAAATCCTATAGTTAATGTTGCCGTAGATTGAATCAGCCAAGTCTTCGAGGTGAAAGGGTGATTCATGATTATGCGTTTATAAACTTGAGAGGTTGAATATATGGTATTTACGCTTATTTTAAAAAGGAGCTTATTACTACACACCTGTTAGACCAGCAGAATGAAAAGCAGTGACTATCCCATGGGCTTCCCTAGTAGCTTGCCTGGTAAAGAATCTACCTGCAATGCAGCAGACCTTGGTTCGATCCCTGGCTGGGGAAGACCCCCTGGAGAAGGGAATAGCAACCCACTCCAGTATTCTTTCCTGGAGAATCCCATGGACAGAGGAACCTGGTGGGCTACAGTCCATGGGGTCACAAAGAGTCAGACAAGACTGAGCGCACACATACCACATGCTGACAAGGACGTGGGGAAGCCAGCTCTCTCATGCATGAGGAGTGTGTGGTGGGAACGCAAAATGATCCAGCCACTCTGGGAAATAGTTTGGCAGTTTTCTAAAAAATTAAACATATGCTCACCATATGACCCAGCATTTATCCCAGAGAAAGGAAAACCTTTGTCTACATAACAACTTTATCAAAATATTCACAGCAGCTTTATTTGGTAATAAAAGCTTTATTTGTTACTCAGCAGTAATGAAACAATAAACTATTGATACCTACAACAGCTTGGCTAGATCTCAAGGGAATCAGGCTTAGCTTTTCTTTAAAAAGCCAGTCTCTAAAGGTTACATATTGTGATTCCTTTTATAGCACACTCTCAAAATAATAAAACTATAGGGCTGGGTAAGATCCTACTGTTTAGCCCTGGGAACTATATTCAATATCCTGTGATAAACCATAATGGAGAGGATATAAAAAAAAGAGTCTATGTGTATCTATAACTGAATCAGTCTGCAGCACATCAGAAATTAACACAACGTTGTAAGTCAACTCTTCTTCCATAAAATACAATTAAGGAAAAAACTAGAGAGTTTGAGAACAAATGAGGGATGGAGGATGGGCATGGTTATGAAGGAGCGGTTCGGGGCCTCTGTGTTGACAGCACAGATCTGTGTATTGATTGTGGCGGTGGCTACCTGACTGCCCACCTGGTAGAACTCCCAGAAACACACACGTGTACACACAACAACACACATGCACACAAACCAGTGCTTGTGAAATTGTCGGACTCTTGGACTGGTGTCAGTTTCCTGGTCTTACTTTGTATGGTCGTTCTATTTCCAGGAAGGTTTTGGGTTAATTCTCTTGGGTTACACATGTGGTGTTTGGGAATGCTTTCTAACGCAATACACTAATTGTTCCTCTGCGTGTTGCATGCTCCTCTGCAGGGTGAATTTGTAAATGAATATGTCGGCGAATTAATTGATGAGGAAGAATGCAGATTGCGAATCAAGCGAGCCCACGAGAACAGTGTAACTAATTTTTATATGTTAACTGTTACCAAGGTAAAATTGCTTTTTTTTTTGGTAAGAACAAAGGATTTTTTTGGTTTAGTCTCATAGTCTTAGGTTGAATTCAGTTTCCTTCCTCTAATTCGGTTTCATTTCAAGCAAAACATAATGGTCTGCAGTAGCCAGTGTGCGTCCCGCTGTAATATGCTCATTTTACCAGAATACAAACGTGAGGGATTGTCTCAGGTCATGTGACACAGCGCCATTCGTGTGAAGGTTACCAGCAACAAGGTTAACACACCCGGGTTTTAGCCTCAGCTCTTAGTCAATGGAAGACCTGGTCCTCAGTTTGTTTATCACCAAGGGAGAGAGTCACCTCTGTGATTCTAAGTTACAAACCACCAGGAGAGTTCTGCTTTAGCAAAAAAAATCCTAACTGTAAATCATTCTGTATGTTTAGACTTTTTTTTTTTTTTCTAATGAGTCAGGAAAAATGAATGCTGTCAAAAGAAAAGAGACAGTAAAACTTCTGATTCAATACATGCAGCTGTGGGTGTTACTTGAAGCACATTCACTGCAAAACCTACTTTATTGAATTTCTCCAACAGTCCTCTGATTTATAGGTGACGAGAAACTCAGGTTCAGCCGTGAGAAACGATGTGTTGAATATCTCGTTACAGCTTAATAAAGAGCCAGGACTAGTCCCTGTGTTTCCTATGTTCCAGGCTCTCTCTAAAACTGCATCAGAATAGCATTAAAAGAACTAGAAACCACTGAAGAGTATTAGTTTAACTGTTATGTCACTCAAAGTTTTACCACTTTCACGAACAGATAATGTATAAACATAAAATGCCATTTATTCATGGCTGCCAACTGTCCCCTTAACTCCCAGCTCCACTGCCAGTGACCCCTGCAGCCACCCAGACAACACTGTGGGGGCTGTGTCCTCCAGAGCCTTTCCAGATTATCAGAGTGTAAATTCAGGGAGCCAAAATGTTGGGCTACTTATGATACCTTGAACTTTCCTATAAGTAAATGTAAATGACAAAGATCATATCCCAGACTCTAGCGTTTCCATCAGCCAAATCTCCCAAGTCTTCCTGCAGAGAAGTGTCTCTCTTCTCTTCCCTCTCTCTTTGTGGCCTAAGTTCTCATCCACCTGTGCCCCTGGCCCCCAGCTCTGCTTCTCACTCAGAGCAGGGAAGGCAGCAAACCACCATCATCCCCATCTCAATTAACATCCGAACTGAGCATTCTCTGCTCAGAAAATACCTTTCCTTCAGCCCCACGGCCAGCTGACATTCTAAGTGGTGGTATCTGCAGTCTGTTCCTAGAAGCAAACTTTAAAAGAACCCAGACTTGACTTTGCCTTACTTGCTCTGACTTGGTCTCCATGTAGAGAAGAGGACTCAGTCAGTTATCCAGGAGCACATCTGTGAAGCTGTTGGTGGTCAGGCCTCAGCTGGTGGTGCTCGGCGCTGCCCTGGGGCTCTTGCCTGACTGGGGGTTTCTCCTACACACTGATGCTCAGTTTTATGTCAAAGGAGCTCTCTCTTCCTTTCTTTTCTTTCTGAAGGACCGTATCATTGATGCTGGCCCAAAGGGAAATTATTCTCGCTTTATGAACCACAGTTGTAATCCAAACTGTGAAACCCAAAAGTGGACCGTGAATGGAGACGTTCGCGTTGGGCTTTTTGCTCTTTGTGACATTCCTGCAGGTAAAAGGAACTTAACTTGCTCCCTCTCCCAGGACACTCTTCAAGTTTTGACCCTCACATATTTATTCAAATAAGATAAAGAGCTGTGTTTAGAATTATCTGTCATTAAGGAGTAAAACTCTATATCCTGCAAAAGGGAGATTAGTAGAAGCAAATTCATTCTTCAAATGATTGCTGTCTGTGTAATGTAAGCAGATGTTTAAACTTTTGTTTTCTTTTTCTTTTTTAATTTAAAGTAATGAGCCTGCGTTAACATCAGCCTGTTTCTTGGGTTGTTTGTGGGAGCTTTCTTGTTTTGTTTTTTAGTTTGAAAGAGCATTCTGTTCCAAATTAGACATAAAAAAGCTTTTTGAAGCAGTCACTGCTTTTATTTTTCCTTACCCATCCACCATCATAGCAGTAATTTCTCCTTTGTTAGAAAAATGGGTGGGAAGGGAAGTGCCATAACTGAAAGGGATTTAAACTGTGTTTCTAGCACTCACTGTGGATTGCTGAGGCCCAGCCAAAGGAAGCTTGGACCTCCTAGTTTGAATCCCTGGGTCTTCGGTTTTGTATAGAAAACCTGCATTTTGAACTCTTTCCGATCATAATGTAAGACATTAGCTACTGAAAATGGTATGTTTGTGACAATTCCATGGTCATATTGTTCAGTCGGACACTAGGTGTGAATTAGTTTTAGAGAAGGAGGCCTGAACTAGAGCCCGTTTTCCTTGAGCACAGATTTCAGATTCTCGGTCTCCCTTTCATAGTGTTTGACCACTTCAGTGAAAAGGCTATGATGGCCTTTGCAGAATTTTTCTTTTTCTTTAATCACTGGTGGATGGGGATGTCTTCCTCTAGTTTTTGTTTGTTTGTTTGTTTGTTTTCCTTTTCCCCATCACTGCATTTGTGTGGGACAAGGAGGAGGGAAGGGTCTTCATGTTAGAATCCTGTCTCTTTTTTCAGTGTGAGGCTGTGTCTTTGACGGCTTCTCTCCCCCGGGACTTGAGTATGAACGGTTCTCTCTCTTGTGGCCTAGGGATGGAGCTAACATTTAATTACAACCTGGACTGTCTGGGCAACGGCAGGACGGAGTGCCACTGCGGGGCAGACAACTGCAGCGGCTTCCTGGGCGTGCGACCGAAGGTCAGTGGTGGGGAGGGTGCTATTGGAGAACCATCTCAGGAAGAGTGGGCCAGATGGTTTAACTGTCAGCTTCTGAACATGTTTGTGTCTCTGATTGAACTAGAAGTTAGCAGACTCCTTTTCAAAAACATTAAAAAAGAAAAATTCACCTTACCCTAAGCCACCCAATTACACACTTTAAATTGGTGGATTATATGGTTTGTGAATGATACTCAGTGTCTTTCCAATTTTGAAAAAAAAAAGCACCTATTCAAAAGTCAGTGAAAATGAAGCATCATTTTGAAACTGAGCAATGTCCTTCCTTTCCTTTTTAATTTGGCTGCACCAGCTCTTTGTTGCAGCACGTGGATTCTTCTAGTTAAAACGTGTTGACTCTAGTCCCTGACCAGGGGTCAAACCCAGGCCCCTGCAGTAGGAGCACAGGGCCTTACCCACTGGGCCACCCGGGAAGTCCCAATGAAGCCTTGTTTTTCCTTCATTTCTGTTACGGGACAAGCCCTTCTGGAGTTTTATCTAACTGGACAGCAGATGGATTTAAGTGAACCTGAGGTGGTAGGATTTTCCTTTTCCATAATGATTCATGCACTGTGATCATTAAAACCATGATCCCTCTTTCCCGCCAGTCGGCATGTGCCTCCACAGCTGAAGAAAAAGCCAAAAATGCTAAGCTAAAGCCGAAGCGACGAAAGATCAAAACCGAG